>CM050510.1:122009330-122101830 GCA_027563665.1 Antrozous pallidus
TGTTAGAGTGGCCACAGGAAACTCCGAACACTTCCTCCTGAAGCATGACCCCAGTCCCTGAAGCATGACATCCCCTCCCTGAAGCATGACTCGTCCCTGAGCCCACGGTCTCAGCATCTGTGGTCACAGGTGTGGCCAGTCCCTGGTCCCCGAAGCCCCACCCTCCTGTCTCGTTGAACATCAGACACCATGTGACCAGGCCTCGCCTTATAGGAGGGGGCCTGTCTGCAGTCAGGTCACATGGGGAGCCCTGCTGAGGACAGAGAAATAGAGCGACCGACACCCCTCCCACCCCTGCACGGGGCCCATTCTGAGTTCAGAGCTGAGAGCCCAGGTCAGGGTGACAAGCCCCCCGCCCACTCCATGTGGAAGGGGCTGATGGAGGGGACCATGATGATGACGATGATAATGATGATGAAGATGGTGATGTGACCATGACAATGGAAGCTCACCTGGACGGGCCATGAGCCCAGGCGTCATCGCAGCCTTCCGGTGAACGGCACGCTGGTGGCCTGTGCACACAGAGTTGGGTCCTGAAATGGAGGTACAGCATAAGGAACTGGAGTGATTGGGGAGGACAAACTCCCTCTGCCAGAGGAAGTCCCAGGCGCCTGTCGCTGTAGGACACTTGCTTTCTTCTTCACACTCCAGCCTTCTCGGCAGCACCTCGGGGCTGTGGCCAGGCGGTCTTTGGGGTCCCTCTGTGCTGTGGCTTCTGGGGCATGTGTGAGCGTTGCGAGGAAGGCCAGGGTCAGGTGGGGTTCGTGGTGTCACCGGAGGTGCTGTGCTGGGTGCCTTCTTGTGCATGGAGGGGGCCCTCTGCTGGCGGAGGTGGGAACTGCAGCAGACTTGATGGGACAGACCCCCTCTTCCCTGGCCTGCACCAGTGACCCACTGGGGTTGGGGGAGGGTGGCAGGGGGTGCTGTCTGGCGGGCCCCCCCTCCAGTGCCATTCCTGGGAAGTGAGCAGGATTGGAGCCACATTCCTGTCCACCCACCAGGCGCTGAGACCACCACAACGGCCCTTTTCAGAGACGGTGATGGGGGGGTCCCGGGCTCTCTGTGCTCTACGAGGTGAGGCGTTTTTAGCGCTTCTAATAATAGCTGGGCCCACAGTGCCCGCTTCAGGGGCCTCCCGTGACCCCCCTCTGCCGGGGCAGGCGTGGTATTTCAGTGCCCGCCTGACGTCTGAGTGTGGCTCAACCGTGGGCCTTGCGGTGAGCTCACCAGGCCCCAGTCAGGGCGGAACATGCCTACCTGTGGCCCGCGGCCATTTCCTGCTGGACGAGGCTCGGGTGGGGCTCTCACCGGAAGCCCAGGGGCTCCTGCGCCCACGGCTCCCCCAGTGGCAGGCAAGAGGAAGGCGCCTTGACGGAGCTAGACAGGCACAGGTGGCCTGGGTTAGGGGCTGCCTTTGAGCTCCCCAGACACACCTGCAGCGCTGTCTGTAAACACAGCCGCACCAGGGGGGGCCGCCTGGGCCCTCTCCTCCTCAAGGTCCCACCCACCCCTCTGCTGCCCAGCTGGCAAGGGCGCTTTCTGAGGACACAGAAAGAACCCGGCAGAGGGCCTGGGGTGGGTCGGGGGGCGGCACCTCCTGGCCATGGGCCTCCCTGGCCCACCCCACTTCCAGCTTTGGGGAGACCCTGTCAGGAATGCTCTGGGTGCTGGGGGTGGGGTGGCTCAGGCTGCAGCAGGGAAGGGTGTCCCAACGGAAGATGTGCCTGGCTGGGGAATCCAGGTGGCACCTTGGATGAGCTGCCCTGCCTCGGTTCCCCCTTCTGTCATCGGGAGGAGCCCACCTTGGTTTTCAGCTCACCTCTCGCATCTGAGAACTGGAGAGGTTGGGGGTCCCCTGACAGGCCCCTCAGGACAGACCACATTGTCAGAGCTCTGAGACCAGGGCGTGCTGAGAAGGCCGAAGCACCCCGCATGCCTGCCCGGGCCAGGGAGGCGGAGCCGGCCCAGCAAGGCCCCGGTGGGTCCGGCACAGAGGCCACCCTGCCATCCTCGCTGCGTCTCGGCTCCTTCCACGGTGCTCCTCACCCCTCCCCGGCCCTGGGCTGCACGGGACACCCTGTCTGAAGGCCTGAGCCTCGGGGACGCCCTGGGATGGAGCATGCTCACGTCCTCGCTCCGATGGGGTCCTCAAAATCTGGAAGCCGGGGTGATAGCCGAGGACTCAAACTGCGAATGGCCTGGAGGTGGGGCCCAAGGCCATGGCAGCCGCTGGCTGAGCCACCGTGGGGGGTCCTTGGGCCCCACCTCCAGGGCTTCCCGGGAAAGCTGGGAATGAGCGTGTCCGCAGTGCTGGGCCTCAGCCACGCCGCCCCATGTCGGTGTGTGCCCAGGCCTGGGGCAGGGCCGGCCCCAGACAGAACCAGGGAGCACCCTTCCTGATGGGTAAGGTCTCTGCAGGGAAAAAGCGACTTGAGCCCCCCAACCCCCCAGCCCTAAAGACCTTCCCTGGACTCTCTGGGGTGCAGCCTGGCCCGTGGCTGGAGGGAGCCAAATCCCACTTCATCAGCCAGGACCCTGGGCACCCAGCAGCCCTCACTATCCACACTCACCTTTGCAGGACTGGTTTCTGAGGACCTCTGACTTTCCAAAAGACCACCAACCTCCCCCCCCCCCCCCTCCGCCAGTGAAAGACACCCTCAGCTTCTAGGAATCTCCCCTGAACGCCCTGCCTGTTCTTTCCAGCTGCCGTGTCCGAGGTGTCCAGATCAACCCCTCCCCCTGCACAGAAGGACGCTCCTTCATCCAAGCCTCGGGGCTCGGTGAACTCCAACTGGCCTCCCCTCAAAACCCCCCAACTCAGGCGCACAGGCCTGCTTTGTTCCCTGACGCCAGGAGGGCGTGCCGGGGAGCCAGCATTCGGCCCCTGAGTCCGGGACCCCATCCCAGGCTTTGGAGGCCAGCTGTGGCCACTGTGCCCTCAGGCCCGAGGCCCGAGGACCTCAGGCCAGAGGCAGTAGAGGGAACGGGAGGAGAGGTCACAGGGGCTCGGCCATCAGACTCCCGTCCCAGCTCCCAGTGTGGAGAGCCTGGCATTTGTCTCAAAACCCCCATCCTGGTCCCTGCCTGGCCTTCCCCCCCTGGAGGGCCTCCAGCTCCAACTCCGGTTGCTCAGACCCCAAAACAGGCCTGTCCTTTGCCTCCCACTCAGCCTGCCCTGCGCTACCTCCCCGGCCTTGATGTAGCAAATGTTTGTGCAGGTAAATGGATGCTATTCGGTTTTTAAACCCTTACTTAGGACGAAGTAATTGTGTCTGAGGGGCTTGGGGTGGCTAAGGGGGCGGACCTGTCATATAAGTCCTACCGGGGTCGGTAGACCTTCCCCTGGGGCCCCGCCCAGACAGGTGACACCAAAGGCATACTTGGGGTCGGGGCGGGGGGCAGATCTGTGTACTTGCCCCAGCCAGAGGCCCTGCTGTCAGAAGTCCCTGTGCGGTTTATGGCTGGGTCAGTGTGAGAGCAGGGACCCAGGTGGCCTTTGAGATGCACACAGGACTCTGCTGTCTGCAGGACCTGGCACAGCTGGACTATCCACACACTCTATGCTCCCTGGGTTCAGAAGGGGAAACTGAGGCAAGGGGCTGCACTTCATCCCTCAGTCCAGGACTAGCTGCTTGGAAGTGGCCAGGTGGAGCCTGGCATTTCAGGCCCCCTCCTTCCTGGGACCCCTCTGGCTCCTGAGCTCCAGGAGGACCATCCCACAGGTGGCACTAGAGCTCTGGGCAGCCATGCTTTGGGGACCCCGGTCCTGGGGGTGCTGGAAACAGTAAGGGTCTTAGATCAAGCCCAGCCTCCAGAGCGGAGGCCCTGACAAGGCCTAAGCCAACTCCCCAAGGATGGAGGGCCAGGCCTCGGTGTTGGGGACAAAGCCTAAGGGGGCCAGGGAGCTGGTAGAGTGCCTGCAGGGGACTGTGGAAGGTGTGGACCTGGGGACAGCGTGGGTGCCCTGGGTGCAGCACGGGCATGGGTGCAATGCGGGTGCCTGAGAGACGGTAGCTTGGCTGTGTCTGTCTTCTGCAATGCAGCCAGCAGAGGGCGCCCACGCCCCTCCTTGGCTGCGTGAAGCACCCAGAGACTGCAGGGCCAGGTGCTGAGTGCTGGGCGGGCAGCAGAGGGTGCCAGCGTGGGCTGGCCTGTCCGGTGCTCTTCAGCCTGGCTCTGATGATGGCTCATCACCTCTTCCTGGGACCGGGCACTCTGGTGACCACTCCGAGGGCCACCAGGCCACTGCTGTTGTCTGGAAAGCCTGCCTCTCGACGCTGACCCTCTGGGCTCATGAGTTTCTGCCGATGGCTGCAGAAACACCAGCTCCACGGGGTCCCGGCACACCCTGGGGAAGACGAGCCCTCCTTCTCACACCCCGTCCCTGAATTGGCCCTGAGCGAAGCACGCGTCCAGCCCGCCCCTGGGCACTGGAGGTCCCTCAGCACCATCTCCAGGAGCAATGTTCCTTCTAAAGGCGTCGTGAGCTCCTTTCCCTGGCCTTGTAGGGGCGGGCAGGCAGGTGAGGGGCTCAGAAGTGGGGGTGGGCCTAAGCCCAGGTCCTGGTCCAGAGGCCAATGAGCCCCAAGGCTGAGCTCAGCTGGACATGCTCAGCTCTGCCTCCTGAGCCCTGGCGGCCAATCAGCTTCACGGCCACAGGGGAGGGGGCCGAGGAGGCTCAGGGGAAAGGGGGGGGAGGGGAAGAGCAGTGGGACTGCACTCCAGATCCAGGGTGACATGGGGTAACTGTTTCAGTGACACCAGGGTGACCGGCCCTGGTCCCCACTGTCCCTTTACCAAAGACCTCACCTGGACATCTGTAGGATGGCCAAGGTGCCACTCGGGGGGGGGGGTGGCACCCCTTCCTGCCCAGCAGACCGGGGGCCTCCCTTCATGTGGCCCCTAACAGTCAGAGCCTTCTCTCTGTCCAGGGTCCCCTGGTGGTGGTGGGGGGGGTGCCTCTGGGTGTAGGGAGGGACCTGAGGAAGGTATAAGCCATGCCCTCCCCCGACATCCCCAGTCAGGTCATGGGGGAGAGGCTGGGCATCATTTACCCACATCACAGACCTCCGGGCACCAAGGTAGACATTGGTTGGGATGGGACAGCTGAGGAACAGCCTATGGCAGTGGTCGGCAAACCACGGCTCATGAACCACATGCGGCTCTTCGGCCCCTTGAGCGTGGCTCTTCCACAAAATACCCGCAGCCTGGGCGAGTCTATGTTGAAGAAGTGGCATTCGAAGTTTAAGTTTAAAAAATGTAGCTCTCCACAGAAATTTCAGTCGTTGTGCTGTGGATATTTGGTTCTGTGGACTGAGTTTGCCGACCACTGGCCTATGGGGAAGGTCCCTGCTTCAGGTAAGACTCTCCTCCTTGCCTCCTGAACACACCTGCCCCTGTCCCTGCCCGCACCCTCCTGGCACCTGGACAGGGCCAGCCTGCGCCCACTCACCTGGCTGGGTCAGTACCGCTCACACGTGACACTTGGTGGGCAGCTCCAAAAAGAACGTGTTTAGAAAGACCAGGTTAGGGCCTGAGGCTCAGCCCAGCTTCCAGAGGACCGAGCTGTGGGGCTGACAGCCCCCGGTCACTGTTACACAGTGTGGGGTTGTCCCGTGGTGGAGTCTGTGCCCCTGCACCTCCCCCCCTTTCGCCCTGGCTGATCCCACCTGTCCTCGCCTGCTTCCATGTCGCCCCACATCTGGGTCTTTTGAGGGTTCGGAGCCTTCTGCTGCTGACCCGTCCTGTGTGGAGGCAGGTCCTCCAGGCAACCCGGGCAGGTGCCCCCCTCACGAGCACCCCCCGAGCTGCCTTTGGGGGCCTCCGCGTGCTCTGCGGGAGGAGGGAACTCCTGGAGGGCGAGCCGAAGGTTCCCTGGCCGTCCATCCCGTCCCTGCGTGCATCTCCATGTCTCCCCAGGCGGAAACCGCGGTTTGTGTTTCCATTTTTCTGTAGTGGGCAGCTTTGATAACACTCCATTTCATTACCATGTACACTTTGCTTTTATTTTTTAAAATATTTTGTATTGATTTCAGAGAGGAAGGGAAAGGGAGAAAGAGATAGAAACATCAGTGATGAGAATCATGGATCTGGCCCTAACCGGTTTGGCTCAGCGGATAGAGCGTCGGCCTGCGGACTGAAGGGTCCCGGGTTCGATTCCGGTCAATGGCATGTACCTTGGTTTTGAACACATCCCCAGTGGGGGGTGTGCAGGAGGCAGCTGATCGATGTTTCTCTCTCATCGATGTTTCTGACTCTCTATTCCTTTCTGTAAAAAAAAATCAATAAAATGTATTTTTGAAACAAAGAAACAAAGAGAATCATGGGTCTGCTGCCCCCCTACACACCCCCTGCCAGGGACGGAGCCCACAGCCCAGCACTGTGCCCTGACCGGGAACTTCACCCTGACCTCTTGGCCTGGCCCACACCGGACGGGCAAAACGTGTACGTTATGTTCGGAGCCGGCAGCGCGAGACAAAGCCACCGGCTCCCAGAAGAGCTCGGGGCCCGGGGCCCACGGGGCAGGGCGGGCGGGGCCGCCAGGGCGCCCCTGCAGGGGCCGAACCTGCGCTGCCGGCCTCATTCTGCTGCTCAGCAGTTCTCCTTCCTTCCTGTGGTCAAACAGCTCCCACTTCCCGGCGCTGAACGTGGCTCTGTCCCTGTGGCCAGGGAAGGCCCTGCCGCTCGGCCGGGCTGGCCGCGGGCTGGGCTGGAGGCTCTCCTGCGTCTGAGCCGAGGGCTGTCACCGTGATGGGTTTTAATTAAGGAATCTGACAGGCAGTATTCTGCTGCGGGCGGCCACCAGCCTTCCAGACGCGGGGGGGCCCTCCCCAGGGGCTGCAGTCCTGACAGGAGGCCCCTGTGAAGTGCTGAGGAGGGAGGGTCCCAGCCACCAGCCTCCCCCAGCTCCTAGCTGCCCCTCCCCCAGCTCCTAGCTGCCCCTCCCCGAGCCCAGAACACCCTGGGGCTTCCCCAGGGCAGGGCAGGGGCAGACTCTCATCTCCGCATTCCTGAACCCTAAGATCCACCTGTTAGCACAGGCCGCCCAGGGACAGGGCCCCACAGAACCGGCTTTTCCAGCCACCCCACATCACCGGCCTCGCCCAGGGGTGCGGGTGGGGGTGGAGGGGAAGAAGGTGGGGCCCCCAAGCAGATGAGAGCTTGGTTTCTCCTGGTCGAGGTTCTTGCCTGGGTCTGTGTAAGGGCTGGAGCCTCAGAACCCTGGGTCCCAGGTGGTCCGGGAGGAGGGGTGCAGGGAGGAGGCACGGACACGGAGCCCACAGGCTGTCCCCCCCTGTGCTCCCGCCCTGTGCTCCCCAGCTCACACTAGGCACACTCACTCACTCCATGACCACACACCCCCTCCTCCTTCCCACCCCTGCTCTCCACCCGCCCAGGCCCTGCCAGCCTCCTCCCTCTCACCCCAGGAGGTAGGGGCCCAGCTCAGATTCCTCGGCACCCTCTGGGTCCCCCCTGCTGTCGGAGGGCCCCTCGCCCACAGCACTGCCAGACAGCACTCTGCAGATGGGGCCCCCCACTGCCCGGTGCCTCAGGCCCCGGCCAGCCGGCACGCCCACGACCAGGCTAACCCGCTGCTGCAAACCCCAAATCCCAAGGAGAAAGGAAGGCCTCTCCTCAGCTTCCCTAACAGGACAGGGTGCTGGGAGGTGGGGGCCCCCTGCGACTCTCCCCGGCACCCCACCTCACCCACGGGTCCCCTCCCCGATGCTCCTCAGCCCGTCCTCCCACGGGGGCCTCCCTGGCTGCTGGCTTCTGGGACCAGACTGGCCAGCGCCCAGGACCTGGGAGAGCCGCAGAGGGAGGCCTGGCTCAGCAGCTTGGTCCTCCCCTGGCCTCAGGCCCCTCCTCTCCCCCTCCCTCCCCCGGCCTCAGCACTCCCTCCTCCTGCTCCTTCCCCTCCCCTGCCCCCCAGCTCCTCCCTGCACTTCCTCTGCACCCCTGCAGTCTGCCTGTCTCTCTCCCCTGTGAGTCAGCAGGGAGCTCAGGCCACCCCAGCCTGCCAGTCGGGGGCCCTCCTGATTTCCAGAAGGCTCTACATCCCGGGCTTCTCAGCATTTGGCCAAGCGTGGGGCCTTGCTCACTGCTCCCTGCCTCCTGCCCCCCCACCCCCCTCATCCCAGCCAGCCTCCTTCCTGGGGAGGGGGTCAGGACCGAGAAGCCAGAGAGCTGACCCTGGGGATCCCACCTCCCCCTGCCTGCCTTGCCCCCAGGCTGACCAGGACCCCCACTTGTGAGTCCACTCCAGTGGGGGCTGGGTGGCAGGAGGGGTGGAAGTGAGAGAAGGCAATGGCCCTGCTGAGAGTCCCAGGGCCAAGGCTGCCTGGAGCCGGGCTGTGTGTGCCCTGGAGGCCGAGGCCGGCAGGCCCGGCCACAACAGCTTATCTAGTATCTCCACCGGCCTTTCGGGAAGCTGCTAGACCCTCTGGCCACTTCTCCCAGGGCCCGTCCTCAGGGCTGCCATGGCTCAGTCAGCTGGCCAGCCCACAGCCTCCCTGCCCCTGGCCTGCGAGGACCCCACCCCACCCCCACCCACGCTGGGCCACCAGGCCCAGAGGCCTCCCTCTCTCCCCCAGGTGGAGTCACCACCTTCCTCATTCATTCTCAGCGTGGGGTTGCCATCTTGTTTGTCTTTATCCAGAGCTATTTAAAGGAGGAAACGCGCTTATTTAAAATGTTCACTGTGAGTTCTGCGAGCTGGAATTCTTTGGTTTGCCTCTGGGGCAGACATATTCCAACCTGCAAAGTCGGGAGCCTAGACAGGGGACCCCACGAGAGCGGCTCTCTCAGGGCTGTCCACAGGCTGCTCCACATGGACGGAAGCAGGGGGTGGGGAGGGACGGGGAGGGAGGGAGAGAGGGAGGGAGGGGTGGGTTTGGGGGTGCTCATTGCCTCCCAGGTTCCCAGGCAACGTGAGACTGCGCCCTGCCTTGGACTGCACAGCCCCCCCAGGAGAGACAACGGGCTCCCCACAAGCAACGCGGCCCCTCTGCTGGGCTGGGGGTTGGTGAGCCTCCATGGTTGGTCCCAGGACTAGAAAGGGCATGCGCTGAGGATGATTCTGTCCTCGATGCCTCAGGGAAGCCGGGCACCCCACGACTCTGCTGCATCCAGACCCCACCTGAGCCTGTGGCCTCGCCAGGAGCAGAGGCCGGGGGAGGGGGCCACCAGAGCTCCGGGGTCTCCCAGCCGAGCCCTGCACACCCACAGACCACAGAGCAGGCTGGTCCAGGATCCGAGCAGGCCCGGGGCAGGCCGCTCCGGGCTCCTCACTGGGTCTCTCCCGCTGGGTCTCAGGCTTCTGGGCGGTGAGGGGCACCTCGTGCCACCCACTCATTTACGCACAGATGGAGGGGAGGTGGAGGAGGGGCTGCCGAGTCTCCAGTGCACCCCGCACCCCCACCCAGCCGTAGTCAGTTCAGCGATGACCCCACCGTGACCCAGAGCACTTCATCTCCCAGATCTGCAGGACAGAAGCCAGGAAATGTTTGGCTGGGAGCCCGCTCCTCCTCAGCCAGGGGCCCGGGCGTGGTCCCCCACGGGGTCACCCAGAAGGCCCGCTCCTGCTTCCCGGGGTAGGCCAGGCAGGGACAGGGAGCCTCACCGGAAGCTGAGGCCAGGGGGCTTCAAGGACACCCCAAGTGGAGGCAGCCTCCACTTCCCGCTGGGAGCCCACTGCGGCCTCACCCTCGTCCTCCGGCCCAGGCTCTGCCCCCGTGATCGCTGCAGACCGTCACCATCAGCAGGCGTTTGCAGGAAGGCTGGGGCCTCTGCCAGGGGGGGGGCGGGAGTGGTGAGCCAGCCTTGCCCACTGACTGACACTGCAGGATTGGTGCTGGAACCGCCTGTGCTGAACTCCCAGACATGAGGAGACACCCCCCCACACACACACACACATACACACAGACCCCTCACACACACACCACTGGCACATCCCCCACGGCCACACAGGCACAGACAGCGACACACACCTTCCCCGGGTGTCTCCTGCCCGCGCCAGCTACAGCCCCACCCCGCCCCCACACAGACAGGCTGCTGGCAGCTGGCTGGGGTTTCCTAGGAAACGACTTCACCATCCTGGCATCCGAGTCTCAGGGGCCTCGGGCATGTGCCGGACAGGCCCCCAGAGCCTGCCTGGGGCTCAGGCTGCAGGTGGGCACAGCTGGATGCAGAGGCGCCTGGTGCGCCGAGGGGGCGGGCATCGGGGGCCCGGGGACGGGTCAGCGGCGCCCCTTCCCGAGGTGCCTGCTGTCCCGGAGTCAGAGCTGAGAGAGGAGAGGACGAGGGCAGGGCTGGAGTTCTGCTTGCCCGCCTGGCACACAGGTGGGGACAGGGACTTAGGGGTCAAGACCTGAGCCTCCGTGAGGGCCACACGAGGAGCCGCTTCCAAGACCCTGTGTTGACAGCCAGTCCCCGCTGCCCCAGCACCCGTGGGTGCGGATCCAGGGGTCCATATGCTGACGGAGGCCAGGCAGGGCCTGGGGGTGAGAGAGGCCAGGCCGTGCCCTGAGGGTGCAGAGGGAAGGGACGGTTCACGACTTTCTGGACACTGGCTGCGGGGTGACCTCTCTGGACGCGGGGTGACCTCTCTGGACGCGGGGTGACCTCTCTGGACGCGGGCTGCGGGGTGACCTCTCTGGACGCGGGCTGCGGGGTGACCTCTCTGGACACAGGCTGTGGGGTGACCTCTCTGGACGTGGGCTGCGGGGTGACCTCTCTGGACGAGGGCTGCGGGGTGACCTCTCTGGACGTGGGCTGCGGGGTGACCTCTCTGGACGCGGGGTGACCTCTCTGGACGCGGGCTGCGGGGTGACCTCTCTGGACGCGGGGTGACCTCTCTGGACGCGGGGTGACCTCTCTGGACGCGGGCTGTGGGGTGACCTCTCTGGACGCGGGGTGACCTCTCTGGACGCGGGCTGCGGGGTGACCTCTCTGGACGCGGGCTGCGGGGTGACCTCTCTGGACGCGGGGTGACCTCTCTGGACAGTGAGCTGCGGGGTGACCTCTCTGGACGCGGGCTGCGGGGTGACCTCTCTGGACGCGGGGTGACCTCTCTGGACAGTGAGCTGCGGGGTGACCTCTCTGGACGCGGGGTGACCTCTCTGGACGCGGGCTGCGGGGTGACCTCTCTGGACGCGGGGTGACCTCTCTGGACGCGGGGTGACCTCTCTGGACACGGGCTGCGGGGTGACCTCTCTGGACGCGGGGTGACCTCTCTGGACGCGGGCTGCGGGGTGACCTCTCTGGACGCGGGCTGCGGGGTGACCTCTCTGGACGCGGGGTGACCTCTCTGGACGCGGGCTGCGGGGTGCAGGCCAGTGCTCTGCCTTGAGCACCTGCAGGGCCGCCATGTCCGCCCTGCACACTCCTGGCTCCAGGTGGGCTGTGGGCCCGAGGTCCGAGCCAACCTACCTTAACCACTCGCAACCGAAGTGCCAGAGACCAGCGCAGAGCAGCGTCTGCAGCCAATTCCTCTCCGAGTGGCTGCCCCCAACGCCCCACATGGTGCTGGACCAGGCCCTCCGGGCCGCGGGGCTCAGGCTGCAGAGGGACTTCGGCGTAGAATCCGTGTGGCCCTCCGAGCCCCTGCCCCTCTGGGAGGCGGGCTGGCCTGGAGACCGTGTCCCACTTGGAGGAGGAGCTCTGGGAGGGCCTGCTGGGGACGGGGGGCCTGCTGGGAGCTCAGGGATCCCGGGGGCTGGGAGGGCATCTGTGGGCCCAGAGGAGGAGGTCAGAGCAAGTGGGGCAGAAAATGGGATGAGTGCACCAGGCAGGGGACGGGGAGCCGGGGCTGGGCACAGCGCCCGTGGGGGAGGGGGTGTGGGGGGAGGGAGAGGGGTTCCCGGAGGGGCCTGGTCTGGGACAGCCGAGCCAGCCCAGCCCACACGTGCTCTGCACACTGTGCCCTGCAGCACCGGGCGCTCGAGGGGCCAGGAGCTGCGCTGGCAGGGACGAGGACCATGCTGGCGACACCCTGGACACGGGGACCCGGCTGCTGGCAGCTCTGCAGCCTCGCCCAGCTCTCGGGGTCACAGGGAGTCGCTGGAATGCCAGCCTGGTGCTGTGGTGCCGATGGGCATGAACCCCACTCGCCTGCTTCCTGCCACTGAGAGGTGCGTTCGCTGAGGCGGGCCGAGCGAGCTGGGTGTCCGAGAGCCGCCGGCTGCCTGTGCCGAGGAGGGTTCCACGGCACCTTTGGTTTGGGAATCCCACTTTCTCCTCCTGTGGTACGCTCTGCACCAGCTTCCGGCCTGTTTCCTAGAACAGGGTCTCCACCCTGGGAGCCTGGGGACCTGCCCGGGAAACGGGCGCCTTTCAGAGCCAAGCTGACCGCCAGGCCATGTGGTGTTTCCTCCGGCGGGCAGCGCGGGGGGCACACCTCCTGTACCACCGGGACCTCCCGGGCTCCCCCTCACTCCGCCTCCACCCGCGGGAGCCGGGAGGCACCCACAGCACCCCGTCACTCACCTGCTTCCTGATACCTGGATAATTATTCCAAAACAACTGTCCTTCGCCACAGTCCCCTGTGGCTTTGCCCACTGAGGACATCCATGAGCCGTGTCCGGGGTGCCCAGGGTGTCCGGGGCGTCCGGGGTGCCCAGGGTGAAGCTCAGCCTGCGATGCCGAGGTGGTAGAGACCTGTCATCACGCATTGGTCCAAACTCACAGAACCAACCACGACGACAACAAGAAGGGGGCACCCACTCTAACAGGTGTTGCTCAGTGGGTAGAGCGTCGGCCTGCGGACTGAAGGGTCCCGGGTTCGATTCCGGTCAGGGGCATGTGCCTTGGTTTCAAGCACATCCCCAGTAGGGGGGGTGTGCAGGAGGCAGCTGATCGATGTTTCCCTCTCATCGATGTTTCTAACTATCCCTCTCCCTTCCTCTCTCTCTCAAATTAATAAAATTTATTTTTTTTAAAAAAGAAGGGGGCACCCGATGCAAACTCCGGGCGCTAATTAGTGACGACACAGCAGCGCGGGCTCTCGGACGGCAGCGCACGCACCGCAGTGCAGGGCCCACGGGGCACTGTCCGCCAGGGAGGGGAACTCTGCGGCCCCCCTGCTCCCCTGCTCTCAAATGGAAAGCCTATTGATTTTTTAAAGTTTATTAATTATTTTAGAAATAGCCCCAGACTGCCAAAGGGGTCCCGAAGGAGTGCATGGGCCACGGGAGCGGATGTGCTGGGCCTCTGCGGGCTACCCTGCCCATAGCCCTTTCAGCTGCTCCGTGGGGAGGGAGGGGCAGCCGGAGTCCTGGAGGTGGGAGTGGGGGGTACGGGGGGGGGGGTGGAAGCGAGAGAGGCAGCAGGACCAGCCTGAAGCCAGCGGCCTGCTCCCCGGGCTGGCTGCCGTCACTCACAGCCCTGAGGACCTCCTCCTCCTGATTTCTGACCTGAGGTGAGGAGGCTGCCAGTCCTGGCACCGGGCAGGGCTAAAAATAAATCGGCCAGGGCTTCCAGGGTGCCTCCCCCGCGGGTGGGGCGGGCGGGGGGCCGGCCTTGGCGACAGCGCCAGGGAGCCAGGGCCCGGCCGGGCCACACAGGCTGGCACGCTTTCCCTCCCCACGCCTGTCCCAGGAGGAGGCTTTTCCGGGTGCCCTCGCCCCCAGGGAAGCGCACCCACTTCCCCCACCATTGTGCTGGGCCCTCTCTGGGGGGAGGGGAGGCGGGGTGGCTGGGTCAGGAAAGGGGCAGAGTGCCCATGGCACCATGGCACCCAGATATCACCCAGGAAGGGGGGCACCCGCCCAGGTGTGGGGTCTCACTCACCTCCCAGATCCCGGGATGAATGAGGACCACACAGCCAAGCAGGGCGTGAGCACCATGAAATCAAACTGACACGCAAACCTGATTTGCTGCCGGAAGAAACGTCACAACAGCCTCACAAACACACCACGCTGCCTCCCCTTTTCATTGGAACTGCCGTCTGTCCCAGCACACCCAGGGGCCAGCGTGCCCGGCTGGGCAGGAGTGGGGATGGAGAACCGGCCAGCTCCAGCCAGAGCAGCCCGAACTGGGCTCCATCCGACCCCTCATATGGGCAGAGAGGGTGTCAGCGAGGGCAGCCCAGAGAGATGCACGCCATCCTGGGCACCGGAGCTGGGGTGACTGTGGGAACACCGGAGGACCCAGGCCCAGAGCGGGAGGGCACCCGGCAGGATGAGACAGCATGGGCCCCCCCAGGGACTGCACAGCCCAGAGACCAGGAGCCTGCAGGCCAGAGGGTCATTCTGGGGTCAGCTTCGGCTGCTGGGCCCCAGGAGCGGGTGGCCCGGGGCAGGGCCTGTGTGCGTCTCCTGCAGGGCCTCGCCCAGCCCTGGAGCTCGGGGCGACGATGCTGAATCCAAGCCCCCTGCACGGGCCGCTGTCCTTGCACCTGAGCTCGGGGGCCCCAGGCTGGGAGGTCAGGAGTAAAAGTGTCCAGGCCAGGGCTGCCCGTCTCTGGGAGCCTGAACCGAGGTCACTCCGTGGAAGACGTGTTTCTCCAGGGGACAACGTCCAGCTTACGAAGGACACCCTGTCTCTCTGCCCCGTCCTTCCCCAGACCCGGGTGACACCGGGGGGCAGCCACTTCTCCCCTCGGTGGCCAGGCCACCTGCCCTCATCGGAGCCCTGGCTCTGCGGAGACCACAGGCAAGGCAGGAAGGGGGCTCCCGGGGAGGGGACCCGGAGGAAACAGGAGACGAGGGTCCCGCTGCGAGAAGCCACAGCAGAAGTGACCCGTTTGCAGAGACGCTGCCTCCCTGGGGACATCGGGGCCACCCAGAGGGCCCGGGGGGAGGCTGAGCCCACTGCCCCCATGAGCCGCAGCCCTGGGAACAGCAGGCTGTCTCTCGGGGGGCCAGACCTCCACATGGCGGGGGTGGGGAGGGTCCCTTCCACAGGGGGGCCGAGCCCGGGGCACACAGGTGCCGGTGGACACAGAGCTCCCTCTATTCTCAAAAACACTGAACAAAGAAAAAGCGACACTCGTTTTTTTTCTTTCTTATTTCTTTTTGGTCTTTAAAGTGACAGAAGGGGGAAAGGAACACACTCTTACAAACAGCAGAGCGACATTCTGTCCTTCCGGCGGTCAAGTCTGTAACCAAAGTGACGGCTCTCATCACCTCCCATTCGGGTCCCTCCGGGCCTCTCGGGGGCGGGGCCCTGGAGCCTGCGCTGGGCCCCGGGTGGGCGGGGAGGAGGAGGGGGGTGTCCGCCCCCCCAGTGCACAGAGACCCTGCGAGGGCCGGAAGGACCCACATGTGCAATCGGTGTCCGGAGCCTGCAGGGCGGCCCCGAGCCCACAGCCCTGCCCAGGAGGGGCGAGGCCTCAGGGGGCGAGGGGGCCCGGACTCCGGCGGCTCCCCGGCCAGAAAAGCGGACATGGGAGTCAGGAGAATAAAGACATTCAGCCGCCAGGACCCGCGACTCCTGCGGTCGGTTCTGTCCTCGCAGCCAGACACACCTGCTCCTCCCAGGAAGCCGGGCGCCGGGCCGACCGCCGAGGGCCTGGCGCGGCTCCGCACGCAGCCGGCCAGAAGGCACGCAGGGCCCCTCGGACCGAATGGGGGGCGCGGAGGACACCCCTGAAGTCGGAATCTCCAGAACGGCCATGCCCTCATCGTCGGTGACCTTGTGAGAAGCAGAGAGGGGCAGAGGTTACCAGGGCCACGTCCTGGGTACAACTCCCTGGGGGTCCAAGCACCAGGCCCGAGCGTCTCCTGGGCCTCTCCCCAGCCCCCCAGCTCCCACGGGCCCTCCCCATCTCAGAGTCCTGCCTCCCTAAGCCCTCAGCCGTTCAGGCCACACAGTGCCTGCTGCTCCTGTCCTGGGCAGGGACCCGAGCCCCCTCCCATCAGGGCCCCGAACTGTCAGAGGGAAGATGCAGGATGCTGAGGCCTCGAGGCCCGGACCTCAGGACTCGCCCCAAAGCCCACAGCCCCCTCTACACACACAGGGTGCTGAGGGACGCTGCTGCTCAAGGTCCTTCCGGCTGCTCATGGCGGGGTTTGGGGGAGCTAATGGCTGTGCACTTGGCCTGGGGTCCTGGCTCAGAAGGACCACTGTGACTGTCAGGGGGATTGTGACGGGCCTGTCTTAGAGTCACTCCCCCAAGTCCAGGCCCCACCATCCAGGCTCTCCCTCCTGGCCTGGGGAAACTGGGTGGGGGAGGAGCACACCCACAAATAGAAAATCCTTCTCCAGGGGACTGTGGGCTTCACCCTGCTTTTCACCGTGTCCCCACCTCTCACCTGACTGCGGCCTCTGGAAGGCCATCCCAGGGTGGGCAGACCTGGCCACAGGGGTCAACAGGCACTCCGCTCAGTTGTCTCAGGGACTACCCTCCCCCCTCCATCCCCCACGTCCCCTCCCGGAAAGCAGCCTGGCCTTCAGAAAGGGAAGAGCATTCCCCACCCCCACCAGTCAGAGGGCGGAGGAGGAGGCATGGCAGGTCTGCAAACACGCCATGTGTGACCCAGGAGGAGCCTGGAGGGACGGGGAGGGGCAGGGGCCCAGGAAACAGGAAAGAGGGGGAGGGAGAGGCCAGGCCAGAGTAGCGTGGAGTCCACAGGGTCAGGCTCCAGGAACAGGAGGGGCCACGGATCCCGCTGCCCCGCCCCCCAGGAGGGGAGGAGTCTCCGCCCACCCCTGCAGCTTCCCCAGCACAAGAGGCAGAAGCGATCTGTGCAGGGCCCTGGCCCAGGCCCAAGATGACGGCCCGGCTGTCCTGAGGCCCTCATGCAGGGCAGATGCCGGTCCAGCAGGGGGAGGGCCCAGGGTGAGAGTGAGAGAGGGTGACAGCGTGTGCGTGCCTGTCAGGGGCGGGGCGGCCACTCTAGCTGTCCTGTCCCAGGGCCCCGGCCATGGCCTCAGGCAGGTGAGGAGCCAGGAGACAACCACGAAAGCCCGAGGTGTCGCTCAACAGTTGAGCGTCATCCGCCTGGAACCAGGAGGCCAGAGGTGGAAGCCGGTCAGGGCACACGCCAGGGCTGCGGACGCCATCCCGTGTGGGGAGTGCAGGAGGCAGCCCATGCCTGACTCCCGCTCATCATGATGTTTTTATCGCTCTCCCCTCTCCCTTCCTCTCAGAAACCAATGGAAAGAAACAGGATCATGAGACAACAAAGCAGCCTTCACCCACTATGCTCTGGAGAAGCTGGTTCGCACGGTGATCACAGGCTGAAGCAAATACCTCACGCGTCTGCCGACATGAGAGAGTTCGATTTCTCTCAGAGGGCTGGGGACAAACAAGGGATGAAAACATCAAAACTGCCCTAGCCAGTTTGGCTCAGTGGATACAGCATCAGTCTGTGGGCCAAAGGGTCCTGAGTTCGATTCCGGTCAAGCGTTTGTACCTTGGTCGCTGGCTCTTCCCTAGCCCAGACCCTGGTCAGGGTTCATGAGGGAGGCAGCCAATTGAAGTGTTTCTCTCACATCAATGTTTCTCTCTGTTTTTCCCTCTCTCTTCCACTCCCCATAAAAATCAATGAAAACATATCCTCTGGTGAGGAACACACACACACACACACACACACACTAATAAAAGAGAAAGATGCAAATTGACCGTACCTTCACGACACCCACTAGCCAATCAGAAGCATGCAAATTAACATAACAAAAATGGCAGGTTGATTTGCATATACTGGCACTGAGCGGCCAGGGGTGGGATGCTTGAGCCATCGCCATGGCAATGATGAAGGTGTTCCACACCGTCCCAGCTGCTCCAGGCCTCAGGGCGGCATGGAAGGTGGGAAGGGGGCTCCAGGCCAGAGCGAAGGCAGTGCCAGCAGCCAGGTGAAGGAAGGCCCATTCGTGCACGAATCTTCGTGTATCGGACCTCTAGTCTGTATGTATATAAAACGGCCACAGACTGAGGCCAGTCAGCTCTGCAGTGAACAGAGCTGAACAGAAGTGAAATATATTCACAATGACCCACATGGACAAGCTGCAATTTTTACTCTAACACTGAATCCCAATGTAGCCAACCCTTCTGCTTGTGTGCACGTGTGGCCAAGGAGTACGAGTTAGAAGACTGTGAAAGTTTGCACTTCCCCCGGAAGAGCCTGAATGATTCCCAATTTGAAAAACCGTGAAACAAGGGGCAGGAGAATGAGTGGGTCCTGCAGGGACAAGGAGAAAAATTCTCTCATTAGTGACTTTACAATGTGAGCACACATGACACGGATGCAAATACGAATTAAGTGGAGAGATTCGTGAGAGGACATCTCGCCCTTCGGTGGGGCGCGCAGCAGGAATGCAGGCCTTTTCCCTTCACATCTAATCACCTCCAGGAGAGAAGTGCACAGAAACCCACACAGCTTCTCCCGGGCTCAGCAGCGGTCCCAGGCTCTCTGGCGCTGGCCCCGCACAGATGGCCAGAACCCCAGGTCAGTCCTGAGTGCACCCTGCCCGCCCTCCCAGGCCTGGTCAGAGGCTCCAGGGTCCACCCAGTGCCGGTGGCAGCAGCATCTGCCTAGAGCAGCCCTCCGTGGGGGCACATGGGAAGCCTGGGGGAGGTAGGACAAGGCACTGGGACAGGGTGGACATGGGGGATGGCACACACTGCCACCCTCTCTCATCCAGGCCTGAGCCCACCATCTGGCTCCTGGGACCCAGGATGACCTGGGGCATGAGGTGGAGGGGCTGAGGACATTTCCTGCCAAGGTCAACTGCTCTCAGCTCGGCCGACATGTACCCTCTCTCAGTCCTGGAGGGCAGCGGTCTGTGATCCAGGTGTCTCCAAAAGGCCTGAGGAGGGACCCCCATGAGGCCTGAGGCCTTGCAGGCAGGGGGGGAGGGGGACCCCACCACAGCACTCACCCTGACAGACAGCAGGCTGGCCACCTGGAGTGAGATGCCCTGAGGCGCAGGCCTCTGACAGCAACAGGTCTCCTTGCTTGCGAGGCCCAACCCCCCACTCTGCCCCAACCACACTCCTGAGCAGGGAGGGGGCTGGAGCAAACATGGCCCCAACAGGCTCCTGAGGGCAGGGTTTCTGCCTGGCCCTGCATGGCAGCCCCTTCCTTGGCCAGGGGTCCCGAAGAAACTGCACTGGGTCTGGGAAGTGTGGTCTGGAAGAGAGACCCACCTGGGGGCACCCCAGGGCAGTGGATGAGGGTGATACCACTCCCCACGGGTGCAGGGAACGGGATGGAGCCCCCGCATCCTGACCGCCACTGCCTCCACCCTCGGTGGACGAGGCCACGGCCATCACATCTGAGGACAGCGGGTTCCAAGTGACTAAAAGGAAGTCTGCGTGGGCCCTAACCTGTCAGGCAAATTCCTTCCTGCAGAACCGTCTCCCCTCTGCTTCTCATCTCCCAAATGGAAAAGCCGCTGTGGCAGCACAGGCCGGTCCCCCCAACAGGGGACAAACGTCCAAGCAGGAGCCCAGGTGGGGACGACACCCACACTGGGCAGGGGTCTGGGCAGCCCCATCTCTGTGCATCCTCGTGCTGGATGTGGGGGTCCCCCCCCAAACCTCCAGGATGGCCAGGAGCTGCATTTGTGATCTGGTGAGGAGGGAGCCACTGGGCATCTGCACTGATCACAATGGGGTCACCGTCAAGGCTGCTGGCACAGGTAGGCCCCTCCCCCAGAGGAAGCTGCCCCTGCCACTGCCACCCCCTTTTACACTGTTTCAGGATCAAAGGCGACCAAGCTTGGTTGCAAAGAAACACACAGCCTGCGAGATGGTGAACTTGCCACGTCCCCTCCATCGACGGGGCGGCCTTTGAAGACGCCGTTAAGCGTCCATCGGCCGAGACCCTCATGAGAAACAAACATTTCAGAGGGGAGATGGTTCTGCAGGAAGGAATTTGAGTGACAGGTTAGGACCCACCCAGACTTCGCTTTAGTCACTTGGAACCTGCTGTCCTCAGACAGACGTGATGGTCGTAGCCTCGTCCTAACCCTAACCCAACCCTAACCTAATCCTAACCCTAACCCTAACCCTAACCCTAGCCCTACCCTAACCCTGACCCTAACCCTGACCCTAACCCTAACCCTAACCCTAACCCTGACCCTAACCCTGACCCTAACCCTAACCCTAACCCTAACCCTAGCCCTAACCCTCATGGATGCTCGGCCGATGGATGCTTCCAGATCGGCCCTGGAAGAGGGCAGCCTTGACGGGGCGTTAGCTCCGCCCTCCCTGCCTGAGGAGCCGGCAGGGCCTCCCCGAGGACACGGTCTTCTGAGAAACCTAGAGACACACCAGGAATTAGCCTGTGCTTTTCTCTTAGCTGATGGGCCAGGAAACGTCCCTCAGAATAGGACAGAAACTCTGCCCACTCACTTCCCTCCGCCCTCCCTGGCCGGCCCAGGCACCCCGCCCCTTGTAATTACAGGAACCTCTGGGGGACCCTCCCTCTGGGAGAGGAGGTCCCTGCCCCTTGACCACAGCCGCCTGGGCAGCCCCCAGGGTGCCCCTTCTGTCCCTCCCCACCCGCCTGACTTGCAGATGGTGGAAAGGGCTGTGCTGGTGGCAGTTCAGAGAAAAGCTGTTTTTTCAGGGGCTTCCCAGGCCAGGAAGCAACCCAACTGCCCAGTGACACTTTCTCGCCACCCCCCTGCCTTCGACTATCTGCAGGGGTCCCTCTGACCCTCCATAACATGGCTCCAAGGCTCTTCCTTCTCTGACAGGCTCAGCCCAGTCCTGCAGGAGGCACCTCCCCCTCATGTCCATGGAGATGGCACCACAACTAGCCTCAACCTGGGCCTGGGGAGCCACCACCTTACACAGCCCCCCGCTACTCCCAGCCACCCTGCTCTGGGGAGGACAAACCTCCCCAGTGTCTCCCAGCGGGCCCGAGGCCCCGCCAGACATCCCCGCCCGCGTGTAGTGCTGACAGCCCTTCCCCCCTCTGTCCCTGTGGCCCAGCCCACCTCACAGGAGCAGTGCCCCCTCCAGAGGGGGGGCCCATGGGCCACCCCGAGATGAAGCTGGCTGAAGCTGTGCTCCCCTCCCCCATGCCTCTAGGTGGGGCTGGTTGAGATGGGGGGACAGGAGGGGCTCCCCCCACGAGGAGCCTGAGCTGCATGGACACTGGGTGGGAAGGAGAGCGAGGCCAGCCAGTGCACAGGGTCCTGGGATGGTGCCCGGCCTGCTTCTCTGGATGCTTAAGACCAGAACGAACGAGGTCTGTTTCCCCAAACCACAACGTTTCTGAAGATGGTGACAGCAGTGAGGTTTCTGAGCAAAGAAATGAGTAGCCATGGTCCACAACGAGAACCGCCGGGCCTCACTGGCGAGGTGCGGGGTGGGGCCTGGCTCCCAGCCCGCTGTCCTCAGGCAGAGGGTGTGTGCAGAGCCCCCAGGGAGCCGCCGACGGTCCCCCAAACACGTCCCTGGGAAGCTGAAGGCACAGCCACTCTCTCCACCCTGCAGAGGGCGGGGAGGCACTGATGGGCTGAAATGAGCACAGGCTCAGGCAGGATCCACTGGTCGCCCTGGAAGGGGGTCGGGAACCGACTCGGACCCCCACCCCCCGCCTCTCGCCGAAGTTCCGGGCGACCGGTGCCCTGCAGCGCGGCTAAGCATGGCCGAGGCAGGCGACTCCAAAGAAGATGGGTCCCGCCGAAACCGGTGTGGCTCAGGGGATAGAGCATCGGCCTGCGGACCGAAGGGTCCCAGGTTCGATTCCGGTCAAGGGCGTGTACCTTGAATGTGCAGGAGGCAGCTGATAGATGTCTCTCTCTCATTTATGTTTCTGACTTTCTATCCCTCTCCCTTCCTCTCTGTAAAAATCAATAAAATATATTTAAAAAGAAGAAGAAGATGGGTCCCTAGCAGAGTGCTGCCGCCCCGTGGAGGGTCCTGACTGAACGCGATGGCGCAGCACAGCACCACTGACCCCCCCCCCAAACCCCTGCAAGTGCCCTTGGACCTCTGACCCCGTCGGGGGTGCAGACAGCAGCTGGGCCAGGATGGGAATCTGAAGCAGGTAGAGGAGACCGGGAATCGATGAAGAGCCCGGCAGAGCGCTGTTCTGTGAGGTCAGGCACCTCAGCAGCAGGAGGCCCTGGTGTCAAGGACAGCCCCTCCCCCTGGGGCCTGGTCCCCAGAAGAGCAACTGCACACACACCCCCGGGAAGACTAGCTGGGCGTTGCCGTGCCCCTGCCCCTACCCCCGAGGCCCCCGCTGCACCCACCGGCCGCCCAGGCCTCCCCAGGGCTGGATGGTGTCGGGAGCCGCAGGTGGGACAGGCCCGAGCCCCCGCAGCAGGCTGGGAATTACAGGCTTGGGTTTCCTCCTGGAACAAAATAATTACAGCTCCCGCAGGACCTGGCTCCCTGGAGCCAATGTGGATGTCAGCTGGAAACCGTCTCCAGAAGCAGAAACACATTCCCATTCGGAGTCGGAAGAAAGAGGAGAGCTGGTTTCGGTCACGCAGCTCCAGGGAGAAAAACAGGCCAAAAAGTCAAAACCGGAGACGGGAGCTGGCGCTCTGGGCCCCGTCTGACCAGCAGCCCCACATTCACAAGGAATCTGTCGCCCCCGCCGGGAGCGACGGCCCCGCCGGGAGCGACGGCCCCGCCGGTGACACCGCCCGGTTCCCGCTGACGCCTCTGATGTGTATCACCAGTTCCCGCAGAAACCGCCACGGTGACGCCTGAGGACCCGCATCTGGAGGGCACAGCCACCTGGGAGCCTCCAACCCTCCCGGAACAACGGGCCCTGCCCTCCACACACAGCCGTCCACTTCACCACCACTGACCCCTCCCGGGCCCAGGCGGATGTCTGTCCAAGAGGCCGGGGACTCTGAGCTGCGCCCCAGCCCCCGATGGAGTTGCGGAGCGGACGGCAGGGCCCAGTAGGTGTGTGTGCCCAGAGACACCGGGTCCAACCTGGAGCCGGAACTCGACCTTCGGGGAAGGTGCTGCAGGGGTTACAGACTCTGCGATGACCAGATTACTCAGGGGCCTACAAATGCCGTCCCAGGGTCCTTATAGGGGAGGGTTTCAACCTCGCAGAGGAGGAGAGACCAGGATTGGGGTGACGTGCCCACCAGCCAGGAATGCCTGGAGCTCCCCATGAGCTAGAAGAATGCACCCCCCAAAGCCTCTGCAGGAAGCACGGTCCAGCTGACACATTGATTTGGGGCTTCGGGCCTCCAGAACCATGAGAATTCATTTCTGCTGTTTCTAGACACCCAGCGTGTGGTCACTTGTGGGGCCACAGGGAGGTAAGAAAGAGGATGAGGCTAGCTCCAAAGACACCTTTTGCCAGCGACGTAGAAAGCCCAGCGCTCAGAGCTGCCCCCCGGCAGGCAGGGCAGGCAGGCTCTGTTGTGAGAGTTCCAGAAAGTGCTCTGCCAGCGGCAGCCCCGACGCTGGGGCAGGAAAGTAACGAACTGGGCACTGGGTCCTATGGGAGGCCAGAGGGCAGCCCTGTGGCCCGCCCAGCTCACACGGAACCTGTGAGTTTCCTACTGGCCTGAGGGGCTGGGACCCTGCATGGCATTTCACCTGCCCGCTCAGGGAGGCACCAGCTTTCCTGGCCTTTGCCTCACCATGGAAGCCCGCCTTCCCCAGGAAAAGGGGTTCCCAATTTCCCCTTCAGGAGCTGGCCAGAGGGGCTGTCCAAACAAACTTCCCACCAGGAGGCCACTGACCCCACGCAGAGAGGGAAACCGAGGCTCGGGGATATCAGCAAGTCAGTCGCCTGGTGGGGACCTTCACTCACAGCCTGATCCTCAACGCGAGACCAAAGAGCCAGTCCGGCAAAATCACTTCGTGCTTTGGGGCTACAAGAACCCCAGCAGACCAGGCTCCCAGGGCAGTGCACACAGCCGGGGGGCACGGGCGCAGCCCCAGAATCCAGAGCCCAGAAGGAGGCTCCGAAGAGGCCTGTTTGTGGGCACAGGCCCTCAGCAGGCAAACCTGCCCGGCAAGATTCTTCCTCCTGCTTCCTGACTAGCAGCCAGCCCCGAACCCACTGGGTGGCATTCTCCCAGCATGGGGGCTCCCTGAGCGGGGCTCCAGGGCTGAGAGCTGCACTTGGGCTGATGCTGTGTGGACTCACCATCCCCTGTTCACTGCTCACCATGACCTGGGATCTGAAGGTCACTCTGAGGACTGACCTATTCACCACTCCTTCAATGACAGCTGGGGCTCACCTCCATGCCGGCCTCCAGACCAGGCCAAAAGCAGATGGACCTTATGTGAGCAGAGGGGTGGGTTGGGGTGGCAAAGAGCACAGAGACAGACAAGACCCTGGGGATGGTCCCCAGGCCAACAGGATGTGGACGCGGCCCAGGGATCCCCGCTGAAACAAGCCACAGCAGGAAGAAGTCCTAGGAAGCTGACTGGAGGGCAGCTTTACCTGCAGCCTTCCTCCTCAATCAAGCCTGCCACCCTCCCCATGGGGGGCTCTCACATGAGACCTTTGCTGGCTCGACGTTGCCAGGCTGAGGCCAAGCCCACACCCAACAGGAAGGCCCAGAACTGGGGGGAGATGTGCCTGGTTCGGGAGAGGAGAGGTTTGTGCCCAAACTCCTGAGAGCAATTCAGGCCTGATCCAAGAAGCAGGTGGGGACACAGGGTGGTGACAAGTCCCTCAACATGGCTTCTACCCTGGATCCCCGCTGCACGAGGGGCAGCAGTGAGGTTTGCCAGGTGCCCCACAAACTCCTTCCCCAGCCACACGTTAGCTGGCCCTGCTGAGGCCTGATGGCTCATCACCTGGGAAACTGGCATGGATGGGTGAGTGAGCAGGCAGGCCAGGCCGGACAAGGTCATCTGAAGGTCACGAAGACCGAGGAAGAAGTAGAGGACTCCTCTTGTCCTCAGCAGTGCCAGTGGCCCCTGGACACACCCCATCACCCAGGCACCAGCTGGTGGAAGCCATCAGATGGGGACACGCCCAGGATCTCAGGGCCCAAGGGTGGCTCATGGCAGCTGGCCTCAGCCCCTTGGCCATGCATGTCCCAGAACCCCACGTGATGACCACAGACATGCCATTGGTGACTCCTCTTCCAACCCCACATGGTGACAGTACCCAGCTCACAGAGTCTCTAAAGTGCATGGCCAGAGAGCATGAAGGGAGAGACGGAGCGAGACAGCCCACCTGGGGACAGGCCCCAGAGCCACTCCAGAAGCCTGGAGCACCGGGCCACCTGCAGACCGAGGAGAGTCTGCACTGGCACCGGGGCGAGGGGGGGGGGGCTGCACCTGAGGGTGGGCAGTGCAATGACCTTGCTCCTTCCTGCCAAGTGCAGACCCAGAATGGCACCTGACCTGCGTGGGAACAGGAATGTACGTTCCCTCCGAACCGTGACAGAAGAGGAACCCCTCCATGCCCTGCACTCCCCAAATCGGTCAAAACCATCACCTTTAAAAAAGGCACCCCGTTCTGCCAAAGGCTGGCCGAGGAAGGAACCCCTGTACGAGCATCGTGAAAAACGGTCACAAAACACCACCGAGCTCCGTGCTTTGAACAAGCCGCTTAAAGCGCGTCTTCGGCGCTCTGCAAAGCTGGGCGACGCGGCCAGCACCCGGGACGGCTTTCCGGAGCGCCCCCTCGGAGCAGGGGGGCGGATGGGGAGGAGGAGACCTCCCCCGCTCCCCCCCCCCCCCACTTGCAGGGCCCAGAGCAGAGGGACGGCCACTCGGAGGCAAGCTGGGGCCGGCCAGGAAGGAGGCCGCCCTCTGTGCGCGCACACTCACCTGGCCAGGGAGCCCCAGTCACGTTTCAAACTGGGCTAAGAGCTCCCTGATCTCCGGGGCCACGTGTCGCGCGGCCTTGGCGGCCTCTGTTATGGCTTTCCGGTACATCCCCTTCTTCTTACGGTCAAATCTCAGCTTGAAAAACTCAGAGAAGGGGGAGAGCTTGGAAATGGACAAGAACGACGTCGTCGGAGAACCGAACCACGAGACTTTCGCTTCTTGCCAGGAGGGCTCCCCGTCCTCCTTCTGGCTAAGACTGATGTCAAGGACACGTGCTGGCCACCAAGGGAAACCATGAATCTTACCCCACACGATGTCCCCCACGGCCACGGTCCTTCCGTCCTCCGTCACGCACGCGGCGACGCTCTGCGTGTGCAGCCTGACCGTCAGGGGCGGGACGGTCTGCCCCGCGCGCCGGGACGCGGACGGCGCCGACACGCCGTCGCCGGAGGAGAGGTCGCAGGTGTCCGGCGACGTGACTTCCGAGCCGGACGATTTGGACTCGTCCAGGCTGTCGCTGCTCCACAGCGGCTCCCGGGCGTAGTCTGTCCGGCCCCCGGGGCAGCTGGCGAGGAAGGCCGCCGGGCTGTCGCGCCCGTGTTTACCCCGGGGACCCGCCTTGAAGTCGTCGTCCTCCCCGGAGCTCCCCGAAGACAAGTCCGCCAGGGCGCTGCGGGCAGAGCCGGGGGCCGAGCCTGGGGCAGAGCCGGGGGCCGAGCCGGGGGCCGAGCCGGGGGCCGGGCGGGCAGGGGAGCTGGCCTGGGCGCCCTGCCCGCGGCCGTTGAGCTCCTCCACCAGCTCGGCCCTGTAGACGGGCTCCTGCTCACCGGCGCCCAGGCGGTGGGGCTTCAGGCGGATCTTGGGGGGCGGCGGGTCGGCGCTGGGGGGCACGGGCCGCGTCAGCTTCAGCTTCGGAATGGAGGCGGAGGGCCCGTCGGGTGGCCTGTCCCGGGCCGCCTCGGGGTCCGGGGCCCCGTGCGGGGCCTGCGGGGGGCAGAAGGGCTCCAGGGAGCCGTGCACCCGGGACGGGATCTCCACCACCTCGCCCGTGCCCTGCGGGGTGCTGTAGGAGATCTTGATGGCCGGGCTGCGGGGCACCCGGGCCTGGTCCTCCTCCCGCCTCTCCCTCTTGCTCCTCCTGGCGGAGGCCGAGGCCCCGGTGTCAGCCCCGCCGTCGGGGTCCTCGTGTTTGCGGAGCTCCCTGTCCGGGTCGGAGCCGCTGCCCAGTCTCCTGCGGGGCCGGGGGGCGGCCGGGGGCGCGGGGCTGGCCTCCGGGGGGCTCAGGGTGCTCTTGCACTTCTCACAGAGGACCCGCCGGGGCCGCAGGCAGATGGGGCTCAGGGCCAGCCGGCCGGGGTCACGGTTGCGGGACAGGCGCCTCTTTGTCCTCTTGATTGTCCGGGGCGGTGGCTGTGGCACCCACTGCTGGTAGGTGTTCCTCAGCCAGAGTGGGGGCGGGAAGGGGGCGCCTTCGAAATACGGTGGGAAGGGGGGCTGGCTTCCAGCGGGCAGCGGCGGCACCAGGGGCGGGGGCGGCTCCGGGCAGGAAGGCGGCTGCATTGCCTCAGGGTCCCCCTCGGTGGCTGCTGGATCCTGGCAGCCATTGACAGGGGTGTCCTCGGCCTGGGGTGGTGGAGTGGAGGGGGGAAGGCCGAAGAGGCCGGACCTGGGAGGCGGGGAGACAGAAAGAACAATCAGAACAGTGATGGCCCCCCCGCCTTCCAACCCCAGGCTGTGCAGGATTGGGGGCTCACACCTTCACCTGGGACTCCCACCAGGGTGCAGGGGGCCCCCTGCCTCCCAGATGAAGGAGTGAGCTCATGAAGTCACGAGACCAGCATCAAGGCCACATTCCTGGCAACAAGGGGCGACGTGGGATCCAAGCTGGGGGTCCCCCAGGACCCAGGGCCTGAGGATTGGGGTGTAGCCGGGCCCAGGCTTCGGAGGCAGTGCTCACAGCCAGTGGCTCCTTGCTCACAGCCCTCGACTGCTCGCTCTCCTCACAGGAGGAGATCCCCAGTCCCAGGGCTCAGCACAGCCATAGGGTCCCATCCCAGGTGCCTGATGTGTGTCTGGGGGTGCTGGCCGGAGCTACAGCCTCTGAGGACAGGAGTCAGCCAGAGCCCTGGGCCTGGGAGTGACCCGCTCCATCCTGAAAGCTGAGGGGCTCAACTGTTTCCAATACTCTCAGGTGAGGGTATCATTCATGCTACCCCTCCTGCCTGGCACCCTCGGGCCTTTCCTTCGGGGTCCCCAGCTCCAGTACAGGAAGCAAGCAGCCAGAACCAACAAGGTCGCATGACCTGCAGGAAGTGGACCGAGAAGGCAGGAGGCTCACCTCCTATGAGGACCCTCAGCTTCTCTCTCCCTAGGAGCGCTGGGCCAGGCACCTTGAGTGGCTTCAGGGGCTTTGCTGTTGAAAGCAGGGGTGGGGGGTAGGGAGGAGCAGCGTGCCTTCCAGAGCACAGGGTCACCCCCAGGCCCGACGGTGACACCATTCTGGAGGCCCGAGTGCGGTGACGGT
The DNA here is from genome assembly GCA_027563665.1 of Antrozous pallidus. Taxonomy (NCBI): domain Eukaryota; kingdom Metazoa; phylum Chordata; class Mammalia; order Chiroptera; family Vespertilionidae; genus Antrozous; species Antrozous pallidus. The sequence continues at coordinate 122,037,527 of CM050510.1, forward strand.
CAGGAGTCGCATCTGATTCAGAGCTACTTATGGTGCCCCCCGGATACACCTGCATGGTCGCAAACAGTGACAAGCAAGCCCAAATAGTCCACACCTCCTTTCCCCGCGAACACACATCACTTCGAAACAAATGTGACATACAGGCTACTGTAGCTAAAGGCTGTTATTGCTGAGCACAAAAATAGACTTTCAGCCCCGTTATAAGTAACCCCGTTTGGAACGAGGCATCTTTACCTTCCGTTCCGAATGCAATCGGAGAGAAGCAAAGACAAATGACTTTGCTGCTTCCCAATCGACAGATGTCCTCCATTGACTGGTCTCCCGAATCCAGGGGTGCTAAGAGGGGCTGACCGTGCATGACATCACCACCTCCTGCCTGTCGGGTGGCTCACCCGACCCCCAGACGGGGACATGAACAGGCCGGGAGCAAAGTGCAGGCTACCTCAGAAACACAGAACTCAGAGCCGCGCCAAGGCCGTGAGAAGCAGGCCAAGTGCGTGACCCCGGGCTGACCCCTCCCCCATGTCCTTACTGTCACGATGCTGAGGACATGAACGTGGAGGGCACGTCTGCCCCGTGAACCCTGCCCAGTTTGTGTCTAACTCAAGACCACTGCTAAAGCCTGGGGATCAAAACACACTTTTAGTTTTCTTACTTTTCCTATCAATCCAGGGGGTCGATAGTCTGGGGGATCCACAGACCAGGGGTCCACCACACACCTCTGAGTTGGAGGGCTGTTCCCAAGGCCTCCCCCAAAGCCTACTTGCTGCCCACCTTGTACAGGCTCTCGGACCATGAACTGGGGTCCACTCCGACACCCCCCTCTTCATCGGCATCCTCACTATGCCACTCTCCCAGGCCCCTGTGCTGTCACCCCACTCAGACCCCCTCTTTGGCCTCCACTTCTTACCTGCCCCCAACCCCCTCGGCCTGTACCCCACACCACCTGCCTGTGCTGGAGCAGAGCTCATGCGCAGACTGTGCCCCGGGCCGGCCAGCCCAGGTGCCAGGCTCCTGGGTGGTCTCTCTCCACACACAGACTGCGGAGTGGGGTGTAGGGCAAGTGGCCCCATCCCTGAAGTCCCCACAGTTTCAGTCCAGGGAAGTTTTTGCCCCCCATTTTTGGTATATGCCCCTCAGGGGGGAACCTTGCATGTTTAGCATGGATACAGGGCCCTTGGCCAGAGACCCAGACCGGAGCCAGAGCCCTCGGTGTGGGCCCCTGGGCGGGCTGGCCTGCGCCCACCAAGCTCAGGCAGGAGTGGCAGCCGAACCCTCCCTGCCTGGCTCATCGAATTGGGAAGCAGCCTCCGTGCATGGTGCCCAGGGGCGGGGAACTGACGTGCCCCTGCCCTCCCTGGTGAGCGTGCCCCTCAGCCAAGAGCTGTGGCCGGGGGCTGGGGGAGCCTTCCAGACAGCATGCAGCCCTATGGAGGGGCCCCGCTGCCTCCAGGGAAGGCCCCGTGACTCTGGCATGACAAGCAGCCATACTTCCTTCCCGGAGCTGCTGCCCTGCCCAGGCCACACCCACCACCGCCTGGTGGGTAAACAGTGGCGGCCGGTGGGACAGGACGGCTCAGTCCCTGGCTGTGAATCCGAGGGTGGGTGCCCCGGGCTGCTGGGCTCCAGCTCCCAAACCCTTCCCTAGCCCCATGAGGTGCACGTCACCCCCGCCACCCTAGTTTCCGGACAGGGGAGTGAGGCTCAGAGAGGCCAGAGAGCCAGGCGGGCCTGTGCTCAGGGCCCGGCTCTGCTGCCTCCAGGCCACTCACTCTCTCCTGAAGGACCTCAGCAGCCTCGCCACAGAAGCAAGACCTTTGCTGCACCCTGGGGCACCAGGCATGGCACCACTGTGGATTAGGGCTCACCCACAGGGCCCGGCCCCTCCCACAGGGCTGTGCCCTCACTGTCCTGTGCCCAGGACAGAGGCTCTGGCCAGGCTGGCAGTACCCCACAGAGGATAGATACCAGGCCTGCTGTAGCATGAGGGCCTCCGGGTCCCCCTCTGCTCAGGAAATCAGGGAAAACAGGTTGCAAGGGAAGTCACAGTCTGGCCACCAGAGTGCCCCCTCATCCAGAGCCATAGAGGGGTGCCCACCCTTCCTCCAGGGTCACCAGGGACAGCTATAGGACCAGGTGGTCACAGCTGGCCCCAGAGTCCTGGACTAAAAGGTTTAATAACCATCAGCATCATTTCAATAAAGCTCAGCTGAACACATCCTCTCTAAGCCCCTGAGGACTCCCCCAGCTGCACAAGGCTAGGCCCCAGCCCACACCCCTTGCCACCTGCTGGCATAAGCTCTGGAGGCCAGCTACTCGAGCCAGGTCCCCTTGAGTGGCACCCGCCTGTTGGCTGTAGGTCATGCCACCCTGTGACATACTGGACACCTCACTCTCCGTCCATCTAGCTTCCCAGGGCAGGGCGGGTGCACGCAGTGTGCTCTGGACCAGGTATCTGTCCGGTGAATTATCTCGGGAGCAGCCAGCAGTGGCCAAGTCTCCGTTCTGGACAGTGGGTGTGTCCAGCATGGAGTGGGTGCTTTCCTGCCCAGAGACTATTGGCTGGTGGAGTCTCCAGAGGCCTGAGTCCCAACCCCTTAGGGTGGAGTATGGGTCACAAAGGCCTGAATCCCAACCTTTCCAGCAGAGGGCCATGGTAATGGCTCCCTGGGTAAGTTTGAGCAACACTGGCTTGGAGGTCAAGGCGGGAGGCTCTGGGCTGGCCAGGCCTGGCAAGCAGCTGGCCCTCCAACCTACTGTCTGTGAGACCCTCCCTTCACCACTCTGAGCCTCTGCTGTCCTTGGGCCACCCCACTGGAGATCCTCAACTAGAGGTGCACTCCCAAACCACCCACAAAATGCCCACGGCACCCTGCGCCCAGCTGGCCTGGGCCCCCTGCATCGTTACTGTGCCTGTGGACACGCTGGTAGGGCTGTTCTCGGTGGTCTGCCCGGACAGCCCACGGCCTGGCACCCAGCAGGTGCACGATGAACGTATGTGAACCAGGAGCTGGCGGGCGGCGCTGAGCCACTGGGCATCTTGGTTAAAATCACACGCAGCTGGACGGCACATTTCAAACTCGGACGCACACCGCCCACCTCTGCACCTGCTGAGACTCCCCGGGCCTGCCCGCTCCTCTCCCCTCTGCCAACCTTCAGGGAAGAGAACCAGCCTCCCAAGAGAGGGACCCACCTCCTGAACGCCAACCATTAGCACTGGCTGCTGGGCACCCCCTACAGGAGGGAGACCAGGAATTTGTGGGAATGGCCCTTCCCAGGGGCCGGCTCCATTCCAGCAGACACTCGGGTTAGCGACTGCACGGGGCTCCCAGGCCCCCAGGTCTGCACGGGACCCCAGGAAGCTGCCAATACGTGGCAGTCGTGAGGGACGCATGTGCATCAGAGCTCACACCCAGCCCGGCCACCGACCCATACTGACACGGAGAAGAAACTGGCGCCAGGGAAGTCAGGTGAGTGCTGTGGACGCTGAGGCCCAAAGTCAGACGGACCCCCACTGTCTGAATCCCCCAGGCCAGGTGTCAGCTTCCTCCGGACCCCCCGGACAGGAGGCTGTAAACATGGGCATGCCTTCATAATAGCAACCATAATATTACGGGCAGAGATGTGGAATCAGGGAGACAGCAGAGGAGGCCAGGGTGGGCAGGAGGCAGAGCAGAGGCAAGGGTCTAGGACCAAGCCTCGGAGGGCGGACAGGCCAGGAGGTCAGATTCACCTTCAGATCCTCCACAAGGACAGGGCAGGGCAGGGGGCAGGGGGCAGGGGGGCAAGCAAGTCAGAAAGAGTCCCCGCCGAGCAGAGCTGTGTCCACTGAGGCCCAGCTCCCGGTTCTGTGGGCAGCTCTGGTTACAGCCCAACGTGGCTGCAGGAGGGTTGACGCCCACATGTCCTACAGCTGCCAGATCCCAGCAGGGCCTGCTTCCTTCCCAGAGGCAGTGGGGAAGGGGGCGGGGAAGTGGATCTACCGCTGGAGTTAGCCACAGGCCTCAGGGAGGGTGCCTGCCGCCTCTGCAGACATCCCCGGCTGTGAGTCAGGGTGGCCCCCAGAGCCTTCCTTATCCAGCCAGGGAGCCCAGATCATGGGGTGGGGGAACCTCTGCTGCAAACGCCCCTCTCCAAGGAGCCAAGGCCGTGTGGCCCTGCACAGACCCAGGAGCAGGGACGGGTCCAGGCCTGCAGCCCCGCCTGAGGGAGGAAGTGGTGGCCATGCGTGACAGGGGACGCCCCAGGGCACAGGCTTGGCAGCTTGCAGGTGGCTAGGCTGCAGCCCCCAAGTGTCACTTGGTTCCACCGAGCTCTCTCCGTGGTGGCCAACTCTGAGCAAGACAATAGTCACCGGGAGGCCTTATGTTAAGTCATGTGACTCGTGCACAAATGGCTTCTGGCACATCTAATGAGAGATAATGCCAGCAGGGTGACTGTGGAGGAGTGACGGTCACATCCACCCCACGGGAACTAAACCCGGCTCCACCCGGGGGGGAGGGCAGGGGGAGAAGTCTGGCACCTGCGAGGACAGCGGCTGCGCAGGAGTGCCCAGACCTTAGTGCCAGGTGCCTGCCTCATCAGGATCTGCCACACTCACCACCATGTGACACTGTATCCAGGAGACTCCTGCAGCGGAGGCCCTGCAGCACACAGGTGCGGCTCCGCAAGGACCTGCCCCCGGCCTGCGGGGGCGACCCTGCTGCGGAGAAACCGTATCTTCCACTTGTACCCTCCCTCCTGCATCGCAGAGGGCTCCCCTCCCCACCCCCATGGTGTTTTCAAAGGCCACCCTGGCCCCAACTGCCGGTCACCGATGTAAACCTCAGCCTCAGTCGCTCTGAGGAGCCTCGGGCGCCGTGACATCACAGGGCAGCCCCCCGGTTGTAACTGACAGGGCAAGGGCTGCGCATCTGAACCCAGGACCCCCGCCCCCGACGGGTGACCATTCCCCAAACTGCAGAATCCAGCAGCCCGCCTAACAAAGAAAAGTGCGTTAATTATGGCAGACGCACGGAGTTCCGGCCGCGGCGCGGGGACTCAGCCCCGCGCCCCACGCCCGGCCCCCCACCCCCCACCCCCGGCTCAAAAAGTAGCGAGGACTTTGGGAGCCACTTTCCCCCCCGGAGTGACAGCGGCCCGCAGCCCGGGCTCGGGAAACCCAAAGCAGGCGCCGGCGCTGCCCTGGGTCCGGGTCCGGCTCAGGGCGGAAGGTGGGGAGTCTCCAGGGAATTCCTGGGGTGTCCGGGGCCCGCGCCCTCCCCGCCGCGCTCACTTTTTCGTGCAGTCCAGCAGGATCCCGGCGAAGCGGCGCTGGCCGCAGCTCACGGTGACCAGCAGCGCGCCATTGACGACCTGCTCCACCCGCACGGGCAGCCGGACGCCGGCGCGCGGCTCCATGCTCCCGCGTCCCGGCCGCCCCGCCCGCGCCGCCGCCGCCGCCGCCGCCGGGTCAGCCCGCGCGTGACGCCGCCGGCCGCCTGACGTCACAAAGCCCCGCTCGGCCGGCCACCGCGCGCGGGACACCCGCCGGCGCCCCTGTCCCGGACCCCGGCTCCCACCGGCGCACGCGGGGCCGGGCCGCCTCCGGAGCGGGGTGGGCGTGCAGCCGCACGGCGCGGCTCCCGGGACGGGGCAGGGTCTGCGCCCGGCCCCTGGGTGCGCTGGCCCCGCGAGCGAGCGTCCGACCGAAGGGTCCGGGAGCTGGAGCCGAGGGGTTGGCGGGGGACCTTCCCGGCCCTGCTCCGGGGCCCCTCCCCCACCCCTGCCCGGGGCCTTCCGGGGCACCTCCCCTCCCGACCCAGGTCTCCTCCTCTCCTTTCCGCCCCCCAATCCCTGATCTCCGGTCCCCCCCGCCTCCGGCTCTGGCGCCCAGTGGCCACCCTGCACTGCGGGGAGGAAGTCCCGGCGGAGCGAGCAGGAAGCCGGCCGGGCGGGCGGGCCAGCAAGACGCGGGGCGCCGAAGGGACTCCAGCGGGGAGCGCCGCAGCGGCCGGCTCTGCCTGGCTCCACGGGGGCCATTCGGCGACTCCCGCGCCCTAGGCAGCCTCCTGGGTGACGACGGGATGTGCCCCGAGCTCTGGGTTCCCTGTGCGCCCCGGGGTGGCCCGCACCCGGTGAAGGGGAGGGTGATCCAGTTTGCAAGTCTCAGTCGCGACCCTGCCGCCTGGTTCTCCCGGAAACTGGGTTCCGCGCTACTGCCCCGCGGCCGGGGCACGGGGTGAAGGAACATTGGGAGGAAGAGAGACGCTTCCCCTGCACCCGCAGGACTTTGCAGCCCCCCTCCCACCTGGGTAGGGCTGACATTGGAGCAAAAAGGCCAGGGAACGGGGACCCTGCCGGCAGCGGGGAGGTGCAGGCGCGGAGCGCACACCGCACCCGTCACTGCGTCCTGCTCCCTCGCGCCTTCCGCCCAGCCAAAGCTCTCCCTTTCCCCCGCACTGGCGCTCGGAGCCCAGCCTGTGGCAGTGACCTTGCCCGGAACTCGGCCCGCCCCTTGAGCTGGGCTTGCTGAGCCTGACTGGGCAGCGGAGACTGGCCGGCTGCCGGTTGTCCTGACGACCCGGACGCCGCCCGCCGCCAGACCCCGCCCCTCCAAGCCCCGCACCAGGCCCCTCCCGGCCCCGCCCTGCGTCATGGCCGCCACCCCTGGCGCCTCCATGGACCCCTAGGGCCACCTGCCTCTGCTCGTGCTCGCCCTCAGGCGACCGTGGGGCACAGAGCTGTCCTCGAGGAGCCCGGGGCGGGGCCACGGAAGGCGCACGGGGACCTCGCAGTGCCTCAGCGCCCCCAATTGTACAGGGTTGGAGAATGAGGCCCAAGGAGCATCGGTCCGGCCCTAGGAGAGGTCCTAGCGCCAGTGTGGGAGGAGAGCAGAGGGACTCAGGTATGTGAGTCCGCCACCTCTCCATGGCCAGCCAACCCCTCCCTGTGACAGCTCAGCCCCCAGAGGGGCTTGACTGCTGCACCCACAGGCCTTTGCAGCCCCCCTCCCACCTGGGTGGAGCTGACATTGGGGCAAAGCTGCTGGCACTGGGGAGACTGGCCAGAGGCTGGCCACCAGCTCAGCGCAGGTACCCAAGGGCCTCCAGGTGCCTGCTGCTCACTGCTCTTCCTGGACACTGAGGCAGACAGCATGGGGGACCAGGGAGGCAGGGTTTGAGTCAGCCCCGGGCTGGTGGGGATATCACGGGTAGGGGTGTGATCACAGGTAGGGGTGTGTCAGTGTGTGCACAGGGGAGCTGTGTGTGGATGGCGGGTATCAGGAGAGAGTGCCTGGGAGGGGTGATGCTTGAGCAAGCAGACGTCCACCCAGAGGGAAAAGGGACCCCACATGTCAGGATGGGCAGCTAGACACGGGGCTAAAGTGGGGGGTGCACAGAAGGGGACCCTCTGAATGGTACCCAGTGTTGCGAGGAATGGGGCTTCCTGGGTAACTCCCAGGTGTTCGTGGAGGAGGTAGGTGCAACAGACACATTGGAAGACAGGCTGGAGGGGAGCGTGATGGGACAGTGGGTAAGTGTTGGGTGACACAGAGCTGAGAAGGGGGAGGGCAGGTGAGAAGGGTGCCCCACTTCAGCCCCATTCCTGTTGTATACGTTTTAAGTGAACTTGGAAGCCATTTTACAAACCTGTCTCTACAAGGTAGAGACTTTAAAAGGGACAACAGGTGCATTTGAAGTTTAAAGGTGGCTGTTTGGGGCCCCACCTGGCAGACCCGCCCACCCTACTTGCTCCCCACCCCACTCCTGTTTCAAGAAGGCGGTAGGAACGTCCAAAGCGCCCCCCCCCCCCACGAAAGTGCCAGTGGTTTTTGCAGTAACCTGGTCAGCACAGGGGTCCTGACCCCCATATGCCCCTTCCTTTCTGACCCAGTGCTCCCTCCTCTAGTGTCCCCCTTAAGGGCCAGCCCTGTGCATGGCGGTGAGTGACAGTGTGCCGGTCCCTGGAAAGAACAGTCCCAGAACAGTCCCATACCATGGGTGGCTGCCCAGTGGGACTAGGGAGGGGCTGCGGTGATCCCAGGCTGAGGGGAAACAGGGCCGGAAGCCTCTCCCCAGGCCTTTGGACTTCGCTCCTCAAGCCTTCAACACCCTGTTGTGGGCTTCATGGCCACCCCCAGGCCTACCTAGCTCTGCCCCTGGGCAAATGGGCAGGGTGGTGGCATGGAGGGGGACAGACGACCACCCAGAACCACCTCTGGTGCTGCGTTGGGTGACCAAGAGCTAGCAGGAGGGGCAGCAGGAGTGCTTTGGGCAGGGGGTGACTTGTGTCCACCTCCCCTCAGAGTCCTGGCCTCTGTGCTGGTCTGTGGAGGGGCTCCAGGACTCACTGCACATAAGCCTGGCCTCACTGGCCCTGACCCCCTAGTATTTCAGAAAACCACCTCCAAGGCCCAGCTCTCAGGGCCCCCCTCCTCGGCCCTGCAGCCACAGGAGAGCCTGCTGAGCCCTGTCCAGCACTGTCCTTTCCACTGGTACATAATTATGCCTTTGTTCTCTCTCATTCTGTCTCACCTACGAGATGAGACTCATGGGAACTCCCCATGGCTAGAATGAAGGCTGCCAGTCACCTGGCCAGGTGGCTGGTATCTCCTACCCCGGCAGCCTCCTCCCTCACATACCTGGGCCTGTTCCCACTTCCTCTTACTGGAGCTCGCCTGGGCTGGGCCATTTGCAGCCCAACCAGGTGCTTCTGAGATGGAACCAAAGCTGCCTGGTCCAAGGGCCAGAGCCATGGGTCAGAGACCATGGATCTACTCAGAGCCAGTGCCCAGAGACCACAGGTGTGAGGACCAAGATGGGCCCTATTGCTTGGACCCAGGCCACCTCATGCTGGGAGGGAGAAAATGAGATGAGGCCCTTGAAAACTAGGGCTTGATGAGCACCCATTACCATGTGTTAGCACCTATCCTAGGCCCAGGGCAGAGTGGGGCAAATGAGCCAACCAGGCTTCTGTCCCAGACATCACCATCATCACCATCACCACCATCATCACCATCACCACCACCAGCACCACCACCACCATTATCATCATCATCACATCACCACCACCACCACCATCACAGTCCCCCCGTGGCTGGTCCAGCAAGGGGATCCTCAGACTTTGGGCCATGGTCTGGGCTGGGCTGCAGCAGCCAATGTGTGCCGCATCCCTGTGCAGCAGTGCCCCACCTGGGCCCGTGGAATTGCTCAAAGGCCCTGGTAGGTGGAGGTACCTCCTGGAAAGCTTCCCACCCACCCTATAACGGGTGCCTGTCTGAGGCCCGCGAGTGGGGCGGTGCTCTGCAGTAGCCCTGAGTCCACATCAGGCCCAGATCCAAGAGTCCTGTGTTTGCAGGCGTCTGAGCAAGAACATTCTTAGGGTGGGGCATCGCTTTCCCAAATAACTGCTTTCCTTTCAAAACAGTTGATCTGTGCTCCTTATTCTGAGCCAGCTGGCTGCTGCTTAAGTCTGTTCTCTGGGACTGGGGACCCAAGTGCAGAGCACCCCAAGCTGCGGCGGCCCATTGAGAAATCCTGGGGGCAGAGGGTATTGGTGACGCTCCCCTCCTCATCTGGCCTGGTCTGCGGTCAGCGCTGATGCCCTCGTGTGAGCGAGAGGAGACATCTCCCCACGTTGATTGAAACTGCTGGGCCAGAAACTGAGCTCTCTCGTCAGAGTCAAAGACAGAACCCGCAGAGTCTGGGCACGTGGGCTGGACGCCCGCCCCAGCCCTGCATGGCCTTGGCAGCAGCGGCGTGCCCCAGGCGCCACCTGCAGGAGGACGTGGGTCACAGCGCTGAGGCTGCAGGAATGGTGCTGCAGTCCTTTGCCGCCTAAGCCCCAGGAATGTCTGGAAGCTTCCATTCTGCACTTTCTGGGCCAGGAGCTCCCCGCAGAGGGACCACCTGGAAGGGCATGGGGGGGGGGAGGGCCGCGGGCCCCCTAAGTAGCCTGTCACTAAGCATGGGTAACGGAGGGAGGTGGCGAGCGGAAAGGAGGGGTTGGGGAGGCTGGAGGAGTTGACATTTATACCTGTCTGATTAGGAGAGAAGGTAAAGGGACTGTCACTACTAATAGGATGAAAAATACGCAAAGCCCGAGGCCGACAGGACAGAAATGGAATCACCGCGCCTTGAACCAACCAGCCAAACCAACGCACGGATCTGAAGCTGGAGTAAAACCAGGCATGTGTGCCACCACGGCGCTACCACTGGCGTTTCTCCAGCCCCTCCCCTTGAATCGCCCAACAGCGTCTGACTCTCATCTGAACCGTTGCTAGGATTCTGTGAGCAAAGTGATTTTTAAAATAAGTGACATGACTGGGGTTGGATTCCTGGGAGGGACGGGCGGGGAGCCCCAGAGAGCAGGGCGCTGAGGAAGGCCTCCCGCTGAGCTGGGGCCCAGGCCTCCTTCCCAAACGCAGTGAGCTCAGAGCAAAGCCCTGGGGAAGAGGGAGCCGATGGGCCTGCGGGCTGTTAGCGGCCAATCGGAGGGTCGGCCTGGTAGCCTCTGGGTGTTGGGGGCGGGGATGGGGGGAAGCAGGGGTGTGCCCTGCTCAATTTCAATCTCTTGCAGGGTGAGGGGTCTGCTACCAGGAAGGGTAAAGGTCAAAGGAGACCCCTGCTGGCGGGAGGAGGGCCTCGTGGCAATGGCTTCTACCTGGCAGGATGGGGAGAGCCGGTCCCCCCGCCACTCCTCCACCCCCAGCCCGTGGCAATGAAATCAAAGCAGTGTGGCCGGTTTAAGGTACTCTTTTCCTTTTAATGCAGCCGAAACCTTTTACAGCCGCACAAAAAGCAACGCAGATCCAAAGCAATGGGCCGCCTGCACAGCGAGCGGCGGGAGATGCCCACCCTGAGACCCCAGCGGGCGAGGCACGGAGGGAGCCAGCCCCCACCGGGCCCGCTCCCGGCCGGCGGCGTCCCGTCATCGCACCTAAGACGCCGGCGTTAGGATTTGCAGTCCTTTTCAGACGCTTAGTATTTCGTGTTGGAAAACATATTCTGAGGCTGCAAGGCCGGCAGGCAGAGCGGACGGCTCCCAGGGAGGGACGAGCCTCCGTGGCTCTTGCTCAGTTTCATGACTCCGTCCAGCAGCTTTCTGGACTGCAGGGGAGGGAGGGGGACAGAGTTAGCCAGGTGGCAGGACGGGGTCAGCCTGTCTCTGCTCAGATACACTGTCTCGTGCAGGGCCAGGTGCTGTCCCTTGGGCCCCGGAGCCAGGTCCCCAGAGGCCCTGGTGTCCACATGCAGCCGTCAAGGAAGGGACAAGGGCTGAAACCGGTTTGGCTCAGTGGATAGAGCATCAGCCTGGGGACTGAAAGGTCCCAGGTTCGATTCTGGTCAAGGACATGTACCTTGGCTGCGGGCACATCCCTAGTAGGGGGTGAGCAGGAGGCAGCTGATCGATGTTTCTCTCTCATTGATGTTTCTAACTCTCTATCCCTCTCCCTTCCTCTCTGTAAAAAATCAATAATATATAAGGGAGGATCCACTCTCCAGCTCACGTCACCACAGCTGGCACCGTCCCGACTGCGATCCCACCTGAGACTCACGCCTGCCCCGGGAGGTGGGGCCAAGACTCAGACATGGGAACAGGACCCCGCGTTCTGAGGTGGAGGGAATCCCCAGCCTGGAACGAGGTGTGGGCTCTCCTCCGAATGCCCTGTCCCCCGCCCATCTGTGGGGCCAGATGAGGTGACATGGAGAATGAGGCAGGTGGCCCTTGGGTGGCAAGTGACCAGCATCAAGGAGCAGGCCCTTTCCTGCCTCTGCCCAGAAAAGCTGGCCACTATGTCTGCAGTGCCAGGACCGCCCTGTCCCCAAGGAGGGCATGCGCTCATCCCCCTTGCCCCCCCCAGTTCCATCTCCCTGGGCCTAGCCTGGACCTCCATCTGCAGGCCCATCACGATGGACACATTGACACTCAGGTTTACATTCCTCATGACCAGCAGGCGTTGTTTGCTGTTTATCCCCTTTCCTAAAACGATTGTGGAATTAAAACCATTTACTTTGCTTTCTACATAGCTGTCACCGTGACCCTACACAGACTCTGGGCGTGTCAGCCGGAGGCCTGGCTGCTGCCCAGGCCCCCTCCTTAGCGGAAGCCTTCACGGCCCCTCCCAGCTGTGCCCCCACAGACAGGTCCCCGCCTGTTGCCGCTGATAAAGGAGAAGCTGCTGCACATTGCACCTGAGGGCTCACACGTGGCCAAAAATTGTCTCATCCTTCGACCAAGTCATTCTGGGACCTTCGCTCGCTGTAAGGCCCGTGAAATGCCTCCCCACCCACATTTCAGCGAATAGGTGCTCTGAGAAGGCACAGCAAGTTCCCTTCCATACTATCTAATAAAATAGTAATATGCAAATTGACTGTACCTTTGCCACGCCCACCAGCCAATCAGAGCAAGTATGCAAATTAACCCAGCCAAGATGGCGGTTAATTTGCACATATGCATGCAGAAGATGGCACAGAAGGAAGCCAAGCATTGCAGAAGGGAGCAAAGCTGTGGAGAAGCAAGCAAGTGGGGTAGGGGAGAAGGGAGGGAGCGAGCCAGAGGAGACGGGAGGAAGGGAGGCAGCAGAGAAGGGAGCGAGGCTACAGAGACGGGAGTGAGCAAGGCAGCAGAGACAGGAGAGAGCGAGGTAGTGGAGAAGGAAGTGAGGCAGCAGAGAAGGGAGGGAACTTTGTTCAGGCTGTAGGAAGCTCTATTCTTGCAGGGATATTCCTGCAACGGGTCTCTAGTCCTATATAATAAAAGGCTAATATGTAAATTGTCCCGACTGGGAGTTCGACCAGGAGACAAGGTTGGTTGGCCAACTGCCACAGTCCCTCCCGGCCAGCTTGGCCTGATCAGGGCCGGCCGGACCCCACCCGTGCACGAATTTGTGCACCGGGCCTCTAGTTTTTAACAGAACCATTAGTTTTTCAATAAAGCCGACACATACTTACCACCTCCAGGTCCTCGTTGGCCTTCCTTATCTCCTTGAAGCCCTGAAACGTTTTCCTCCGCTCCTGTATTTGCCGGATGTGCTGCCGCAGCTTCCCCTCCAGAGCCTGCTCCTGGAGGGCCCTGCACAGCCCAGGCCCGGCTCAGACTGGGAGAGGGAGCCTGCCTTCCCCTCCAGCCCAAAGCAGAGCCCGGGGCTTGCACTCCCCTTCCCACCCAGTGAGGATAAGGTGATGAAAGGGATGATGAGCCACCAGAGGCTACCCGCCCCTCCCTCCCGGTGCCAGCTCAGAGCCAGGCCCGGGTGACTCCCCACCCTTCCCCTCGGTTCCGAGCTGCCGGGACACACACTGTGTTTGAAAACCTCCGAATTGGGATGTTGCACATGTAGGGCCCTGCACATCGTGCCACGTGACAAAGAGTGTGTCTGTTTTCACGTCAGATCTACGGCTGGAATAAACCCTCAGTCAGAGGAACGTTGAATTAAGTGAGGATTTTAAACATCTGCTCTGTCGGTATCCGGGCTTTGGGTTCACACCCTTCCATTTCTAACAAAGATGCGCAGAGAGGCAGAAAGGGACCTGAGGCTCCCGTGGGGGGCGCGGACTGCCGTGGGGAGGCAGTGGGGGCTGAGAAGGCACGCCAGCGAACATGGGGGCTTGAAGAAATGCTGGGGTGCCCTAGCCTGTTTGGCTCAGTGGATAGAGCATCAGCCTGTGGACTGAGGGGTCCCAGGTTCGATTCCAGTCAAGGGCATGTGCCCTGTTTGCGGGCACATCCCCAGTAGGAGGTGTGCAGGAGGCAGCTGATCCATGTTTCTCTCTTGATGTTTCTAATTTTGTATCCCTCTTCCTCCCTCTCTGTAAAGATCAATAAAATATATATTTAAAAATAAAAAAAGGAAATGCTGGGCGCAGATGCTGCTCTACATTGGGGGTGGGGGATCCTTAAGGATGTGCGGACACTGGGAGGGAGGTGACAAGCCCAGTGGTCCCTGAGGTCGGGACTCATCCTTCCCGCTGTGGGTGCTACCGGAGCCCCCAGACGACCGGACCTCTGCCCATGAGAGGCTGGTGGGGACCGAGACCTCTGAGCCGGGGGTGGGACGGAGCATCAACCCCCGGAACCAACCTCTGCTCGTTACTGGCTTGGGGTGACTTGTCTTTGGGTTGTCCCCCTTTCCCAGGCGGAGTCGCTGGCTTTTTCTCATCCACCTTCAGATCTGGGGCGAAGGGGAGCTTGGGTGCCTCCTAGGAAAACAAGGAGTTCTCAGGAGCCACGGAGACACTGCTGTGGCACAGACAGCTGTCCACGGAGGCCCCTCAGTGGCCGTCAGCGAACAGCAGTCCCTGCACTGCGGTCACCATGGGCCTCGGCCGCCGGCTGGCCGTGCTGCTGGCCGGGGGTGGGGGCGGGGGGCAGCCACAGAGCAGGGTGACACGCACTGAACACGGACGTGGCTGTGCCTTTAAACCACTGGGTTTCAAATGGAAACACAACGGACAGAGAGTCCTGGCTTCCGAGGACCACATGCTGGATCCGGTGTGTGTTTCTCCGCTAATAGCCTGTCCTGTCGCCCACTCCCCCTGAGCGGGTCCCCGGTGGAGTGGGTGTGCCTGCTCAGAGCGGGGGGGGGGGGGGGAGGCGGGGGACACGTGGGGAGTCGCATTCTCCCGACAGCTTTCCCGTCCCTCAAAGTTTGTCTGTCAGTGGCCACCCCACAGTGAGGTGGACAGCAGAAAGGGCGGGCGCCTTCCCCCAGGATGGGGGCGCAGAGGCCACCTTGCCCTGTGGGATGCCAACAGGGGACGTGCCTTAAACAAAAGAACTGAAGGAACAGCATGCCAAGTTCAAACGTGCATGTGGTTCTCAACCTTTCTGACGCCACGACCCTTTCATACGGCTCCTCATGTTGTGGTGACCCCCAACCATAACGTTATTTTCGCTGCTACTTCGTAACTGTAATTTTGCTACTGTTATGAATCGTCACGTAAATATCTGTTTTCCGACTGCTGCTACCACAGGTTGAGAGCCGCTAGCAGGGTCCCGGGTCTCACCCCTGAACTGTGTATACTAAAGGGTCACGGCATTAGGAAGGCTGAGAACCACTGGCTCTCGGGAGATAAACCGGCCGACACGTCCAGGGCGCGGCCGCCCTGTCCTTCTGGGCTCAGACCCCAAATGCGACGTGGGAGCCGGCGGCCCCAGCCTTGAACACAGAGGGCCTGAGGCCGCTCAGCCACCGCTTCTTGGCTTCTAGGGTGACTGACGCCCCTGAAGCTGAGGGGACCACAACAGAGACCCAGCAAGACACCCATGGGCACCCTTGACTCCCGAAGGTGCAGAGCGCAGACCGTAGGTTCGCCGAGCTCCAGCCCAGCCCCACCCCCTGCGCTGGGGCCTTCGGGCCTGTCTTCAGCTGTGAAAGGGGGGTGTCTGCAGCACCCACACATCCCACACCTGAACAGGGAGAGCGGGAGCACAGGGCACTCAACTGTGCAAGCGGCTGGCAGCGCCCGACGGCTGCTCTCAGGCCTCAGCGCAGCCCCCCCTCCCGCCAGCACCGCGTACCAGCGTCCGTCTTGGAGCCCGGAGTTTGCCGAGTTCCCTCTTCCTCTTCCTCATCGCCTGGGCTTGCTCTCGCCACTCCAGCAGGACCCTTCTCTCTCTGGAGGAAAGGCACCAGCGTATCAGTCGGTCCTGGGGAAGGGCAGCTGCACAACCTACAAGGACTCTCCTGCCATCTTTAAAGCTCCACACAAAAGCCCTTCACTTCCGGTCCATCGGTCCTGAGGGCGGACACTGGCCTGACCAGCACAGCATGGGGGGGGGGGGGCAGTTTCTGAAATGCATCCCGGGCAGAGCCGGGCACAACCAAACTGTCCCGGGGGCAAGCCAGGCCCTCCTCAAGCCCCTGCCAGGGGAGGCCTCAGAAGGCCAGGCCGGGGCTGGGCATCGAGGCCTGCAGGCGCTCACCGTCACCCTGAGATGTGAGAGAGCCGCTGATAGGTCAGCTCCCCTTAGACACGCGAGTTCCACGTTAGAGTGAGCGCGTTTTCCCCAGGCCCCTCCCTGGACGGGGCCACGCCCTCGCCAGGCGTCGGCAGGACGGGCTCCCCATGGCAGGGGCTTCCCGCCGCACCGTGACCTCCCTGCAGTCACACCCGAGGGGAGTCGGTGCCCACAGCTCAGAGACGGCTGTGCTGTGCTTCTGGCTTTGGAGATGGGACGGGACCCAGGGGAAGCCTTGCCTGCCCCCATCTCCATCTGCCTGTGTAAACTACTCCCTCGGT
This sequence comes from Antrozous pallidus, assembly GCA_027563665.1. Classification (NCBI taxonomy): domain Eukaryota; kingdom Metazoa; phylum Chordata; class Mammalia; order Chiroptera; family Vespertilionidae; genus Antrozous; species Antrozous pallidus. The sequence goes on from CM050510.1 coordinate 122,053,753, forward strand.
CTCCCATAGCTTCCGGTGGTCAGCACACCTCCCTAGACACCCCCTATGCCCTGCAAATCCGGCCTCTGGTCTCCCCTCTCAGCAGATGGCCCCTGGCCTCTGGCCCCTGCCTGTGTCATGGGCTCTTCGGTCCTCATGGCTCCACAGGCTCCGCCCACTGCCCCCTGTGAGGTCCCGCACAGAGCTTGGTGCTGCCTTAGGATTGAGGTGGCGGTGGGACCAGGCACCTCTTTCCCAGGCTCCCCCTGAGGTGTGGTGCTGGTCCTCCTGGGGGCCGTGCTTTCCCGTCAGAGCCCGGGAAGGGCCAGGTGCCCCCCTCTGCACCCTTGTAGAGGCCTCCCCACTAGATCGCCTCCTGCCCCTGCCTGGGTGGCTCCCTCGCCCCCAGCTGAGCCACACTCCCTGGTCCTCTACTCAGCAGCCCTGTGTGGAGCTGTGACTCTGTGACCTCAGGGCTACCCTCCCAGAAGATCGGGTCCATCCTCGTCTCCACCACTTCTCGGTGAACGGGATGGAAGGGACCCCTCCTAGAGAGGCACCGGGTAAAGTCCTTAGGAGCCTCATGTCTTAAGACAGTAGTCAGCAAACTGCGGCTCGCGAGCCACATGCGGCTCTTTGGCCTCTTGAGTATGCGGCTCTTTGGCCTTTGGAGTGTGGCTCTTCCACAAAATACCACAACCTGGGCGAGACTATTTTGAAGAAGTGGCGGTAGAAGAAGTTTAAGCTTAAAAAATTTGGCTCTCAAAAGAAATTTCGATCGTTGTGCTGTTGATATTCGGCTCTGCTGACTAATGAGTTTGCCGACCACTGGTCTAAGACAACCAGGAGCAGCCCGGACCACACCCCGAGTCTGAGCCTCTCTGTCATCCCCGCACCAGGGGACAGCCCCGGGGCGGGGACCTCCTGTGCCCTGACCAGTTCTGGGGGTCCACCACCCCCCACCTTTCACTGGAAGAAACGAAACTGACTAGACGGTAGGCCTGGTGGCCGGAGGGCAATCGTGCACCCTCAGAACTGGGTCCGGGAAAGGTCCGCATCCATCAGAGCCCGAGAGGAGACACACTCACGGGCTGGGGTCAGGGGGGTTATTCGCACTGGGTGCTCACGGGGGAGGGTAGGCAGGCCCAGGGCGGTGCGGGCACAGGGGGGCTAGCCGCCAGGCTCCGGGGCGAGGAAAGGCATGACTGACAGGTGGAACCCAGGATGAGAAGCATGGGGTGGGGCTCTGAGGGGGACCTGTCCAGGCCCAGGTGGCATTCACAGGGAGTGGCAGTGCCCTCCCACACCCCCTTCTCTCCTACCTCCTTGCTGGGACCCCCTCCCCCACCGACCAAATACAACCAGGAGGTGAGGGGTCCCTGGGTGCTGAGCACCGGGAAGGCGGGCGGTCAGCAGGGCGGTCAGCAGGGCTGGTGAGGACAGGGGCGGCTGTGGCGGCCGCAGACCCGCAAGGCAAGGGTGAGAGTGGACGGACAAGCTTGTTACTTTTAAATATCGTCCTTTAGAAAAGACCTGTCGGCCAGGTAAGTGAAAGGAGAGGAGGGCGGGTTAGGAAGAAGGAGAAATCAAAGGTCAGTATTAGAAAGAAGGCAGGTGGCTTGAGAGGCGGGTGGGGACGGACGTGCAGGGAGAAGCTTCCCCGGAGACGGCCTGGCCTCGGGAAGCAGCACCCGGCTCCCGAACGGGGAGAAACAGCCCATTCATCAGGAGTGGCCCCGGGCCCGCCCGGACCCCACGGAGCCCAGCCTCACCTCCTGCGCTGCTCAATCAGCGCCTTCTTCTCCTGCAGCTCCCTGAAGGCCGACGCCCGCCTCTCCTCCAGGTGCTCCGCTGCTGTGGCCGGCCACGTCCCCGCCGCGTTCCCTAACGTCAGGCCGGGCAGAGTGTACTTGAAGGGGAGTGGCTTCCTTCTGGAATCACACAAAGTTTTAGCCAGCTGCTCAACAGAACCTCGCGACGCACAGCCACCTGGAAGCTGCTGCAGAAAACACCACGTGAGAGCAGGGGTTCGGCCTGGCCGCCCCCGGGCCTGCCCGAAGGTGCTGCCCTCCACCCCGCCCCCAAGCCACCAGGCCACCCCGGGCTGTGGGCTCTCAACCGGACTCCCCTGAGCGGCAGGGTGTGGGTGGAGGAGGGAGGAGGAGGTTTCTAAACAGCAGGCTTGGAGCCGTCCCGCCCGCGAGGGGGTGACTCGGGACTGAGACAGTCGTGAGGTGAGTCCAGGCCGGGCCATCGCGGAGCCTACGCTATGTGCCTCCCACACCTCCGCGGCTGCCACCCGTTAGAAACACTGCAACAGTTTTTATTCTGAAAATGTTCAGACCCACAGGACAGGTGGAAGGACAGTGCAATGAACAGCAACTCCTTTCCTGGAGACTGAAGATTTTCAGTGTTTTCAATATTCCTTCTCACACACCGTACACAGACCCACACACACACCATGCACACACACCACGCATACACAACACACATCACACATATCCATATAACACATCACATATACACACACGTAATAGTACATACCTCATGCACATCCAACCCACTATGAATACATGCAACACACACACAATATGCAGACGAGCACATACCACAGACACATAACACATCACATATATCACACACGTAACACACATCATGTACCTCGTGCACATGCAACAGACACCACGCACCATGAATATACCACACCCATCATGCACATGAACACACACACAATATGCAGATGAGCACATAGCATGCACAGACTTACCACACACACACAAGACATACAACACACACACACACACACCCACTCAAACACACAGGATTTGGGCTTTTCCCTGTGCACCCACCTATTTGGAGCCCGTGTTAGGGTGACTGTAACCCCAAGCCCGGCTGGTACGGCTGCCTACCTAGTGAAGGCAGTGCAGGCAGACACCCCCCCCCCCTCATGTTTTAAAAGACAGTGGCAAAGTCATTTTTCAATGTGGAACAGACCTGACGACACCGTGGGCTCGGGAGTCGCACCTGAGGGCGTGTCTGGGCTTGGGGTGCGCCTCGCCCCGGCTGCGCAGCACGGCCCGGAGGTTGGGGGGCAGCTCCATGGCCAGGAGCTGGTTCTGCAGCACCTCGGCCTGCTCCTTCTCCACGATCTCCTGCCGCAGCTTCCAGAAGCGCCGGATCTCCTCCTCGCTCGGCCAGTCTTCCCAGGAGTCGGCGGACTTCCGGAGGTCGCTCAGGTCCAGCTTCTCAACGGGTGGGAACCGGCCCTCCGAGTCTCTCAGCCTGGACCCCTTCGGCCCCTGAGACGTAGGGGCGTCTGCCTTGGACGCACAGCCTTCGGCAAGCAGCGGGTACGGCAGCTGGCTCAGGGGGAACGGCAGCTGGCTCAGGGGGTACGGCAGCTGGCTGAGGCTCGTCGCTGATAAAATAAAGTCCCGATTCAGGTGACAGCGCTCAGCCCGAGGCCGGGCCTCAAGCAGACCCCAGGCTGCTCCCTCCGCCCGGACCCCCTCACCCCCCCGCACGCCCGTCAGTGAAGACACGGCCTATGCACGTCCTTTGGGGTGCCGTCATTTCTAATCAACTCGTAGCCCGGGCGCCGGCTGCTTTTGTCCGGCGATGCTCTTGTTGACGTCCAGACCCTCTGATCTCTAGCTCTAGCCCAGTCGTCGGCAAACTCATTCGCCCACAGAGCCGAAGAGCAACAGTACGATGGAAATGTCTCTGGAGAGCCAAATTTTTTTTTAACATAAACTCCTTCTAACGCCACTTCTTCCAAATAGACTCGCCCAGGCCGTGGTGTTTTGTGGAAGAGCCGCACTCAAGGGGCCAGAGAGCTGCCTGTGGCTCGCGAGCCGCGGTTTGCCGACCACAGGGCTAGGTGAATTATTGAATGGGAGCGAATCGGCCTGAAATGTGCCCATCCTCTGACTCTGCCGGGCCCCGCAGGAGGCGCTGGAGCCTCGGTGTCCCACAGACCCACGTGGCCTGGCTGGCAAGGCCTCCGTCCCCACGGGCACAGACACTCGGACAGGCTGGGGTTTTCTCTCGTGTAGCCACATCCTTCCCGGGCATGACGACTCACGTTTTAAACAGCTCTGAGCACTGTAACCTATTTTCTGTGGGAACTGATTCATTTTCAGCTTTTCAAGTCTAGCCTAGTGAGCTGTTTTGTATATATGCCAGAGGCCCAGCGCACGGACTCGTGCACGAGCGGGGTCCCTCAGCCTGGCCTGCGCCCTCACAATCCAGGACCCTGGGGGGCTGCAGCAGCGCTGAACTGATAGGCGGCCAGGAGAGAGCCCCAGAATGGGCGGTGAGCCGGGCTTCTGGCTGAGCGGCGCGCCCTCTGTGGGAGCACACTGACCACCAGGGGGCAGCTCCTGCATTGAGCGTCTGCCCCCTGGTGGTCAGTGCATGTCACAGTGACTGGTCACCAGTTGTTCAGTTGTAAAGACTGCTTAGGCTTATGTAGATGTAGATGTAGATGTAGATGTAGATGTAGATGTAGATGTAGATGCAGATATGGGTATGGGAATAAGTATAGGTATAGGTATAGGTACGGGTACGGGTATGGGTACGGGTATAGGTATAGATATATAGGTATAGGTATAGGTATAGGTATAGGTATAGGTATAGGTATAGATATAGAGGTATAGGTATAAGTACAGATACGGGTATGGGTATGGGTATGGGTATAGATATATAGGTATAGGTATAGGTATAGGTATAGGTATAGGTATAGGTATAGATATACGTATAGGTATAGGTATAGGTATAGATATAGGTATAGGTATAGGTATAGGTATAGATATATAGGTATAGGTATAGGTATAGGTATAGGTATAGATATATAGGTATAGGTATAGGTATAGGTATAGATATAGATATAGATACTAGAGAGAGAAGAAGGGAGAGGGATAAAGAGATAGAAACATTGATGAGACAGGAACATCATCCATCAGCTGCCTCCTGCCCGCCCCACACTGGGTATCAAGCCCGCAACCTGGGCACGTGCCCTGCCTGGGAACCAAACCGGTGACGTCTTGGTTCCTGGGTCGATGCTCAGCCGCTGAGCCAGAGGCTGGGCTCCACCTTTTTCTCTTGTCGACTACGTGTCTGTTGTGTCAAACAGGTGCAGACGTCAATGAAAACAACAGAAACTGCAATGGGATTGCAGGGTAACAAGGATGCTGATGACCCTAAATATGTATTACTCATGAAAGCATAAAATCCTAGTATTTTTCAAAATCAGTGTCTTGCCACTTTTTTCTCTATGAAAAAGCCGTTCTCTAAAAACGACACTTGGGAGAACTCAGAATATGAACCAGCAGAGCCTTGGCTGTCACTCACCGTCCTTACAGCGCATGCCCCGCACAGCCCATGGGCCTCTTGCGGGACCCGGGGGGCAGCTGAGGGAGATGCGCTGGACACACAGGACATGACACACACACGCATAGGACAGCCCACTCCCCATGCTACATGCTCCTGGCCACTACATACATGGGGTCGGTGTGTTTAAAGAAAAATAGTTTAGCTCTAGCCAGTTTCTCAGTGGTTAGAACGTCGGCCTGTGGCCTGAAGGGTCCTGGGTTCGATTCTGGTCAAGGACATGTACAGTGGTTGCGAGCTCCATCCCTGGGCCCCGGTCAGGGTGCGTGCAGGAGGCAACCAATCAATGTGCCTCCCTCACATCAGTGTTTCTGTCTCTCCCTCTCCCTTTCTCTCTCAACAATTCTCCTCAGATGAGGGAGGGGGGGGAGAGAAGGAGAGAAGGAGAGAGGGAGAGAAAGGAAGAAAGAAGGAAGGAAGGAAGGAAGGAAAAAAAAGAGAAAGAAAGAAAGATTTCAAAATGAGCAATCGTTGTCTAAAGGACCAAGCACTTCCCGAAAGAGTTACTTGAGGTGCTTGGGGGTGAGGACTGTTTTGTTATGTTCACCCCGGTGAACTTTTACCCGCCCCGCCCCGACGGCTCCATCGTGGGCACCGAGGATGCGAGCCCATGAGCACGGAGCCAGCGAAAGACGGGCTCTGCTGTCAGCGAGGAGGCTGTGTGAGAGCCAGGTGCTGGGAGCCTCCAGCGGGGACGCGTGAGGCTCCCGTGTTCCTCGGGACACGATTAGAGAGAGGAGGTGCCCTGGGCCCAGATTTTTAAAAAGCACACACGTCCGGTTTGATGCAGTTTGTCCTAACAATCGTCCCACGAACCTGGAGAACCTGGCTCCAGGCGGGAGGGCAGCTTGGTGGCAGAGCCCTGCAGGAACCTCAGGATGGCGGCCGGGCCCTTCTGCACGATGACCCGCGGCGGGAACTCCAGAGGGCAGTGCCGCAGGTTCAGCGCTCTCAGCGTCGTCACGTTCCCTGGCGGAGAGGAAGAGCCATCAGGTGTGACACACACTCCTGGGCAGCGGGGACAGGAGGTGACAGTTACTTCCGCACATTAGGAAAACCCCAAGCCTCCTGCTCGCTCTGTGGCCGCAGCCATTTGTCGGGATTTATTTATCTTCTATAATCAAAACTTTGTAGCCTTGAGTGGAGGCCTGAGCCCGCCAGGGTGTGTGGAAAGCTTGGCTTCCTCCATTGCCAGAGAAATCCAAGCCTGCTGCTTGCTCCCATCTTGGTTGGGTTAATTTGCATATTCACTCCTGATTGGCAGAGCCTTGCAGGATTCTGGGTAACATTATATGACAGATGACTGAAATTTGTTTTAAAAAAAACACCACAAAACACAAAAACCTGCAGGAGGGACAGATTCCATAGATTAAGAACAATCTAATTACAAAATAAAATAAATAAAATAAAATAAACAGAAGCAGCAACTGCAGCCCTCTAGTAAAAATCACCAAAAGCTGCTATAATATCCAAAATGCCTATCTCCAACAATACCAAAAATGACAAGCATGCAAAGGAAAGCAAAATGTGGCTTGTACTCAAGAAACAAGCAGCCACGAGAAAGGGTCTCTGAGCAGGCTTCGATGCTGGGTTTGGCATACAAAACCCTCAGAGCAGTTGTTATCAACATCTTCAAAGAAATGAAAAAGACATACTTAGATAATTCAAGGGAAGTATGATAACACGTCTCAACAAACAGAGAATGTCAATAAAAACAGAAATATTAAATAACCAAATAGCAGCTTTAGGCTTAAAAATTACAAAGATTGAAATTAAAAATTAGCTAGACTCACAATGACAAAAGCACATACAAGATGACAAAAGAAACAAGTCAACTTAAAGATGGATAAATAATAACTGTGCAAGCTGAGGTCTGAGAGAAGAAGGATTAAAACAACAACAAAAGAACTCAGAGACTTAGGGAACATCAAGAATGCTGGTATACAGTCATAGGAGGAGCAAAGGAGAGGATTAGAAAAAATTCTGAGCAAACCATGGCCAATGTAACTCTGATTGGATGATAAACATTAATCTATATATCGAAGAAGCTTGACAAATCCCAAGTAATATAAACCACAAGCATTCACACTGAGAAACATCACAAACGACTAAAAGACAAAGAAATAGTCTTGGAAACAGCCAGAGAAAGACCACTCAGCACCTACAAGGGAACAGCAACTATGAGTTCAAGAGCAGATTTCCTGGCGAAAGAAATGGTGGCCTGAACACAGGGCGCAGAGGTCCACGGTGCTGTCATTCAAGGGCTCTGGGCCTGGCAAACTCTCCTTCAAGAATGCAGATGAAGATATTCCAAAACTGATGCAGGTGGAAATAGATTATCTGAATCAATCTATAACAGTTAAGAAAATGAATTAGTAATTTAAAATTCCCCTCCCACCACACACACACACACACACACACACACACTCTCTCTCTCTCTCAAGTCTAGTTGCAAATCACTGAATTGAATGGATGAGTTTAACAGCAGACTAGCCTCACCAGAAGACCTAGAACTCAAGGAAGGTCAATTCTATATAAGAAAAGGCTAATATGCAAATTGTCCCCTCGACCAGGAGTTTGACCAGGGGGCAGGGCTGGCCAACCGCCCACAACCCCTTTCCCCCTCCGGCAGCCGGGCCCTATCGGCCCCAATTGGGGCAGGCCAGCCAGACCTCACCTGTGGGTGAATTTGTGCACCGGGCCTCTATGGAAAACAATAGAAAATGGAACCCAGAGAGAAAAAAAGAATGCGGGGAAGAGCGCATTCAAGGCACGTGGGACAGAATAAAAATCTAAACCTGTGTAACTGAGTCCTAGGAAGGAGGAAATGAGAACAAGAAGGAAGCAACACTCCAGTTGAAAGGCAGAGACCATCAGGCTGGTCAGAAGAGCGACACACCGGCCCGCGGCTGACAACGCAGAGGCGGCGTCAAAGCCGGGAAGGTGCGCGCGCAGGTGGCGGCCAGCAGGAGGCTGAAGCTGTGCCGCCGAGTACGGGAACCCGCACGTGGAAACCACGGGGCTAGCGCTGCACACAAACCAGAGCACCGTAAGTAACAAGAAAGTGTAAAAATCCTAAATTTTTGTTCAACCGGTAACATCGTATCAAAATACAAAGAAGCGGAAGTTGATGGGTCTGAAAGGGAAGGTTTCCTCGCTCCTCGCGCTAGGCTGCGAGTCACTCTTCGGGGGAGGGAATCACGCAGGAGCGCAGACAGCTCTGGGCGCCCGAGGACAGGGGCGGAGGGGCAGGAGCCACCTGCGGGCTTCCCCTCGGGCCATGCCTGGCTCCACTGAAGGCTGCAGCAACCTCACTGGACTGCATTTTTTTATTTTTATTTTTTATATATTTTATTTAATTTTTTACAGAGAGGAAGGGACAGGGAGAATTTAGAAACAGCAATGAGAGAGAAACACCAGTCAGCTGCCTCCTGCACACCCTCCACTGGGGATGTGCCCACAACCAAGGCACATGCCCCTGACCAGAATTGAACCCGGGACCCTGGAGTCCACAGGCCGACGCTCTAGCCGCTGAGCCACACCAGTTAGGGCTAGCCTGCATTTTAAAACCACCTTCGATTGGGTTGTTGGAGTACTTACCCAGCTGCACTGGTAACACTTTGATAGGATTTCTTTCTAGAAGCAAAGTTTGCAAATACCTTTAAAACAAAACAGAACATATGTCATTTAAAAAGCAGAAAGTCAAGGGACCGTCCCTCAATAATACTGCGTTTCTTCCTTTGTCTTCTCTTTAAAGCGACAACGCTGCAGACCCACAGTGTGACCACAGCGTGACCACAGTGTGACCACAGCGTGACCACAGGCCCGGTCAATTGTCCCAGCATAGGGGCTGAGCGCTCGCCCAGCACCCCTGACCTTGGGGCCAGGCAATGCTTGGCTGGGGGCCTGTCCTGTGCTGGCAGGGTGTTTAGGGCAGCATCGAGGCCTGTGCCCACCAGATGCCAGTAGACCCCCTTACTCCATGACAAACACAAAACCTGCAGACACTGCCAGTTGTGCGGGGAGGGGGGCAAGTTCTCCTGGCTGTGCCCAGGCGGCAGGTGCCCCGTGACACGTGCACCATGCGGGGGGGAGGGGGCGGGGGCTGAGGCGTGTGGTGATGCCTCCCAGCATTTCCAGGTGCTCCGTGCAGATGGTTTCCACGGTCAAAGGCATGCTTTAGGGATGGCAATTCACGTGCTCGTGGCCGGAGAAGCCCCAAAGCAAAGACACCTGGTTCCGGGGTCTTTTCGCCCCGCATCTGACACCTGTCAGCATGACTTGTAACATCTAGCACAGAAGAGACCACAGGAGCGGACAGTTTCCCATGTGCCTCCCGGGGAGCGTCCTTACTCGGGCTGCTTTGGGTACCAGCCCCCTTGTACCCGCTGACACGCAGCAGCCGCAGGGATCAGCGTCCGGGGTTTCCGAGACGCCTCGACAGGACGGCCGTGGGGAAGGGCTCACCTCCCCACACCGGGGACATTCCTGTCGTTGGTAGTTTGGGGACATACAATCTGGCAGCCACCGACTGACCCGAAATGACACCGGCGCTGACCCATCGCTTCCTCTCACAGACTGCCCCCTGGACAGAGGCGCCTACAGCCGTGGCCGGCAAACTGCGCCTCTGCTTTCTAATGAGTTTGCTGACAACTTCAGAAGGCATGACCCTTACCCAGAAGTTTCGACTTCAGGTTAAAGATATTAGTGCATTATTAAAATGTGTCTAAGGTGTTTTTCCCTAAGGCAGTGGTCGGCAAACTCGTTAGTCCACAGAGCCAAATATCAACGGTAACAACGATTGACGTTTCTTTGGAGAGCCCAATTTTTTAAACTTCAACTTCTTCTAACGCCGCTTCTTCCAAACAGACTCGCCCAGGCCGTGGTATTTTGTGGAAGAGCCACACTCAAGGAGCCAAAGAGCCGCATGTGGCTTGCGAGCCACAGTTTCCCGACCACAGGGCTAGGGCCATACTCACTTCTTAAAAATTGCTTTTAAAAAGCCGGGCGATTAAGGCCTGCTGCAGGCCTAGCGCCCCGCGGTCTCAGCGGCCGCCTGGCTTCTGCGCAGTCACTCGTGTCAGAACTGGGGGCGGCCCTTGCACACCTCCCTTCCTCCCACGCCCACACGCAGCCTGAGCCCCACCAGCTCCTGAGCCCAGCGCAGGTCTGCAGTGTCCAGCCTTGCCAGGGCACCGCCTCGCGCATGCCTCTTCCGTGGCCTCTTCCGTGGCCTCGCCGCTGCCACTCTGCCCTCCGTACAGTGATCTGACAGCCAAGTCAAATTGCGCCCCAATCCACTCAAACCCTCTTTCAAAATGAAATCCGAAACAGCAGCCGTGGCCTACAAGCTTGGCCGGTCACACGGGGCCTCCCTGTGTCCTTCGAGTCTTTAAGCACATGCCCACCCCAGGCCTTTGCGTGTGCTTCCCCCGCCCAGAGGCACTGACACAGGAGGAGCGCTGAGGTGGTTCTCAGAGGGTTCAGGGGGTAAGAGGCGCTGGGGGGAGGACTGGGTACAGGAAGGGAGGAGACCTCCTGGGGAGCACGGCTCCTGAGGCCACACCGAGGATGCCAGCTGACGGCCAGCTGCTGGAGAGGGTCCAGGAGAGGAACTTCTGGCACTGGTCCCAGAAGTGGGGGTGCTGGGAATCGCTGGAGTCAGAGCAGGAGAGCGCACATCCACTCCTCCGAGATGGGAAGAGTTCCCCGTTACTCGCCAGGAAACAGCACGGATACACAGGGCTGTCTTTCCGACCCTTCGGGCGGCTTCACACAGACTCAGAGACGGACCCAGACATTACAAACCCCACACGGCCGGTCCAGCAAAGGCACTGGCGCCCTCGGTTACTAAGCGTCCTGAGTTACAATAGTCAAGTGAATTTGTACAAACGCAGCCTTCGCACCTGCTGGCCGGCCTCAAAAATACCGTTACGTGATTCTATTCTGAAGTCGAAACTCAACCGGGAGGAGCTGAGCAGCAGCAGAGCAGGCTAAGGGGGAGGAGCTGAGCAGCAGCAGAGCAGGCTAAAGGGGGAGGAGCTGAGCAGCAGCAGAGCAGGCTCTCAGGCAGGCTAAAGGGGGAGGAGCTGAGCAGCAGCAGAGCAGGCTCTCAGGCAGGCTAAAGGGGGAGGAGCTGAGCAGCAGCAGAGCAGGCTAAGGGGGGAGGAGCTGAGCAGCAGCAGAGCAGGCTAAGGGGGGAGGAGCTGAGCAGCAGCAGAGCAGGCTAAGGGGGGAGGAGCTGAGCAGCAGCAGAGCAGGCTAAGGGGGGAGGAGTTGAGCAGCAGCAGAGCAGGCTAAGGGGGGAGGAGCTGAGCAGCAGCAGAGCAGGTCTCAGGCAGGCTAAGCGGGGAGGAGCTGAGCAGCAGCAGAGCAGGTCTCTGAGTTGGGGGGACTCTGAGTTGGGGGCAGGAGTGCGACTTGCCTGTGAGAGCCAATGCCGGAGGGAAGCACCTGAATCCGGTTGTGCCGCAGGTCCAGCCAGGTGAGGTTGGGCAGCAGCTGAAAGAAGTCCCTCGGGATGGTGCAGAGCTCATTTCTCTGAAGATGCAATTGCTTCCCGGGAAAGAAAAGACCACGTGTGGTCAACCGACTGAATTTTAAAACACGATACGGCCTGCAAGCATTTCCGAAGAGCTACTGGCCGCCGCAACCCCACTTACCAGGTTAGAAGGGATTATTGATTTCAGAGAGGATGGGGGAGGGAGGGAGGGAGAGAGACAGAGAGATAGAAACATCAGCCTTGATACACATGGATGTCTTGACTGGAATCGAACCTGGGACCCTTCAGTCCACAGGCTGAGGCTCTGTCCACTGAGCCACACCGTGTTTTTGGCCGGGCTTCTGTGCTTCAAATGAGAGAGCGAGACCCGGCGGGCATGGCTCAGTGGTTGGGCATCAACCCATGACCCATAGGCCACGTCTGAAACACCCTGAACACCACACTCACTCCCAGCGTCTATATCCCTCCTCTCCCCTCCTGGGCCCACGGCAACTCTGCCCAGCGAGGGGACGGCCCCGTCCGGTCCCAGGGACGCAGCCAAAGGAAATAGCTGAAGGACACACACGCTGACCGGTCAGCCGTGGGTTAACCGTGATCAGCAGCCACACAAGAACCACCCCAGAGCCATCTCTGTCGGATTCCCGCTGAGATCAAGTCACCATCACAACGGAGGCACGCGCACGGGAGGCAGGGACAAAGTGCAGAGCACGGGACCCATTCGCTGTGTGACCTTGAACGAGTTCCCGAGCCTCTCTGTGCTCCAGAGTCCTCACCTGTACAACAGGTCACAGGCCCACCTCCCAGGGCGCTCTAGGTGGGCAGTGCTTGGCACACAGCAGTGCCAGGGCAGCCTCGGCCATCGTGACTGTGTTGCTAGGCTCTGATGGAACCTTATTCTGGAAGTCACAGGTGATGGCACGGGCTAGACCACAAGCAGGCAGGGACGCACCTGGCGAAGGCACCGGGCACACGGTAAAATCAGCATGTAACGCCAGCAAAGCGTGGGTGAGAAAGGTTTTCCCTGTATCTATGTGGACTGGGTTTTAGGGCTTTAAATAAGAGACCGAGACCCAGCTGGCGTGGCTCAGTGGTTGGGCGTGGCTCAGTGGTTGAGCGTCGACCCATGAACCAGGAAGTCCAAGTTCGATTCCAGGTCAGGGCACATGCCCAGGTTACAGGCTCAATCCCCAGTGTGAGGCATGCCATTCTCTCTCACGGCTGATGTTTCTCTCTCTCTCTCTCTCTCTCTTCCTTCCTCTCTGAAATCAATAATACAAATATATAAAATTAATGACCGAAGGTGCTTTCAGTAGTGGTGTCTACCACAAGCTTTTTGGTGCCCAAGATGTTCTTTTTTAAAAAATATATATTTTATTGATTTTTTTACAGAGAGGAAAGGAGAGGGATAGAGAGTTAGAAACATCGATGAGAGAGAAACATCCATCAGCTGCCTCCTGCACACCTCCTACTGGGGATGTGCCTGCAACCAAGGTACATGCCCTTGACCGGAATCGAACCTGGGATCTTTCAGTCCGCAGGCTGACGCTCTATCCACTGAGCCAAACCCGTTAGAGCCCAAGACTTTCTTGAGGAGAGAGGACGTCAGCATTGGACCCTCTGAGGTATTCCCACTGGCTGGTCCCCATGCCCGAGCCTCTTATTTGTCTTGACCAGCACATGAAGCCCCAAGTTAACCCCCGTCTATCTCAATCTAGAATGTCTCTCCTGCAGAGAAGCCGACAAGTAAACGCCTGGGGTGAGCTGTTGGTTTATGTCTACACGGTCCGTGCACAATACCCCGAGACACGCCCCGCTTACTTTTAGGGTGGGGATTTTAAGGATGTCTCCTAAATGCTGAAGACCCCTTTGACTCAAGTCTAGAATCGGTGAGGAAGAAAACACGGCCGCCGGGACCCTCTTGGGAATGTCTTTGCGAGGGGCGGGGGGCGGACTCCTCTCCTCATCGGGGTCGCTCTCCAGGTCAGTAGACAATGGGCTGGTTCCCTCCATCTGTCCGCTGGGAGGAAGCAATCCTCGGGGCCACGGCTCATCCTCCTGGGTCACCTGCAGCGGAAGGGACACACCAGGAGCGTGGCTGCGTGCCCAGGCGGGACGGGCTAGCTGCCGCAGACCTGCGGTGATTTCACCGCTTACAGAACGCTCAACTCTCATAAGCAAGATCACCAACTTGAATTTTAAATTTAAAATAAATCCCTAGGGTGCAAGAAGGCTCGGATGAAAATGTTGGGCTCCTTCCTCTGAACCATGGAGTTCTGATACAACTTCCAACTCCAAAACACAGGACGGAAACGACCATTTCAGGGGGGAACGTTCCAAAGTCTGTATACCAGTGTCTTCCTTCCATAAAACGGGGTGAAGGAACTGCCCCAGGTGCTACCTCCGCCCCTCCCACCCTCTCCTCTCTGTTCACCTCCCCTCTCCATCCCTGCCACTGGGCCTTTCTCTGGGTAGTCCTGTTCTGCTAGGCCCGTGATGGCGAACCTATGACACGTGTGTCCGCAATAACACGAGTAGCCATTCTCAATGACACGCGGCCGCATGCGGTCGCCTACGGAGAAGTGTGGGGGCCGCGTGCCGAGAAGGACGTTTCATCCTCAGTTACTGCACGGCCGGGTGCAGTAGCCGAGGATGGAACATTGCAGGTAAGTTAAATAATTACTTTTTGGTTTATTAAATACAGTTATATATTACAATTTTACATTTTTGTTATTTAAACTATAAATATCGCAAAATTATGGTTTTTTTCTCGAAGTGACCCCCCTCCCCCCCGAATTAGGCTCGTTTTTTTGGTGAATTTTGACACACTGAGCTCAAAAGGTTGTCCATCACTGTGCTAGGCCTTCAGCCCCCCTATAAAGCTCCCCACGGGGAAAATGTCTGAAAACCAGAGCGGAAACACAGGACCGAACAACGAGCAGGTGGGCTCCAGGTGCCCAGGCGCCTGCCTCGGTTTCCCCATCTGGCCCGATGGTCCAGGCTTGGGGGCGCAGCAGCCCGTCCTGGGCACGGCTTTCCATCAGCCACCCGCCACCCTGGGCCCCCCGGAGCTCAGGGCTCCCCTCACTCACACACACCGCCTACGGCTCCCCCCTCCCCTGCGATGCTCCTCCCGCTCACACACACACCCTTCTCCCCCTGCCTCACCTGGGCACCCCTTCCCCCTCCCCGCGGCGCCCCCCTCCCGCCTCACCTGTGGCGGTCCCCCCACTAGCAACCTGGCGCGCCCGAGAGCGCAGAGAGGTGCAGCCCAACAATGGGGGCCGACAGACACACGCGGTCGCCATGGCGACAGGAGCCGCTAGAGGAGGGGCGGGACCCCGCAGGCGCCAAGCCTCGAGGAGGGTGGGTGCGCGTGCGTGCAGGGCAGGCGCCCCCCCCCCAACCTCCCCACCCCACCCCGCAGCAGCGCTCATTGGGGTTCCCCGCGCTGGCCGGCCGCCCGCGACCTCCTCTGCCAGGCGGCCTGTGACGCCCACACCCAGAGAGAGAGGTTGTTGGGCGCCCAGACACCCGGACGCTGCGCCGAAGCCAGAGCCATGGGGCGCGAAGAGCACGACCGCCAGGTGGCAGGAGCGAGCTGGGCTGAGGACGTGGCCCCAGGACAGCGGCCTAAACCCACGGCTAAGGTCGCTTTTCAGGCTGACACCCCTGCGTCCCGACCTTGAAAGCCCGCCGGTGACAGACCCGGGTCCTCTGGGGTCACAGGGGGCCATCACACTGGCAGCGGGCACGCGACACCCGGCCTGCAGCTCCATCCAAGGGTGCAGGGCGTGGTAGGCAGGAGGGTTGGAGGTAAACGGAGGGGGTGGGGGGAAGGCTTGCTGCAAGCTGGACGTCTTGAGCTCTAGCCAGAACCCCGAGGTGGGTGGGCCCCGGGTGTCCTGCAGAGGTGGCATCATTCCTCCTGAACCAGGGGCACCACTCCTCACCCAGCGCAGGCCTCATGCGGGAGTTGGAGAAGCTGAAAGCTGCTCTCTGCCTCCCACCCAAGAGGACAGCGAGCAGCTCTGAGTAATGCGGTGAGATGCAGAGCACCGTGCCAGGCAGACCAGCAACGCCCATGGCTCATCTCTAATAAGCCAGGAGGTGGGGTTGTCACCCCGATCTGACAGGGGAGACAGGGGAGCAGGAAGGTCACCTGGCCCTGACCTGCCCGGTACAGACATTAAGGCTGCGACCTCACGGCTGCCCTCCACCCCCAATCTCACCCCCAATGTCTCCTGTGGCTCCGTGAAGAGAGCTGGGAAAGGTATGCTCCCCCAATCACAGGCCGCCCCACCTTCCAGCGATCTCCGAAAAGCAGAGCGCCTTCTCTCATTGAAGAGGAAGCCACAGAGAGAGATGAAGCAGCTTCTTAAGAAACCTCACCTGCAAAGATGGCAAACATCTGCTACACGAAGGAAAGTCAAATATGACAAATGCTTAATTTTCAGTGTCAAATTAAAGGCTTTCAGACACAAACTCCTGCTCAAACAGATCATCATTTCCAGGACAATCTCCGATGGCTTTTCATCATCTTGAAATTCCCATGTAACGGTAAAAACCACATTATCTTAACACTAGTGTACCTGTTTCCCATCGCTGTTGCAACAAGTCGCCAAACACTTCTCACATGCACCGAACTGGTTTGGTTCGGCGGACAGAGCACCAGTCCTCGGACTGAAGGGTCTTGGGTTTGATTCCGGTCAAGGGCACATACCTTGGTTGTAGGCTCCATCCCCAGCCCTGGTTAGGGTGCGTGCTGAAGGCAACCAACTGATGTGTCTCTCTCTCATGGATGTTTTTCTCCCTTTCACTCTCTCTAAGAATCAATGGGGGAAATACCCTCGCGAGAGGATGAACGACAACAAACTTCCCCCTTGTGGCCACAGGAACATTTCTCACTTCGCCACTGGGGAGGCCAGATGTCTTGACCTGGTCGCCCTGAGCCAGGCCAAGGTGTGGAAATGACCAGGACACACGGTCAAAGACGCCCGCAGCAGCCCCTCTCCCTCTTCAGCGAGAACTGGGCCGCGTGTCAGAGGCCAGGACGAGAGAAAGCCCCGAGATGGGCAGACGGTAGCTGCTCACAACCACAAGGATGAATCTTGGAAAGCAGAAGTCTCGGGAGACCTCACACAGCACAGACGGTTCCCATCGGGACAAAATGGAGCGCTGAGTTGCAAGTGTGATGAGAAAAATCAAGGGAAGGCTTGGCCCGTAACCCAGGCTGCGGGCAGGTGGGAGACAAGAGAGCACGGGGTAAGTGTTGTGGGCTAAACGTGTCCCCCCAGATTCATACATTGAAGTCTTAACCCCCTCAGAATGTGACCCTATTTGGAGATAGGGTCTTTACATGAGGACACACGGGTGGCCCTAATTCAATAGGACTGGTATTCTATCAGAAGAGGACAATAGGACACAGACACACAGAGAAGGACCGCCATGTGAGGGCACGTCAAGGAGAGAGGCCTCAGGAGAGAGCACCTGGGCAACACCTTGACCTCAGATTTCTGGCCTCCAGAACTGTGAGAAATAGATGCCTGTGGTTCAAGCACCCCGTGGGTGCTATTTGTTACAGCAGCTCCAGACACTAGCAGTGGGTCGGAGGACAGATGGTCCCTCAATCCAGCCTGGGGGTGGCAGGTGCAGGTACACAGGTAGGGTCAGAGGGTGGATGCTGGGGCGGTGGGTGGCAGCTTATAGGTGTTACATTTGTCCACTCAGAAGATTTACATTTTATACCTGTCACTTCATGTGCATCAACTGTCACTAGGCAAAGGAGGAGTTTGTCCAAGGAGGGGCAGCACCGGGCACGCGTTGCCCATCTTTCTGGGGGTAGGAGGCTCCCCACACCTGCTCCAGTCAAGGCTGGGTCTGGCTGAGTTGTGTATGGGCGTCAGCAGTGTCATTCCCAAGCTGACGGCAGTGAGCTCAGCGATGACTTGCCTCCCAGGCCTGCTTCACTCCTCTGTGACGTGGGTGCCCTGAGAAGGATGCTGTCCCTCGGCTGCGAGCTCTGAGTAATGCCGTGAGATGCAGAGCACCGTGCCAGGCAGACCAGCAACATCCGTGTCTCATCTCTATTAAGCCAGGAGGTGGGCTCATCACCCCGATTTTACAGGGGAGATAGAGGAGCAGGGAGGTCGCAGTGGCCTGGGACAGCCTTTGGATCTATGGAGGGTCCCCAGGGTGGCTCCGAGTCTCTGGTCACCTGCCTCCTTGCAAGCACACCTGACGGGAGCACAAGAAACTGGGGCTCCTCTCTCTAAAACAAGACTCTAAAGCAGAGAAACCATTTTGCCACGGGGATCTTTGTGGAGAAACAGCAGGTTCACAATCTGATGAGAACTGACCCCGGCCTGGTACCGGCCTGCATGGAGAGGAGGCCTCCCCTCTGTCAGAGAGGCTGTGCGAGCTCACCTCGTCTCCATCCCTGCCAGGCCCACGGAGCCAGCCTCTGGACACCAGACCCAGCACCTTTTCCCTGGTGTCAGCTGCCTGTGGGGTGGGATGCAAGTCCATCCGAGGCCCAGGGCTGGCTGGTTCCTGCAGAGACCCGCACCCCGGACCTTGAAAGCATGGCCGTGCCACCTCTCCTGGGGAGGTTATGGCGGCAAGTGTGTTGCAGAGTTGCATTCGTTTCAGAGCTTCACGGATAAATCGGGGAGATAGGAAGATGATAAGCCTATTTTTAAAAGAGGATTGAGGACAGCTACAGAAAGCAAGAAGATGCAGAAAATTGGATTGGCCCTGATTCCTGGAGAATTTGTAGAGAAAAGCTTCAGAAGTAAAGGCCAGGGAAAGGACCCCTCCCTCCCCCAATCTCTCCCGCCCACATGGTCCCTGTCCTGGACCAGTCACTAGGCAGATTTCAAGGTTGAAGTTTAACGGAGGCAGCCCTGGGTGCCTCTGAGAGGGTAGCCACCGGGGAGGATGGGCTTCTCTGTGTCGCAGAAACTGGGAGGGGGCAGAGATGGGCCTGGCCTCTGAGGTCTGGCTGGCAGAGGTGGCTAGGCCCAGACTCGGAGGGAAGTATGGGCTGGCGATGGCCACCTCTCCTGCCTGCTCCACAGCGACATTCTCCCTGGAAAGGTAAAATTACCCTATATAATAAAAGGCTAATATGCAAATTGACCGAATAGTGGAATGACCGGTCACTATGATGTGCACTGACCACCAGGGGGCAGATGCTCAATGCAGGAGCTGCCCTCTGGTGGTCAGTGCACTCCCGCAGGGGGAGTGCCGCTCAGCCAGAAGCCGGGCTCTCTGCTGTCGAGCGCAGTGGTGGTGGCGGGAGCTTCTCCTGCCTCCATGGCAGCGCTAAGGATTTCCAACTGATGGCTTAGGCCTGCTCCTCATGGGAGCCTAAGCCATCAGTCGGACATCCCCCAAGGGCTCCAGACTGCAAGAGGGCACAGGCTGGGCTGAGGGAACCCACCCCGAGAGTGCAGAAATTTTGCCCACCAGGCCTCTAGTGAAATATAAAGATCTCTAAGTCCCACGATCCTATGTGTGTGTGTACTGGCTCATTGCTGGTCTCCTGTCATTGAAACAAGACAGATAAGGTTCCTGATCAGCGTGGGCACCCAGGGGCACTCAGAGACACTGTTGGCCTCAACGGCCCCTCTCCATTCACAGTTGGCCCCCATCCACCCCCTAGAACTTCACAGTTGCTTCCAGGGATGCAGGCCTGGTCTGCTCTCAGCGAGGCCGCTCCTAATCTTCTCTCTGTCCCCTGCCCATGAGTTGCACCCTATTTCACACTGTCCTGGCTCCCACCATCTAATCCTTAAGCAACACTGGACCTGCCCTGGGCCAACTATAGTCAGATCTGTACCCTTTGCCCGCAGGCCAGCTCTCGGGCCCATGGGCTCTGCTGATTCCTCTCTTCCTATGGAGCCTGCGAAGGGACTCCGATCTTAGGGCTCAGGGTTTGGGGAGCTGCTCAGTTTCTTTAGAGGAGATTCTATTTCCTGATTGGGGGGTGGTGGGGAGGGCAGGTGCCTAGTTTGGCCTTTGGGGTGCTCAGTCAGTGTGCAGATGTCCCCATCAGTCCCTGCAGGTCCCTTTGCTCTGTCTTCTGTTGGGCCTGGTGTCCCTGAGTCAGAAGCCTGGTTTTTCTATCCAGACAACTGCCCAGCCCCACCTGCCCTGGCTGTGTGTGTGTGTGTGTGTGTGGAGGGGAGTGGAGGGGGGGACACACTGGGCTCTACTGCTCTGTTCAGCTTTTCTAGTGGCCCCTCCCTATGTTTAGGCCCCGCTTCCCTGTAGACCTGCTACATCCAAGGCCCTGGTCTCTCCAATGGCCACAGTGACTGTTCCGGCCAGCCTCTTAGCGCGGTCACATATTTTCCCACTAATGTCCCTTCCCTTGTTCCCTACGGAGCAAGGTTATACTTTTTTATATCTTTTCTGCCCCGTTAGGGCGTCTTGGAGGGAGAGGAGACAGATGGGAGTGGCAGTCTGCCCTGGGGAATCGGAGGCTGCTGTAGGTTCATGGGCTTCTGATGCCCACCTCCCTGCCCCTGTTCCTCCTCCAGAGCATCCCTGTGGGGGACCGAGGGGGTGGGGTGAAATCCTACAGTGGCTCTTCTGTGCAGGCGGGGCTGACTGCTTTCCACCTGTTCCCCCTCACCCCCCCCCCCCCCCCCTGCCCCGGAAGTGGCAGTTCCAGGAGGGAGGCAAGGTCAGAGGCTGTGGGAGCTCAGAAGGCTTCGCCCAATCTGGGGTGGCTGGGAACTTGTCTCCAAGCTCCTGAAATGTAACCAGAGACCCAGGCCAGCGCCTCGCCCAGGCCAGGGGACCCGCAGCAGGGGGTGGGGGCTTCCCCAGGTGGCTCACTGGCGATTTCTCTCTTGTCTTTCATGTCCTCACTGGCGGACGGGGTCCCTCAGTGATGTATGGCCGGTCAGCACTGGGTCCTAAAGTGTGGCCCAGAAATGACATGGGTCGCCTCTGCTCACATGTCTCGGGTCCAGCAGGTGGAGGAGCCACAGTGAACTTCAAAGTCGGGGTGGGGACGGGTGTAATGGTCCATACATGCACAAGGAGCCCCAGTGCCGCAGCCAGGGGTGAGGACCCAGCCGGTGAGGGGCAGCTAGGGCCGGGCAGCGCCCAGAGTGACTGGAGGATGTGCCCGGAGGGAGAGGCAGCTGGAGCGGGGAGACCCGCAGGGCCTGGTGACCATGCATCCATGAGTGGGGGGCAGGTTCTGGGGCGGGTTTAGAAGGCCCTCCGTCGCGGGTGGGAAGGAATGGGCCTGGGAAGGAATGGGCCGTGTGGCCTGGCTGGAAGGCAGAACTTGAGACAAAGGTTCCCCAAAGCCAAAGTCAAGCAGCCCACAACAAAACCCCGTTTTCGGTGACAAAAGGCCAGGGCGACAGGGGACCTCACCTTGCTGTGTGATTAGGGGTGGAGGCACACAGCATCAAACTGTGCCCCTCACCCCCCAATACGCTGCAAAGGCTGTGGAAAGGCCGGCGGTCAGCGTTCAGGCCCCTGTCCCACATGGGTAGGGCCAGGGGACCCTGGCGACTCAGGCACACGATCCCTTCCCCCCCCCCCGGGGGGGGGGTCCTGGGGCACGAACCTGCGTCAAGAACTCTGGTTCAGCACTGAGGCCTGGCATCTGCGTTGGGAAGCGGACCAGAGACCCAGCCAAGGGGACCCCGAGAGCGCGGTGCACGTGCTTAGTGCCGGAGCCACCCCAGGGCACGCACGAATGCGGGTTCGAGCCTGGCGCCTGGGGAGGGGCTCCTGCACCAGCCCTGCCGCCGCCCCTCCCCCGTCCAACTCCCCATCCCTCCCGGGGCGCAGTCTCGCGAGCCACCCGCAACCCCAGGGTGGGATCCGCATCCGGTGCAGCGCCGCCGGGCTGCCAATCCCGAACGCGACCCGGCCTGGGTTCCAACGCAGCCGTTTCCCGGCGCCCCATCCCGGCCCGGCGCGTCCTTGAGCAGCGCAGAGCCGCAGGCCGGTGCATAAGGCTCCCGGTCCGAGTGGCGGCAATCCCGAGACGGGCTTTGTTCCCGGCGGCAGCGGGGGTGGGGAGGCCCCGCGGGACCTCAGCGGGCGGAGCTGTCCCCGCCCATGACTCCATCCTCGGAGGCCTCCAGGCTGCTCCGAGGGGGACGTGGCCTTTCCTCCCGCGCTGTTGTCCTGGCCGCCCAGTTGGGCCCCCCCCCGGCCCCCCAAAGTAATATGGGCGGGTACCAGGCTCCATGAGCCGTTCCGGCCCCGATCCTGCCCCGTCTCCGCCCCTGTCCTCGGCTTCCCGCGGGCTCCTTCCCGCTGGCCCCGCCCCGGCCCCGCCCCGTCTCCGCCCCCGCGCTCGGCTCCCCCCGCTGCTTCCTGCCGGCCCCGCCCCTGCCCCGCCCCCGCGCGCTCTCCCTCCGCGGAACCGCACCGCCTCCCGGACCCCCCGGTGCCCAGGCTGGGGCGCGCCGAGCCTGCTGCCCGCCGCTCCCGCTCCCGCTCGCAGCCCGGCGGGCGGGCCATGCCCCGGGCTCCAGCCGCGGCGCACACCCAGGCCCGGCGATGAGGAGCGGCGCCGAGCGCAGGGGCAGCTGCGCCTCAGCGCCCCCCGGCTCGCCACCCCCCGGCCGCGCGCGCCCCGCCGGCCCCGACGCACCCCTGGCCCCGCAGCCGCCCGCCGCCGGCCAGCCCCGAGCGCGGGACGCCGGCGATGCCCGCGCCCAGCCGCGCCCCCTGTTTGCGTGGAGCAAGTGGAAGAAGAGGATGAGCTCGTCCATGTCGGGGGCCCCGGCGCGGAGGCCCGTGTTTGACGACAAGGAGGACGGTGAGTGCGGCCTCACCGCGGAGACTCAGGCGGCTCGGGGGACAGCGGGGGGCACCCCACACGCCTTTGTAAGAGGGCCGTGCCGGTAGGCTTTCCTCCGGTCCAGACTCTGCGGCCACGGGAGGGGAAGGCGTCCCAGGGCTGCTTGGTTTCCGAGGGACCTGGTGGGCTTTGCCTGCGGGGCCCACGCGTGTCCAGGGCCTCGCCTGCGTCCTCCATGTCCAGTGGCGATCGGGCGCCTCCGGGCTTAGGGACGGCACCGCCCCTTGGTACCAAGAGCTGTACGTTTTCGGTTTCCTATTAGGGGCTGTGTTCCGCTCGGTTCATTACTCTCACCAGTGCGCACTGGTGGAGATGCGTCCCCCACAGGTGGCTGGGGTCCCCTGGCCCTCCCTCTCCCTCTCCAGGGTGAAAGCACATGCCTCCCCCCACCCCCACCCCGCATGCCCAGCCTTTGCACACAGATGTTGGGTGGAGAGGCCTGGCCTTCCTGCACAGACCTCCCTCTGGGAAACTGCTTCTCTCTCAGGCCCTCCTGCAGGTAAAGCTGCCCACCCAGAGTGCAGGTGTCTCCTGAGTGACCACGGGGAGATTGGTGCCCGTGGAAGGCAGGTGACAGGCAGCAGGCCACCCAGGCACACTTCCTGGGGTCCTACTGGGCGCCCGGAGCCTTTGACTTCACACCTGCAGGGCAGGTGGCTGTGTGGCAGCCGCCTCTGGGGCACTGTGGCGATGCACATGCCATCACACGGCCCTTCCCTACCGATGTCACACATTTAAATGGTACCGTGATGACACATGTGATGTTTTCTGACATTTTCCTAAAATAGTTTTTTTTTTTCATTTGTAGGCAGCCTGCAGAGTATGATGGGTCTTTTATAATTTTAGAGCACAGCTCAGCGTGACAGCCCGAGCTATTTATTTCTGATAAATAATTTAAGTCTGATAGGAAATTACAAGAGTCCGACCGCAGGCCAGAGTTGGCGAGTGTGCAGGCCGGTGCTGACCGTGGGCAGCCAGAGCCATGGGCGCCTGCTCCTGTGCAGGGGTGGGGGCCGGGCTGGGCTGGCCAGCAGTGGGGAGGGTCACGGTGGCCTGCGCTGCCAGGACGGGCGTCCAGGACCAGCCGCACGGGCACAGCGCGTGATCTGGGACTGGCTCTCATTCGTGCTGAACTTGGGGACAGCAGAACTCACTGCTGAGGGTGTTTCACGTTCTGTGTCTTTGTTTTTAGCATAAATAGTCAAAATTGAGAAAGCCCGGGTGAACTAGAAACTAATCAGGAAGCAGACTTAGGTCTAGCTTCCTCCTGCAGGCAGAGAACGCGTCTGAGAAATGCATCTGTTTTCAGCATCTGCTGGTGTCCGCCAAGAGCCGGCCGCGCTCTCCTGCCTTCGCTCCGTGCTCTCTGAGGCACAGGCCGAGAGGTTGCTGTAGCACAAAGCACGGGGCTCTCTGCCCTCCGCTTGTTAAGGTGGAATTTTTCGAGGTGCTGAGTGTGTTAAGTTTCAGAATTCATGGATCATTAAAAAGCAAAAAGAGCATAAAGCTGAAACCGGTGTGGTTCAGTGAATAGAGCGTCGGTCTGCGGACTGAAGGGTCCTGGGTTCGATTCCGGTCAGGGGCATGTACCTTTTAATAAAACAGCATAGAATCTCCTTATGATGCTCGCCATCTGATTGGGGAGCTATTTAACGTCCCCCCGCCTCCTTATTTGCCGGTGAGAGGATGGCACAGGCACCAGCCCTCTGGGCTTGTGGGAGGTCACTGCTTTTTAGGACACGTGACCATCGATCACCTGCTCATCCCTGGGCATGGTGGCCCCATCTCCAGACTGAATACATGAGATCAGGAGGCCAAACCTGTCCCCGGGCAGACATCATCTGGGTGGGCAGCCACTCTGTGCCACTTGTGTTCCACGCTGGCCGGTCACTCTCAGGCTTCTCCGGAGTCACAGCTGTGTCTGGAGTCACAGCTGTGTCTGCAGAGAGACCGTGCCGATCTTAGTGCGAAGGCCCTGGGGTTATTTGGATGGAAAGAACAGGGTTTGGGAAGGAGAAAGGACTGTCTTTCCAGAGGGGAGCTGTGCACCCTGCGTCTACCCCTCCTCCAGGTGAGGGTGTAAGGTTACCCAGCCCCTCCAGGCAGCTCCCCTGGGGAGCGGACCCAAAGAGGCGACAGGGTGGTGCTGGTGACTCGCATGTACTGGGACTGCACGGTTGCTATGGCAATGTGAAACCTTCTGGTGACTTTTTTTTTTTAATTAAAACACCCAATTAGTATATCAGATTTAGTATGCAGAGAAGAAGAAAAAGGAAAATAAGAGAGCAATTTAACAAAGTGCCAAGTAAATTCGAACTAATAAACGTAGTTGGGATGTGAAGAATCTCCAATTGTCCTCCACCCCCGCCGGTCATATGGAGTCTAGCGCCACTGTCCTTCCCTGGCAGGGGTTGGGGCGCGTCCTGGATTCTCTGAGCCTCTTCCTCACCCCAGAACCCAGGGCCAACTTTTTCTTTCCCCTCAGCCCCCCTCCTCCCATTCTGCCCCTCCCTGACTTCCAGGCGTGCCCTGGGCTGGGGGGGGGGGGGGGTTGCAGTACCTCCTGCTGAGCAGCTGGGGTGTCTGGGGGTACCCGCCCTTCTCAGCCATTGTGGCTTGTCTCACACCTAACCTGGCATGATTGCTGGGAGGGAGGGAGTGACCACTGAGGCTTGCCTTCACCCAGGGAGAGGGGAGTGCGAGAACCCCCTGGTGCTGGCTTGAGAGCAGGCAGGAGGGCTGATTCTCAAGTCACCTTCTGGAAAATTAAAAAAGGCCTTTCGTTTTTGTTTTTTGTTTTTTTTCTAATTAGAGAAGTATTAACAATGTGTAAATGTGTAAGGATTTCACACGTTTCTGTTTTTCCTAAAATGGTCCTAAGTAGGAAAACCAAGACATCTGTAAGCCAGCTCTGAGAGAAGGTGTCAGCGTACATCTCCCAGCCTTTTTCCAGGAATGTCCTCACACACCCCGCTGTCCAGAAAGAGTTTTTCCATGGTACAGACATGGGAGCGTGCTCCACGGACGGTTTTGTCATCGCCTGCTTTTTACTTAGCAATGCGTTTCCAACGCCGTATAGATCTGTGGCATCGCTTGTCGGCTAAAGTTACAACAGCAGTTCCCAGGCCCTGGACTCCATGGGCCCCGCTCCCCAAAACTTGGGCTGAATTTGTTGGGTTAGGTGAGGGGGGAGTTCATCAGCACATCTTTGAGCCCCTCCCCTGGTGATTT
Organism: Antrozous pallidus; assembly: GCA_027563665.1. Taxonomy (NCBI): domain Eukaryota; kingdom Metazoa; phylum Chordata; class Mammalia; order Chiroptera; family Vespertilionidae; genus Antrozous; species Antrozous pallidus. The sequence continues at coordinate 122,079,699 of CM050510.1, forward strand.
TGATGGGCAGTCAGGGCTGCTAATCACTGCTTTGTAGCTTTCTTCTCTGTAGACATAATGCTATTTATTTCATTCCCTATCGGAGGGCATCCCCATCTTATAAATACTGTAAACAGTTTAACAGTGAACATGTTTGTATATTTGTCTTTGCACATTTGGGCTTATTTCCTTAGCACAGATTCCTAGGAATGACATTGCCACGTCAGAGGACGGGCCGTGTAAAGTTTGATACACCTGTCCAGCTCCCTCCATGAGCCAGCCGCTGTCCAGGGTGCTAGTTACACAGCGGTGACCCAATAGATGTGGCTGCTGAAGGTGCTGGGTAACTGGACAAAAGGGGAAGCCAGGAGACCGACAATAGACAAGGAAACATGAACAAATTACTACCTGGAAGGTGGGGTTGGAGCCCTAACCAGATTGGCTCAGTGGATAGAGCGTTGGCCTGTGGACTGAAGGGTCCCAGGTTTGATTCTGGTCAAGGGTATGTACCTTGGTTGCAGGCTCATCCCCAGTAGGGGGTGTGCATGAGGCAGCTGATCGATGTTTCTTCTCTCTCAGGGATGTTTCTAACTCTCTATCCCTCTCCCTTCCTCTCTGTAAAAAAAAAAATCAATAAAATATATGTATTTTTAAAAAGGAGGGGCTGGAGCAGAGAGAAGGGGGGGCAGGCAGGGAGACCAGTGTTTGCTCCTGGCTGCTCCCACAAAAACACTTTCCCCAAGTCCTCACCCACCCACTGTGGGTGCTGGTGGTGTTTTCGTTTCCAGACAATCTAAAAGGCAGAGATTGCGTTCATTCTTTGAGTTTCTTTGATTGCCACTGAGATGGATCACCTTTGCTTTTTGTGTTTGGGGTGTTCGGATTCTTTTCTGAGTTGCCGGCACCCACCCTGACCAGCGATTCCTGGTCAAACTGGGATGTTTGTGGTCCTGTGTCTTCTCACTGTGGCGAATACACAGATGCTCCCCCAAACGTTTTATCGTTTCCTCGGTAAGACCGCTAGTTCTTGTGGGGTTTTCTGGTAGGAGGAGTTGCACGTTCGTGTGGTCAGGTCCATCCGCACCTTCGGTCCCAGCCGTCTCCTGCCCAGTGTCGTGTTTCCGAAGGCGGTTCCCAGGCACAGGTGGACATCATTCCATTTGGAAACCTCCACCCGCATTTCCTTCGAGTCCGTCTGTGGTTTCACTTTTTCCATCGCCAATTTCCGTTCAAACATTCAACATAGAGTGAGGATGTTTTTGTCCTGGGAGTCCTGCACTTTCCTAAGGTGACCGCATTGGGGCTGTTTCTAAAGTTAAAATGAATTCCTCTTGAGTGTTGGTTGCTTGTTTTTGATGACCTGTGAGTGGGATCCTTCCACCCATCGTGTGTCACCCTGGGTGGTGCTGGATGGAGCAACCCGTTCCTTGAACAATACTCGCCCTGGTCTGGCCACTGCGCCACAGTTCCTGAGTTGTGTGCTTGGGCTTTGTGGGTGGCCAGTCATGTCTCCTGCAGAGAAGGACTCGCTGGCTACGTCCTGGTGCTTCCTTGTCCCTTGTTGCGCTGCCCAGAGCCCACGTGTGGCTGACCCCGCAGTGCTGGTGGGGCCGTAGTTCCCAGTATCCGGTCAGCCCCAGCTTACTAAGTCTTTTTCCAGTGGGGAGTGAGTTTTGTTTTAATACATTTTATTGCTTTTTTACAGAGAGGAAGGGAGAGGGATAGAGAGTTAGAAACATCTATCAGCTGCCTCCTGCACATCCCCTATTGAGGATGTGCCCGAAACCAAGGCACATGCCCTTGACCCGAATCGAACATGGGACCCTTCAGTCCGCAGGCCGACGCTCCATCCACTGAGCCAAACTGGTCAGGGCCGGGAGTGAGTTTTAACAGGTGCCTTTTCCCTCCCCCCCAACCCTGAAGAAAGAGGCGGGCGGGAGGGCGGCTCTCCCGTGTGCCGGGCTGTGGGCTGTGGCAGTCACCCTCCCCCCCAACACAAGGGCCCCGGTGGCCAGAGGCCTGGTGGCTGCAGAGCCTGGGCTCCTGTCAGAGGGGGAAACAGTGCAGGGGCCCCTGGTGTCAGGTGGGCTTTGGATTCCAGTTGGGTAGGAGGGCACATTGTCCACCCACCTTGCACGTCCACTCCTGGCTCCCCATGAAGTACAGGGTGAGCGGGGGAACCTTTGGCAAGCCGTGGAGTCTGGTGCGTTTCTCTCCCCCGTGGCTGACGAGGCTGGTCTACAGTGGACTTGAGGCCTACTGTCACACTTCTTTATGTAACAAATGTCAGCTCTGCGTGTCCATCCATCTGCTTCTACATTTTAAAATGCTAAAAATACGCCCGTTTCCTTTAAAAAATGTAACCACCCAGCCTCCAGTGGAGAAGAGCCGTAAGAATGCCTGAGAGGTCATTCCTGTTCAGGCTTCTCTCTGAGGATGGAGCTCTGGGGTGGTCTGGCGAGGCAGAACCATGAGCAGCATTGCTGCTACGAAGCCAGGCCGGCTCCGAGCAGCTCCCCCAACTGCAGCGGGTCCCAGGGGTCGGGTCCAGACACTGCCTTCCCCAGCAGTCCCCAGTGCTGCCGGCCGTGGGCACACCCCAGGAGGGAGGCTGAGCAGGTATGCAGCAGGTGGAGTTGTTGAGTGAGGGCAGAAGCCCACCGGGCCAGGTCCCCTTGTCACCGGCCCTGATGCATGATGGGCATTGATGGATTTTAAACTCCACCCGTTGTCAGATTGGACCACAACATGGTGGCAGCGCGGTGTAACTCTTTTCGTTCAGTTTTTTTTTAAAAAAAATATATTTTATTGATGTTTTACAGAGAGGAAGGGAGAGGGATAGAGAGTCAGAAACATCGATGAGAGAGAAACATCGATCAGCTGCCTCCTGCACAACCCCCACTGGGGATGTGCCCGCAACCAAGATACATGCCCTTGACAAGAATTAAACCTGGGATCCTTCAGTCCGCAGGCCGACGCTCTATCCACTGAGCCAAACCGGTTTCAACTGGTTCAGTTTTTATTTGGTTTTGCTCCTGGCTGTCTTTTCCCCCAGACATAGCCTGTTAGCTATGTAACCAACATGTAACTATCATGTTGTCTCCCACGTCTTCACCGAAGGCTGCACCCCGACCCTCTTCCTTTATTGTAAGCCGAGATCGGGCATCTTTCCCGCTCCCCGCAGCTCCCCAGGCAGGTTGGGGAAGGCTGTGTGGGCCATACTTCCTTGGGGTTCCCCATGGTTTTGTCCCAGAGCTGGTCTTCCCGCCAGTCTGCATGAAGGCGTGGAAGCTCCTGGGCTTGCTGTGGGGCCCTGATGGGCTGCTCTCTGCCACACCAGGTGGGACGCTCCCGGGAGGTGCCAGGCCAGCTCTTCGGAAACTCTCTCGAGCCCGTTGGTGTTTATGGTACGGGCCTGTGCCCTGTGGCTGTGGTCCCGGTTCCCTCGTTGGTAGGAAGCTCAGAGCCGGTGCCTCTGTCCTGCCCAGGGAGTGGGCACACTCAGGCCAGGTGCCCTGAAGGACATGCCGGGCTCCTCTCTGCTCCCCAAACACCAGTTGGTCCAGCCCGCTGAATGGTTTTAATGATCGAAATCAGAGACAATTCGGGAGAAGCTGTAATTAATGAAATGATTGTTATTTTTAAAAACTGGGATGCCTGCTTCATCAAAAATGTTTTTCTCATTGTCCTAAAATTTATCATTTTAAAAATGAAGGCATCTGCCGAGACCGGTTTGGCTCAGTGGATAGAGCGTCGGACTGCGGACTGAAGGGTCCCGGGTTCGATTCCGGTCAAGGGCATGTACCTTGGCTGCAGGCACATCCCCAGAGGGGAGTGTGCAGGAGGCAGCTGGTCGATGTTTCTCTCTCATCGATGTTTCTGACTTTCTATCCCTCTCCCTTCCTCTCTGTAAAACATCAATAATATGTATATGTGTGTGTGTGTATATACATATAAATGAAGGCATCTGACTGAAGTCACATGGCTGAGGACAGAGAGCAGACCAGGGGCTCCCGTGGCCCGGCTCCGTCCAGCCGTGAGAGGGGTCACTTCTGGCCCTCCGCCCCCCCGATGGTGACGCGGGCGCCTGTAGTCGGTCTCCGTGTGCTGCCAGCCCGTGCTGATCTTGTGAAAACCCTGCGTGATGTTATTTAAGTTCCGAAGCCGAGGAGCTGGTGTGGGTGGGATTCAGTGTTGCCTCCAATTTATTAAAAATAGGAGCTGAGCACACGGTTCCTCGCAGAAACTTAAAAGCTGGCTCTAGAAAGGTCTCTCTGCCTCTGGGATTCACGTCACGACTCTTCACGCGTGTGTGCACAAAAGCAAGAAGTGGCCGGCACGGCGGGCGCTCAGGCCTGGGAGGCAGGACTTCGGCTCTTTCTTGCACAACCCCGGGTGGGTGGGGAGGTCTGCCGTGGCGTTCGGGGCCTCTTCTCGGGGCTCTCTGCCTGTCCCCGTGTCCCTCTGCCTGTGTCTTCCCGTCAGCTTTCCATGTGCGACTCCGAGCCCATTCCCTCGGCACTGGGGTCCTGGTGGCACGGGGGTCCTGGTGACACGGGGGTCCTGGTGGCACGGGGGTCCTGGTGGCACGGGGGTCCTGGTGACATGGGGGTCCTGGTGGCACGGGGGTCCTGGTGACACGGGGGTCCTGGTGACACGGGGGTCCTGGTGGCACGGGGGTCCTGGTGGCACGGGGGTCCTGGTGGCACGGGGGTCCTGGTGGCACGGGGTTTCTGGTGACACGGGGGTCCTGGTGGCACGGGGTTTCTGGTGACACGGGGGTCCTGGTGACACGGGGGTCCTGGTGGCACGGGGGTCCTGGTGACACGGGGTTTCTGGTGGCACGGGGTTTCTGGTGGCACGGGGGTCCTGGTGACACGGGGGTCCTGGTGACATGGGGGTCCTGGTGACACGGGGGTCCTGGTGGCACGGGGGTCCTGGTGACACGGGGTTTCTGGTGGCACGGGGGTTCTGGTGGCACGGGGGTCCTGGTGACACGGGGGTCCTGGTGACATGGGGGTCCTGGTGGCACGGGGGTCCTGGTGGCACGGGGGTCCTGGTGACACGGGGTTTCTGGTGGCACGGGGTTTCTGGTGGCACGGGGGTCCTGGTGACACGGGGGTCCTGGTGACATGGGGGTCCTGGTGACACGGGGGTCCTGGTGGCACGGGGGTCCTGGTGACACGGGGGTTCTGGTGGCACGGGGTTTCTGGTGGCACGGGGGTCCTGGTGACACGGGGGTCCTGGTGACATGGGGGTCCTGGTGGCACGGGGGTCCTGGTGGCACGGGGTTTCTGGTGACACGGGGGTCCTGGTGGCACGGGGGTCCTGGTGGCACGGGGGTCCTGGTGACACGGGGGTCCTGGTGGCACGGGGGTCCTGGTGACACGGGGTTTCTGGTGGCACGGGGTTTCTGGTGACACGGGGCAGGGGCCTGGCACCACGCTTTTCAAACCTAGAGCTCGGTGTTGGTTACTTATTGCTGGTAATAAACTACCGACAACTTAGTGACTAACAGTCATTTTCATTATTCCCATGGTTCTCTGGGCCGGGAACTGGGACAGGGCCCCATGGGAACAGGTCTCTCTGCTCCCTGTGACAGCTGCAGAGCCAGAACATCCATGGCGGCTTACTCACCCACCTGGTGCCTCACTCCGAGCTGGGGTGGCCCTGAGGCCCGGAGGCTGGAGAGGACCCTCCAGGAAGCATGTCCCGAAGTGGCAGTTCCCGCTGTCGGCTGGTCCCTTCGTTACCTGTCCTGCTTCGTAAACTACCTCAGAACGTAGCGGCTTATAACAGCCAACAGCAGCCCGCGGGCTCTGCGTGTCGGTCATTGGGCGGGTCTGGCACAGGCCCCTCATGAGGTTGCAAGTCTGGATGGCGGCCGGGCTGCCGTCTTCCGAAGGCCCGACCGTAGCTGGACGACCCGCTCCCAAGCCATGGCTCCCTGCTAGACCTCAGTTCCTCACCACGGGGCCTCTCCGAGGGCCGCTTGTGTGACCTCCCAACGTGGCAGTGGCCTCCCCAGGATCCCGTGAGTGTCCAGACCCAGCCTCTGAGTCACCCACGGTCACTGCCACCTTATTCTGGGTCAGAAACAAGTCGCTCTGTCCAGCCCACACGGGGTTAGGCTCCACCCTTTGGGGGGGATGTCGAAGAACCTGTGGACGTCGTTTAAGTGACCACGATGGTCCTCTGTAGCCGCAGGGCTGCTGCCTGTCCACCGGTCTGTCCATAGGTCTCTGCTGTGAGAGAGCAGGACTGAGAACCGGGCATCCCTCAGCTTGGGGCTGCCCTGGGGTCATGTCCGCATGGGTTCTCCCCAAGTCTTCTCTTTTTGTTCTTTGTCTTCTAAGTATCAAAGTCAACATGAGTTTCTGAAACCAAATTTTAGCTCCTCAGGCAGAAAGGATACTTTGCAAAGTTGCCACATGATAGGGAGGCGGGGGGGGGGGGGGCAGATCAAATAGAAGGAAGGGAGATGCCAGGGAAGGAGGGAGGGAAACTCCATGCTGAAGAAAGGGCCTCCCCCAGGCCCCACCGGTGACCAGCTCCTGTCCGGCTGCCGTGGCTCGAAGGCTGTGGCAGGTAAGCTGCAGTTGGCAGTTGGAACCCAGGGGTGGGCCCCGCTGTCAGGTCTGCAAAGTGCTGGGGCAGCAGGAGCCAAGACAGGAAGTGGCGGGGGGGGGGGGGCAGCAGCGGGCTGGCACCTGCCGGGCCACAGGTGCTGAGAAGGCACACGCTTCTCCACAGCGGCTCTTGCAGAGGGTGCATGTGACACTCAGGATTGGTCAGTGAATGCATACAAAACGGTGTTACTTTACCCCCATCATCTGGCTCCCTCTTCTGGGAGCCTTGGCAATTAGAATGCCCATAGACACAGGCTTGGTGATGAGGAGCAGCCCCAAAGCTGGCACGGTGCAGACGCTGTGATGGGCACCTGGGGTAGGAGAGAACTTGGGAGGGACACTATCTCCCGACCATTGTCTCTCCAACAGGGTGACGTCCACTCTCCTGTCCCAGGCTCCTCCTGGCCCCCCGATTCCTACCTTCGCCTTTTGAGTGGCCCTGTGGCTCCTTCCCAGGGTCCCTGATGCTCATGGGAACTAGAAGTGGAGACAGCTAGCAAATCCTGCATCTGTGCGGCTGGCTGCTGGCTGTCAGGCCAGGCCCAGGAAGAGACCCCAGGACTGGGAGAGCTGTCCAAGGTACCGGCTCTGCGTGGGCACACAGTCGGACCTTCGGATGATGGCAGGTCCTGCTTCCGGGCCGGGGCTCAGTTGTCCACCAGCTCCCGAGGGTGGGCGGGAGCGAGGCGGACGTCTGTGTCCCGTGGGGTTGGGGGGGCATCATGCAGGCATTCGGAAGCTTTTGACGGAGGGCACGCGGTGGGCAGACAACACGCTTTATTTACCTGAGCAAGTCCTGCTTGACGCCCTGTTTCTTTCTCTCCGGCGTGCAGCCAAACTCCTCGAAAGCACTTTCTCCTGCTGTTTCTGAGCCTTCCTTACGGGGGTCAGGATTTGTCCCCGGGGACCCAAAGCTCTTGGGAGGTCCCTTCCACGTTGCTAAGTCTAATGCCCGGTTCTCAGCCCTCCTCCTCACCCTTGACCCAAGGCAGACTGGTCACTCGGGCCCCCTCCTCGGTCCCCTATCTTCCCGTGGCCTCCAGGATGTCCGCTGCCCCCTGGCCTCCTCTCCCAACTGACGCCGGAGCCCCTCGGCGCCCTTCCCGCCGCTTTCTCTTCTCACCACACTCACGCATGGGTGAGCTCAGGCTTCAAATATCATCCATATGCCAGCGGCTCCCTAATTGGAATCTCCAGCCAGAGCCTGCCTCCCACATTCCAGACTTTTCTGTCCAGTCTCAGATTTGACACCGCCTCTCGTGCGTCTCATCGACGTTTCACATCCAGCACGTTCGACAGCAGGCTCTGATTCCAGCCCCCACCCCAGAGACCGGGGCCATCTGCCCACAGCTGGTGGCCAGAGCAGTCACACACACACCCCCTCCTCTGTCCCAGAGGCCAGAGGGGCCACCTGCCAAGCACATGGGCAACCTGGTGCTGCAGTGGTTTGGTGAAAGTCACGTGTCTTTCGAGCCTGCTTTAAAATCGTGCCCCCGCCCGGTCAGAGTGTCTCAGTTCATCGAGCATCGGCCTGTGCAAGGAAAGGTTGCAGGTTCAAATCCGACTCAGGGCACATACTGGGTGTGTGTGGGCTTGATCCCCGGTTAGGGTGCATATGGAAGGCAACAGATCCAGGCTTCTCTCTCTCATCCATGTTTGTCTCTCTCAGTATATCCTCCGGAGGGGATAATAATTAATTAATAAATAAATAAAATTGCACCCTCCCCACTCTGGCCCCCGCTCCCCAGCCCAACCTGCTATGCTTTCCCCAGTGAGGGCTCTGTTTTCAGGTGGTGGGACCTTGTCAGTGTGATGTGGGCAGGGGTACAGTTTGGAGGACTCTCTCACAGAAGGGCCAGCTTGAGGGAGACCAGCCAGCCAGACCTCAGAGAGAGGGACCTCCCAGAGTCCTAACTCCCTTTCAGAAGCATCGGGGCCTTCAGGGCTAGCGGGAGCCTCGCCCTTTCAGCAGTGCTTTCCGTGGGGAGGCAAAGGCCTTGGCATCTGATGGGGGTGGGGGTGGGGGTGGCAGGTCAAACGGGGGCAGATGGAGGGGGGCTGGCAGATCAAACAGAAGGAAGGAAGATGCAAGGAAAGGGGGGAGGGAAACCCCATGCTGAAGAAAGGGGCTGCCCCAGATTGGGACCAGGAACAGGGCCACCCCCCCCCATGGGCAGCAGGAGCCTGTGGCCATTTGGACGGTCAGACCCCAGCTGCCGTCTGTCCTTGCCCATTGTCCCGCCCTCTCCGATGGGCAAGCTGTCAGTTCCGGGCTGTCAGAGTGGGGAGCACAGACGGGATACTCGGAGGGATAGGCCCAGAAAGCTGGGCTTGAGGACAGTCAGGAGCGGGGGAGGGGGGGAGGGGGGGGTAGTGGGGGGGGGCACTGCCCAGGCTGTGGGAGGAAGATTCAGAGGCTGATTGCGTCTTCCTTTAGGCCAAATGTGATGGATGAGTCTCGGCAGCGGCAGGCGCCACTGTCCGCACAGCCTTTCCCTGAATTAGGTTGGGAACTTGGTATGTGGGCTGGTTATGAAACATGTCTGACGGGAGCCCGGGAGCTGGCTGCCAAACAGAGGGGTACCCGTGTCTGGGGCGGGTGCTGCCGAGGGCAGTTACTGTGCGGGAGGCGGCTCTGGGCCCTCAGCCGGGGGTGGCTCTGTGTGCAGCCCCCTGGCCTTCCACAGGCTGAGCTGAGAGCCGGCGCTGGAGAATGGGGCGGGGGCTAGCTCTGACCCAGGCTGGCTCAGCGTGCCCACAGCTGGGCGGCCGTTCTGTGCGGTGGGCTGGCTGTGCCCTGTCCAACGTCAGCAGCATCCCCGGCCCCCATCCACGGATGCCAGGGCACACTTCTGCGTCTGTGGCAGTCGTGCCTCGGACAATGCCACACGGCCCCCACCGCTCTAACCTGAGAATAGCCACAGCAGGGGAGTGCCATCGGGGTGTGGCTGACGGGGACTCGGTGTTGATTCTGACCGTCTTTAGGAGTCCCCACCTCTGGCATCCTGTCTCCTGGGCCCGAACGCCCAGAGACAGACGGCCCAGTCGTGGCCTCAGCTGGCAGACACGACCAGAGAGGCTGAGCCAGGCAGGGTCCCACGAGGGTCTCAGAGCCAGGCCAGGACCAGGGCTCTCAGGGGCGGGCAGCGGCCTGTGGCCTGCACAGCCTGGCCCCACCTGCCTGTTGTACCAACACCAGGGCACTTGGGGGACTCCACGGCTGACACCCTAAGGCAGTGGCCGGCAAATTCATTAGTGAACAGAGCCAAATATCAACAGCCCAATGATTGAAATTTATTTTGAGAGTTACATTTTTTAAACGTAAACTTCTTCTAACGCCACTTCTTCAAAATAGACTCGCCCAGGCTGTGGTATTTTGTGGAAGAGCCACACTCCAGGGGCCAAAGAGCCACAAGTGGCTCGTGAGCCGAGGTTTGCCGACCACTGCCCTAAGGCTATCGAGCTGTCTGGGGATGTGTGGGTCAACCTGAGTGTGCGTGTGAGCACAAGTGTGCGTGCAAATGTGTGTGCAAGTACAAATATGTGCGAACGTGTGAGTGTGGGCACAAGTGTGTATGAAGATGTGTGCATAGCCATGTGCATGAACGTGTGGATACATGAGTGAATGTTTGTGTGCACAGGTAGTGGGCGTACTTATGCACATGGATGAATGTGCGAGGGTGAGACTGTGCATGGATGTGTGTGCATGAGTGCATGCATGTGTGTATCGGCGCGTATGTGTTTGTGAGGGTATAAGGTTGTGCTTGTGTGCAGTTGTGTGTGCACTCACTCACACACAAGTACAAACAAACAGCAGCCGAGACCCAGTCCTCAGTCCAGTGAGGGCCCTGCTTGCACAGGGGTTCGTGCCTGGGCGTGCCCACACACCAGACTCCCACGGCGCTGCCCGGGTCGTCCACTCCGCATGGACTGCTTTGCCCAGGGATGTGCAAAGAGCCGAGTGGCACCGACTGCTGCCCCTTATGTCGCTGCTCGCACCTTTAAGGAGGAGCTGGAGTCGCTGGGGCCCCGGCAGGGGAAGCCTTGGGTCTTGAGAGAGGCCTGGTGTTTTGAGGGAAGGCAAAGCCAATCATGGACGCCATGTGTGAGCTCTGCCTCCTACCCTCTTCTCTGTTGGCAGGACAGGGAGGTGGACTGCCCACTTCCTGCTGCCAGCACCCCGCTCTTTGGGGCGGGAGGTTAGGAACTGCCACCCGGTGCTCAGGGCGGACACGGAGCCACGTGGCTGTGTCCACCTGTCTGCAGGCAGAGTCTCCGTGGCAGGCGTGGTCAGAGCTGTGTGTCGGGGCTGGAGGTGAGATTTGTGCCGCTTGCCTCATCACGCTCGTCACGTCCACTCCCGAGGGCCAGGGCCAGGGTGAGGGCTATGGGGGAGGCAGCCTGTTCCCAGGGTCCCGGCCTGGGAGAGCTGAGCCCTGTCCTCTCACTGCGTCACTCATCTGCAGGCCACGAGGGCGGCCTGGAGTGAGAGCATCGCGGGCTGAGAAGCTGGGGGGACAGTTGTCACCCAGACCCAGGCAGTCCTGGCTTTGGACCCAGTGGCCTCTCGAGAAACTTTTACACGAACTCCGATTCCTTTTAATTAACGAAAAGTGCAATGCCCCAGAGAACACACGTCCGCTCATCTTCCAACGGAGTTAATTGAAAGGTTCGGAAAGTCTCTGTTAATTACCACTTACTCTCTGGCGATTTCCCGGCCCCAAGGGCAGGACTCTCCTGATTTCACTCTTCGTGTTCGGCAATGAGCTCCCTCGGCGGAGGGAGTCCTCCTCAGAACGACGCCGAGACACCAGGTCAAGGCCACGTTCCTTTCGCCTTTGACCCCACACGGCCTTGCCCATACTGCGCGCTCGATAAATGTTTGCTGACTCCAACTAAAGCGAAGAGAGAGGGAATGGACGAGCTGATGTGCGAGAGGGTGGGGCTCAAGGCCAGGAATGGGAACGGTCCATTTTGAAAATCCATTTTATTGGAGTGTAATTTACTTAAAAATGAAACCCTTTTGATTTAAGGTTGTGGCACAGGGAGTTTTGTAGGCTGTGGACTGTTGCTATCACCCCAGGAAGTCCCCTGCAGCCCTGGTGGTCAGGCCAGCTGTGCGCTGGAGCCGGCCTTGGCCTTGACCCGGGAGCCCTGTCTGCACAGTCCTCGTTCCCTCTCAGTGCTGATTTTGGAAAAGAGTTTTAAATGTTGATCAAGTCCAGTTTTCATTGGTTTCTTCCTTATGGTTCGTTCTTTTGGGGTCCTCTCTAGGGAATATTTGCCCAGGTCACGGGCACCAAGATTTCCTCCTTTGTTTTCTCCTAGAATTTTTGTGCTCTTGTGTTACTTTTGGTTTATGTTCCATTTCAAGTTGATTTTTGTGTTGATAAGTAAGGGTCCAGGTTGTCCTTTCTCTCTCTTTCTCTCTGTCTTTCTCCCTGTCCTCCTCCTCCTTCCACCTCCTCCTCCTCCTCCTCCTCCTGTGCGTGGGCATCTGTGTGACCCAGCCCCGAATCCCGAAATAACTGTCCTTCCCCATTGAAGTTCCTCGGCACCTTTCTTGAAAGGCCATAACCACGGGCCTTTCTCTGGCCTCCATCCCGTGTCATTGACCTACATGTCTGTCTGCACGCCAGCCGCTCACTGTGTTGAAGACCACGACTTTATAGGAAGTCTTGAAAGCAGATGTGCTGGCCTCCGACGTGGTTTTCCTTCCCAGGTTGTCTTGACTGTTCCAGATGTGCTGCCTCTCCCGGTATCTGTTAGCATCCGTCTGGCAGGTCCTGAGAGGAGCTGGCTGACGTTGATGGGGCTGCACTGAGACTCCTGATCAATTCAGAGAGAACGGACCGCTGACGGCTGGAGTTCCCCAGCCCACGAACATTCCGTGCCACGATGTGCGTTCTGCCGTGGCATGAAGTCTGCCTTCATTTCTGTCAGCACGCGTTAGGGTTGGCACTGTGCAGGCGTTGCACGTTTTCATCTATGCCTACATGCATCCTGTTTTTTTAATTAATTGTTACATATTGACTATATCCTGAAACCTTGCTGAGCTCACCTCTTCCAGTGTGTTATCTGTAGCTTTCCCAGGGTTTTCCGTGTCACCGTCACGTCACTGCGGAGTAAAGACATTTTTAGCTCTTACTTTTTGCACATTTGGTGCTCCGTCTAGCATCTCCCGCACAACGGCGAACAGAGGCGAAGAAAGCAGACATCCTTGCCTCGTTCTGGTCTCAGAGAGCGTTCAGGATCTCACCGTGAAGTGTAATTAATGCCTTCTCTTCCTCGCGTGCTGAGTTTCTTGTTGTGAGATCACTAATGGCTGTTGAAGCTTGTCAGATGCGTTTCCTGTGTCTGGGGGGGGGGGGGGTCACATGCTTTTCTTCCTTTATCAGCCAGTGTGGTCCAGTGCATCGACTGACTTCTCACCAGTGTGCCCACCTCGCCTCGCTGAGCCCGGTTTCCTCCTGCTTCACCCATGAGCACACCTGCACTCGTTAGGGACACGGCTGTAGGTTTTCCGGTGTCGAAGGCTCCGGGTCCGGTGTCGGTGTGGGGTCTTCGCTGGCCGCACAGCAGGGCTGGAGGGGGCTGCTCCTCGTCTGTTTCCCGAGAAAGCCTGGGTGAGGCGGGTGTTCTTTCTCCATGACATGCTTCCTGGGATGTGGGTGTTCTTTCTCCATGACATGCTTGCTGGGACTCCCGAGGGAGGGCACTGGAGCCTGGCGTTTTTGTGGGAGGTTTGAACACACATTCGGTTTCCTTAGTGGATATGGGGGCTTCAGGGTTTCCATATTCTCATTTCCTGTTGGTTCTTTGTCTTTCCGGAATGGGGTTTGTCCATTTCCTGGAAGTGGTTGAGTTGGTTGATATAACGTGGTATTTTCCCGGTGATGTCTGTAAGGATGCCTCCCTTTTAGAGCAGTGTTTTCTCCCTTTTTCTTGTCTCTGACGACAAGAGAGGATGGTCCAGCTCTCTGGGTTAGTCTGACTCTTCCTTTCCTTTTGTCTCGCTGCGCCTCCCACACCTCGCCTGCTCCTGTCTGCGCTCACACTGAGTAGGGAGGTCTTTTCATCCTCGTATCGCAATGAAACGCCCCACTTTATCATGGGGAATTCTCCATGCCTGAAACTGCATTCGATATTCACTTGGCCACTTATCTTTCTCTCAGTTCATATCTGCGGGATATATTTGTTTTCATCCCATCTGCATCTTCAAATGGGAAGTAGGTTCTTTCGTAAGTAGCATATAATTGAGTGCTGCTTTTTTTAAAGTCCAGCCTGAAAATGTCTGCTTTTTAATTGGATGGTTAATCCCTGTACTTGGATATGCATATTGATGTGTTTGAATCTGCATTCTTGCTATTTTTATTTCCTTTTTATTTCTTTTTATTTCCCATCTGTTGTTTGTTTGTTTTTAGTTATTTTATTGATTGATTTGGGAGAGAGTAAAGGGAGGCAGAGACGGAGATATTTGTTGTTCCCCTTATTTATGCATTCCTTGGCTTGATTCTTATATGCAACCTCGGCATGTCAGGATGATGTTCTAACCAGTGGTCAGCAAACTCAGTATCCACAGAGCCAAATAGCAACAGCACAACGATTGAAATTTCTTTTGAGAGCCAATTTTTTAAAACTTAAACTTCTTCGAACGCCGCTTCTTCAAAATAGACTCGCCCAAGCCGTGGTATTTTGTGGAAGAGCCACACTCAGCGGCCAAAGGGCCATATGTGGCTCGCGAGCCGCAGTTTGCAGACCACGGCCCTAACCAACTGAGCTACCCACCGGGGCGCCATCTGTTAATTGTTTATTATTAATGTCCCCATGTTCGAATGTGAAGGCTTGAGGGACAGTCTTGCTTAACTGTTCACCCAGCTCTGCAGGTCTGTGCTGTACACTGGACTCACGCCGTCTCTGGGGCAGGTGGTCCAGCTGCAGTCCCCACCCTCCCCACCCCCCACTGCTCCCCTGCATGGAGTTGGCTTTGCAGCCCCGGGGCTGCCCTTCCCGTGTTCTCCAGGTGAGCTGCTGCCTCCTGACCTGCTCCACCTGGTTTCTGGCAGCATCTGCCCGGGCCCTGCAGATCCTCTCTGTGTGTGTGTTGTGGGGGGGGGGGGTGGGAGGGGTGTCCTGAAGCTTGTCTGATGGAAGTCTCTTCATCGCCATGTCCCTGTGTCTGCAAAATGCCTCCCTTCAACTGGCCAGTGGAGGCTGAGCTGTGGACACCCCCAGGGCCTCAGCAGCAGGTCCTGGATTTGGGAGAATCGGTGACAGGGAGACCACACTCTGCAGCCACATGGGCAGGGGTGCTGTTCTGCCTCCGCTCCTCTGTCACCTCCGAGCCCCCTGTCCTTCGGCTGTGGTGGGGGAGGTGTGGGGCGGGGCGGGCCTGGCAGACACCAGGAGCAGTCTAGGGGTGGGCTCCAGCAGAGCGTGGGGAGCGTGGGAGCCATCTGGGGCCGTGGGGAGGGGAGGTGGGCAGTGACAGCTGATGGTTTCACAGCCACCCCGCAGCAGAGCCAGACAGCCCCCTCAGCCTCATCCGTTCACTTCCTCACGCAGCGCCTCCACGAGAGCCCCACGGGCCCCCCTCTTCCCTGCAGTGGCTTTGCAGGCACTGCCCCCCCTCTCCATCCTCCAGCACCTGGGAACAGCTGCCTGCTCCCATTCCCGCCCAGCCTGCCCCCGATCTGTGAACGCTGCGCCCTTGCCTGCCTCCTCTGCACCCACGGAGCACGGGGCCCCCCTGGAGGCCAGGTCCTCCCCCATCGCCTGGAGCCGGCCCGCCCTGGGTGAATTCGTGTCCGGGCTGCTGCCTGCAGTTGGTCACAGAGGGAGCCCCCTCTCCCCCAACCCCAGACGCCAGCGCCTGCTCAGTCTCCGCTGTGGAGTCTCAGGGACAGCCCGCTTTCTGGCAGCACCTGCTGTCCGGTCTGCTCTGTCCCTTCGAGTTCCCCCTCTGGCTTACCTTTGTCCCTGAGGCCGCTGGCCCGGGGTCACCCCGCCTGGGTGCAGGGAAGGCCTTCCCGGGCCTCCTCCACGGCTAGGCAATGAGCACACAGCCCTCGGCTGAGAGGACCAGGTGCCGCCTATCCCAGAGGCCTGCCCCGCCGCTTGGGGCCCACCTGTGCTGCCCAGGGCTCACCCTTCCTCCCTGATGGGGTGTCCCTGTTGGCAGTGGTCTCCTGGGCCCAGCGAACCCTGCTCAGGGCCAGCCTCTTCAGGTCTCAGCCCCGAGAGGAGTCACGGGGCCCAAGACGTCTCGCCCTCCTCCCCTGGACGGGACCAGGTGGTGTTCACAAGGCCCATCCCGGGCCTAGTCCCGGAGCACCGCTCCTTCCCCGCCCTCTGGTGACGAAGAGGGCACTAGGGAAGCACTCACGGGCTCCGTGCCCAGAAGAGGCAGCGGGGGGCGGACGTGGGCGGATGGCCCCGGTCCCCTCCGGGGAGTGGTGATCAGGATGCCCTGTGCTGCCTTTTCCTGACAGTGGCCGCCGTTGCTTCCTGTCGTGGGGACTTGGCTGGCGAAGGCTGCGGCTCTCAGTTCGGTGCGCCGCACAGGCCGGGGCAGGTGCAGGCTGCGTAGCCGCCCCTCCTGGGAGGAAACTGCCAGGAAGCTGCTCAGAGAGGGGGGACCGTGGGCTCTGTTTGGTGACTGCGGGGCCTGGAAGCTGCTCAGAGAGGGGCCACGTTCTCAGGTGACATTTCCGTTTCCTGGAGAGTGTGTCCGGCTTTCCAGGCTGAGCTCAGGACCCGTCTTTGGGGGCGGCATGAGGATACGCATGGTTTTAAAGCCACTCCTGCCCGGCCGGGTGGGTCAATGGTTGGTGTCAACCTGTGAGCCACGAGGACACGGTTCGGTGCCGGTCAGGGCACAGGCCGAGCTCCCGGCTCGATCCCCAACAAGGGCTGTGCAGGAGGCAGCTGATCCCTGATTCTCTCCCATCACTGATGTTTCTCTCTTTCTCCCCCTCTCCCTTCCTCTCTGAAATCAATACAAATATATTTTAAAAAATTAAAAAGCCATTCATGGTAAGCTGGAGAATCATGGGTCCAGGCCCACTAAGACAAGAGTCGGAAAATGGCTTTCTTTTACCCAGAGGAGGAGGTCTGGCGGTGTCAATTAGGAGCCCAGGGCTGTCTATGTTTATATCTCATTTAACAGGCTTTTTTAAAATACAGAAGAATAGACAGTAAACAGAAGCTAACCCATCAGCTCACGCCCAGTCATCCCTGTTAGCATCACAAAGGAATGGTGACAGGTTCCAACGTTAGAACAGCGGACGGTGGCATGTGAGGGCCCATCACATGTGTGTGTGTGTGTGTGTGTGTGTGTGTACCGTGTCTACACACGTGCTTCCCATGCAGTCTCTTGTCTACACAACAGGGATCTCCACACACACGTTATTCCTACTTTTCCGAGAGCCTCTTTGGGGTGTCTTCCTTTCGGCACATAAATAAATGTCTCTGGTGTTTAATGACCACACGTGCTCCATCTGACAGCAGGAACAGGGCAGTGCCCCTCGTCCTGCTCACCCGGGTTGTCTCGGGACTGTTTGGGTGTTGAACTGCAGGTTGTGAGCGTCACCTCACGTGGATCGTGAAGAGCTGTGTGTGTGTGCCAATTGTGGAGCCTCCCGGCAGCCGCACCGTCCGCTGCAGAGCCGTGCACCTGACCGACCGACAGCTGGCGCGGACACGCCCGGCAGGCTCGCCCCACACCTGCCCAGCACCCCCGCACGGCGTGGAACCAGCCTTTGACTTTGCAGAGTCACGCTGGGGTCTCCTGTCACGGTGACTGACGGCTGCACAGGGGGAGGGAGGTGGCACAGTGTCACGTCTGATTTCCTGTCTCGGGGATCCGCCCCTGCCTTTCCTGTGGGGTTGGCTCGCTCCCTAACTTGTATAGGTTTCTCGTAATTAAAGGACGTGCACCCTCGTTTGTTATATTTGTTGCAAATACCTTTTCCCAGTTTGCAGTATTTTGATTTTTTTAAATTATTTTTTCTCTGTGCAAACGTTTTATGCTTTCTATAGGGTGACATCGACCTTCTGACAGAGTCCTTCTTTGGGGGCTTCTGGGGTTTGTTTCCTACTTGGAAAGACCCCCCTTCTTGCAGATTCACGAATACATTCCCCGTCACCCATTTTTAAACAAGTCTCGTGGACTCACTGTCTGTGTGAGAAGCCCAGGAGTCCCCGGGTCTCTGTGGCCCCGGAGGCCGGGGCCGTGGGCTGGAAGCTGGGCTGGTTCTTCAGGCTCCAGGCCTCCTCAGAAGAAGACACCTGCGCAGGAGAGATCAGACCCCAATGTCCCCGAAGGCCCAGAGCCTGCCTGTGGCCCCAGCGCACCCCCTGCCTGGCCTCCTCCCTGCGAGGGGGCTGGCGGGGCTGGCCTTGCGGTCTGTGCTCAAGCCTCTGGACACAGGGTCAGCCCGGCTCCCTCCCCAGCGGCTTCGGGGACAGAGGGCCGGCCTGGCCACCCTGTCCCATCACCCCATGGTTTGGAATCGTGGCCAAGGCGCTCCTCCTGGAAACCACACACCTGGCTCCCGCGGGAACGCAGACTCTGGGCCGCTCAGGCCTCCCGCCTTCTATTTTTAGAGACAGAAAGAGAACAGAAGCCTTAGGCTCCGCCTCCAGATAAGGCCTTTCCCCAGTTCTATTCGTTTTGGCCGAAAAGAGGCCCAGCGTCTTCCAGGAGGACAGCTAGGTCAGCCCGCAGAGCTGCAGGAGGGAGCGGGGCTCCGCCGTTGCCCTGGAGACGGGAATGCTTGCTCTGCCCTGTGGGGATGGGGCCCCGTCTGGGTCGCCCAGGAAACCAAGCCAGGAGTAGGAACTTGGCTCGCTTTGTGTGTGGCATTTTCAGCACGTAGGACCCACCCCATTGAACCGGCTCAGGCTGGAGGTCCCGTCCGGAGCCGGGCGACACCCAGAGGGCTGGGTGCAGGCTGGTGGATGCCCACACAGGCCAACCCCAAAGCCCCAGCTTCTTGGCACCTCATGGCTCTCCTTAAAACTCTCCTTTGTAGCCAAAACCGGTGTGGCTCAGCGGATGGAGCGTCGGCCTGCGGACTGAAGGGTCCCAGGTTCGATTCCGGTGGGGGGCATGTGCCTTGGCTGCGGGCACGTCCCCACTAGGGAGTGTGCAAGAGGCGGCTGATCGGTGTGTTTCTCTCTCATCGATGTTTCTGACTTTCTGTCCCTCTCCCTTCTCTGTAAGAAATCAGTAAAATATATTTTTAAAGAAGTAATGGGACAAAAAAATGTTGTTTTTTTTAAAAAAAAAAAACCCTCTCCTTTGTAAATCCTCCCCTGAACATCTTTCCCGCTGTCTCTGTGCAGTTTCCTAGCGATGCGTTTGCCGCCCAGTCTTCTGTGAACTGGAAAAATCAGTGACCAGAACCTCAGGCATCAGAGCAACTGTTGAGACCCGGGCGGAGGTCTGAGCAAGGCCTGGGGAGGTGGCCCGAGCTACAGGGCAGAGTCCTGGCTCCTGCTGCTCCCAGGTCCCTCCCAGCTGCTCCCCCCCCCACCCCCCGCAGAGAGGGAGGCTGCAGCCCCTGGGAGGCTGGGGGGCGAGTGTGCCAAAGGCTGGCGTCCCTGCCAATGCTCTTTTCCCGCAGAAGGTAGGACAGTATTGGTTCCTTCCTCACACGGTGCCGGCGAGGAGGGGAGACTGTGGTTGGGAGCTGGCGTGTCTCTCATGGACGGCTCGTTGGAGGGACTTGGGGGTTTGGGGGGAGGGACTGGACTGGCTGAGCCCGAGAGGAGAGGCTGAGGGAGTAGGTGACCCAGAGCCACCGTCCAGGGGGAGGGGTGGAGTTCACAACTGCGGGGCGCTGGCCCGGGGCCTCGGGGTCGTTGGGCGATGCCAGGATATCTGTTGAAGATGTGTGTCTGAGGAAGGGGAGGCGGAAACAGAGGAGGGACCTGAGGATCCCTCCAAAATCCGCTGGGGTTTTGGAGGGAAATCATGGCTGTCATGGGCTTCCCTGGTGTTCAGGTCCCCATCCCCCGACCCGTCCTTATCATTTGTTCGTGGCGCCAGCTCAGGGTCCCCTTTCACACAAGCCCCGTTCACCTCCTTCCCGCTGGGCCCCCGGTTTTTCCTGTGGGCTCAGCATCAGCATCATCCTGTCCCCACCCCGAGGACTGTGTGAATGGATGCGGGCCCCGCAGGGAGGCCGGCATCGCCCAGCAGGCTCGGGGGGGGGGGGGGGGGGGGGGGGGAGGCTGCCCTGATGGCTGTCAGGCTGTTTAGTGACAACAGATCTTAAGGGGAGGGGGCGGCTGTGAGGTGTCGAACTGGGCCCTGTGTGTCAGGGGCTGGTCCCTCTGGGGTTGGGGGTCGTGGGCTGATTTCCTAGGGTCCCCATCATGGCTGTCACCTCTGATTTCCTTCCTCTGAGGTGCAGCTGTCCCCTCCCCAAAGTTAGTGTCCTGCAGGGAACGGCAGCCTGAGGGCAGGTCCCGGCCTGGCCTGCGGTGGCCCCGGGGGGACTGGGATGTCCCTGCCCCAGTTTGCTTTTCCCCAAGTTTCCTGGGCAGCTGGACAGGGCCTGAGCGAGGAGGACTGGCGAGGCTCCGTGCAGCTGCGGGCAGGGACAGGCACCATCAGGGCCCCGCCGTGGGCAGATGTCAGCGGAGCCGCGGCCTCCACAGCCTGGGGGGGCGGCGGGGGGGGGACTTGTGGGCATGCACTTCCTGCCAAGCCAGCGCTGGGCGCGATGTATTGATCTCTGAATATCGACTTTCCATTAAAAAAATACATGCAAATCTTTTCCAAGTAAAGGTCTGAAATGAAACCACGCGCTCGCTGTGAGGCGGCATTTAAAATCGTGAGTTTTCCTAACGGCCCCGCCTGCCTTCTGTTTACTCAGATGCGGGACGGGGCGGGCAGCTGCCGTGTGTGACAGACTGCATGGGCTGTCAGCCGGTCCCCGGGCAGGCAGAGCTCCCCCCCCCCACGGGCCGTCCCTCTGCCTGGGGCGCTGGGACCACAGGAGTCGTCCGCTCCCCCGAGTCCCAGCCTGGTGGCATCAGAGAACCCAGGGGCGGGCGGGCTCCGTGCGGCTCCTCTGGGCAGGGGGTGGGGGAGAGGGGGGCCAGTGCCAGGTTATGGGGGTCTCAGCCCACCATGTCTCCCCCCTCTGCTGTCCTCTGGCTGTCGTGCCTGATGACCCCTGGCTTGGAGACTGATGCCACTCTCTGCATGGACCCTGGTTCCAGTCTGAACAGGCTCCTCATCTTGCAAACATTCCGCACTCGTTCCGCGTTCTCAGCATCTCTCAGCATCTCACAGCCTCAGCAGCTAAGTCACTGAGGCCCGGCGCCCAGTCAGGGATCTGCTGGGAGCTGGGAGCCCAGTCGGGCAGGGGGCTGGGTGGCGCAGGGGTGGGGGGCGATGGGGCTTTCGATCTGCCCTTTACTCAACTCATTCGCTCCTCACTCGCTCACAGCCTGCACTGGGTGTGGGGAGGGGGAGAGAGCTCCGGCTGCTGGGGCCCTTTGCTGCCCCCCACCCAGACATCACCGCAGTCACCCCAACATGGATCTGCCAGGGACTCTCTCCGAGCCTGACCCTCAGAGCACCTTTCAGGACAAGCAGCGACTCTCCTGGTAGAGACTGCCCTGGGGGGGAGGCCGTGGCGGGCACAGGAAAGCGTCCCATTGATTTGGCTGGAAGCCTTGGGAGGCAGAGCAGACAGCAGCCGGTTTTGGTGAGGCTTCTGTGGGTACAGAGCACGTCAGTGATGGGGAACGCTCAGGCATGTGGGCCGGCAGCCCCGCCTCTGCATGGCGAGGCCAGGGGCGCTCCCAGGTAGAGGGGTGCTCCCTGCTAGAGGGGCGCGGTGCCAGCTGGGGTCTGGCGCTCTGTATGGGTGCGCTGACACATGGGAGAGACCCTGCACTCGCCCTAGCTCAGGAACCGCCTTCATGTCTTTGGGGATAAATCAGCCAGTCAGCGGAGGCCCAGCAGCCAGCAGGTGCAGGGAGGCGGCGGCTTAGCAGGCAGTGGGGGTGATAAACGGGTGTGAGGCCCCATGCTCGCCTCTCCACACATTTTCCCAGACACCTTCTCTGCCCCCGCGGCAGCTTGCAGGACGGCCTGAGTCTCTCTCTCTCTCTCTCTCTCTCTCTCTCTCTCTCTCTCTCTCTCACACACACACACACACACACACACGGCTCAGTCAGCAGCATCCAAAGGCCACATGTCTCCCCACAGCTCAGAAGTGGCCGGATCTCCGCGAAGGGTAAAGGCTCCAGGTGGGATGTGTCTGCCAGACCCGTGGCTGGGCAGTCAGGGCACCGCTCAGACAGGCCGTGTGCAGGACCGCCGTGCCCCACCGCTGCATGCACAGCGCACACAGATACAAGGACACGTGCTCACAGGCAGAGAGCCGCACCCACAGGCACAAGCACTCACAGGCACACACACAGGCAGAGAGCCTCACCCACGGGTACACACAGGTGCAGGCACATGCATGCACCGACAGCCGCACCCACATGCACACACA
>CM050510.1:122706830-123004330 GCA_027563665.1 Antrozous pallidus
CCCCCCCTCCCCCACCCCTTGGCTGCCATGCTCCACCCGTGGCTGGGGTCCGCAGTGAATCCGGAGGGCACTGGTGCCCCAGGCGGGGCAGTGGGCAGCTGGGATTTGTGGCAACGAAAGCCCGCCAGCTTCTCTTTCCCATCAGCCTGTGACCCAGCAGCATGCATGCGTCCTCACAGGCTGTCTCTGCTTCCTGTTGAAGGAAGGTTCCAGAGAGTGGGCGAGGGGAGCAACGACAGCCAAGGCTACCACGTAGGCCATCCCTGCTCTCACCCTTCTCCCCACCCCGAAATAAAGCCCCAGCTCGGGGCTCACTGTCTGCAGGGACAGAAGGCTCCCGAGACCCCCAGACGCCCCTCCCCAGTGGCCCAGGTGCCAGAGCCAGGCCAGGAACCCACTTGTGACTTCACTAAGGACCCCCAGAGAGTGGGACGAGAAACAAATGGCTTCGAGTCCACTCACCCCCGTGTAACGTTTCCTTTCCCACCCCAGGGCGGGTGTCGCCATGGAGAAAGTCACAGTGTTGGTCCCCACGCCGACCCCACCAGGCGAGCAGTTTTGAGCGGAAATGCTGGCGACACCAGCTGCCGGCCTCTGTGCCCATTTCGCGGGACCTAGACGCCCCCTCCTGGTTTAAATGCTGCGGAGACAAGCTGCTTTCGTGCATTTCTTTCACATTGCAGATCAGCTCTGCGGTTACTGGGGGCTTGTGGTGAAAATGTGATTAGAAACGAGAGAGCACTGCAGCGGCAGGAGGTTCGGTGCGCGCTCCGCCGCCTGCTGAGGTGACCGAACGGCCGCGTGTCCCGTAGCCGTCATGTTACCCAACGACATGCTGACCTCGGTAAGCCGTGTTTGCAAACAGGACCCTGTAATTGGAGCATCTGTCTTGCTCATTGTTTGGCAAATGTGCCGATGTAGCACCGGTCACGGGGAATCGGGGGAATCTGGCTAATCACGAGTTAGCAGATGCCGGTCCGGGCCCAGGCAGCCTTAATTTGAACAGACACGTGCCCCTCTGCTCCCCAGAGCGCCAACTGGCATCTCTCCACACCCGGTCAGAGCCGTAAGGTGAGGGGATGACAGCGTTATCACCGCCAGCCTCCATCCTGCGGCTGTAATTTCAGCCGAAGCCATTGACTGTGACAGCTGACCCCCCCCTCCCCCCGCCCCACACAGACACATGCAAGAGGGTCTCCATCCTCGAGATGCTTAGAAGACACCCTGAACAGCACTAAGTTCACTCTGACGTTTTAAAAACCCACGTGAAGCCCGGCCGGCGTGGCTCAGTGGCTGCGTGTTGACCTATGAACCAGGAGGTCACGGTTTGATTCCAGGTCAAGGGCACATGCCTAGGTTACGGGCTCCATCCCCACTGTGGGGCGTGCAGGAGGCAGCCCATTAATGATTCTCTCATCACTGATGTTTCTATCTCTCTCCGCTTCCCCCTTCCTCCCTGAAATTGATTAAATATATTTTTTTAAAAAAAAAAAAATTAAAATCCATGGGAAGACTATCTGAGCCAATATTAAAACAAAATTTCTGAATTCCCTTTACGTAACATGGGAACCCAAAAATGGGGGGGGAAAAGAACAACCCACACCTGCCTCCGCCATAGAACCAAGGAGGCGTTTAGTGAAAAGACCGGAGGCCCGGAGCGCCCGGCAGGAGCCCCGGTCCCACCCCAGCGGGCGGCGGAGAGAGAAATTGAGACGTCGCTGCCCAGCCCAGTTCACGGGAGGCTGCCAACACGCGGGCATCATTTTGACCATTAATGTTACTCACAAGGCAAGCGTTTCTCAAAAGGAGGATGTCAATGGCACATGAAGAAGTGACACGGGTATCAACCAGGCATGCACCTTCTGCGTCCAAGCCTCGGAAAGAGAAGCGACCTTAGCGGCTGCCTCTCCCCCCGAGACAGGTGCTGACAGTGTGCCTGTCTGAGGCGTGGGGGGCTCGCACCTGAAAGGATGTCCCTCTGTCCCCGAGACCATCCTTCGGGTCTCCAGCGGCAGAAGCAAGCCCCGTGTTAGGAGCCGTGCCCTCAGCATGCCCACCAGGCAGGGGAATGGGATGGGAGGGAACCCCAAAACACACAGCTGCACAGAGCGCCCCAGCCTGCCCCTGCAGGATGCTGGATCCCACCGCGGCACGACGGACATGTCTGGGGCTGGGCCGTCCCCAGGCCCGTGGTCTCAGTGGCCTTCTCACTGAGCATTCTGAGAGATCGATGCCCGAAAGCCACCATCATGGTGAGGCTCGATTTCAGACTTCTGCACACATCTTGGCTGAGTGTCCCTAGAGTCCTGGGAAGGGCCCCGTTAGGTTCTCACGAGTACCCGTTTATAAAGGAAACCAAAACCTTTCCACTCTCCCAAAGCCGGCTTTCCACCTCTCCCCACGCAGGTAGGCCACTGATTTTCAAAAAAAAAAAAAAAAAAAAAGGTTAACACAATCATATATATATATGCTAGAGGCCCAGTGCGCATGATACCGTGCTCGATTAACTGGCTTCCACTTGCCTAAGCTGGCCACCCTGCCCATCGCCGCTAGCAGCTGCCCCGCCCTCCACCACTCTGCCGCTAGTGGCTCGCGCTCCTCCCCGTCTGCTGCGAGAGCCGCTGGTCATTTGTTCGTGACAGCATCGTGGCATCTTGGCCATGGGGCTTGTATGGAAGAGCTATATTTAAACTGACTTCAGAGAGGAAGGGGGAGGGAGGGAGAGATAGACACATCAATGATGAGAGCAACTCATTAATTGTCTACCTCCTGCACGCCCCCTACTGGGGATCAAGCCCACAACGCAGGCATGAGCCCTGATCAGGGATCAGACTGGGACCCCGTGGCTCACAGGTCAACACTCAGTCACTGAGCCATGCAGGCCGCATGTTCACTCAGTCTTAAGAGCCCATTGATAAGCACATCCTCTGGGCCAGATGCCATATGAAAGCCCCGTGTACATTCACTCATCTTCCCTCACCCCCAGCCAGGTGGTGTCCAGAGCACAGACAGGGAAACTGGGGCATGGGTATGTTAACGCTCTCAGTGGCAGCTCTATGTGTGTGTATGGGGGGGGTAGAGGGGGAGGAGGGATGGATTTAAACTGTGGGAGCCTAGTTTCTGCATCTGTGTCCTTACAAATACTGTGAACTGTCACCAACGTGACCCAGACCATGGATGGTGGGGGCAGGGCCTTCAGCCTGTTTGCCTACCATAAGGTTAGGAGCCTCACCAAAAGTCAAGACAAAGGAGATTTATTTGTATTCTTGAGTAGGCCCCAGCATTCCTGGTGCTTGACTGGATTTACATATCAAAAACCCACTACCCAACATCTGGGCTGAAATGAAGGTCAAGCTGATAACATCCTTGCCTTTTTGGCAAAGCATGTTCCCGGGACATGGCTTTACCTGTTGCCTTAGGGTCAGCTGACAATAATTAAAGAATGCCCATGTGCCTTCCCAGGCGCTCTCTACATCAGCCACCTCCCACTGTCACCCAGCAAAGAGGTGTTGGTCTATCAGCCGAGAATACATCTCAAAGGGTGACTGAGAGCTTCGTGCTGGACTCCCCGCACCTGCACTCACGCAGATGCATCCCCGGGGCCTGCCTGCACCCCTCCCTGTCCTACTCACAGCTCTCCTCTCGGCTGCAGGATCCACGCATGTTGACTGATTTGCATGACCCGAGGATTAACAAAAAGATACTCTGAGAATCGCTGACCCACGTGGCTGTACCAATGAGCCCCTAGCAAGTTCACAGCGCGCTCGTGCTCTGTGGTCAGCCTGAGGACCCAGAGCCCAAGGTTGGCCGGTCACCCAGCTGCCCACCCCCACAGCGCATGCCTCCCCATCTCACACCTCTCCCCACGGCACGGCAGTCATGCTCTGCGGTCTAGCAAACAAGCTGCTCTGTTTATTTTCTTCTTGGGTACCATTCCAGATGCCCCCAGCCTTGAAAAATCAACAGGGTTCCAGAAGTCAGAGCTGCACCATGAGGTTGCCAGCCCTCCCCCAGGGACCCACCCCGTGTGGGCACCGAGTGGACACCCAGTTCCTTGGTCTCCGGTTTTACTTCTCTGCATATGTGTGGCTTGTTTCACAATGAACACATGCACATGTGTTTGCTTATTTCTCCGTTTATGTACACACACACTAGCAGGTGACATTCTTGGCACTGGGCTTCTTTTCCTATTTAATAATACACCCTGGGGATCCCTCTCCAACAGGATGTCTAAACTGCTCCATTGTTTGTAAAGCTGTGAAGTAAACACTTCATGTTGGGATGTTCAGGGATTCCTCAGCTACAATCCCATACGTGGGCATTTAGGTTGCTTCCCATATCATAATTATAAACAACTAGAGGCCCGGTGCATGAAATTTGTGCACGGGGATTGGTGGGAGGTGTCTCCCAGCCCAGCCTGCACTCTCTCCAATCTGGGACTCCTCAAGGGATGTCTGACTGCCCGTTTAGGCCCGATCCTACCTAAATGGGCAGTTTGACATAACCTCTCACAATCCAGGACTGCTGGCTCCCAACTGCTCACCTGCCTGCCTTCCTGATTGCCCTTAGCTGCTTCTGCCTGCCAGCCTGATCACACACTAACCACTACCCTGCCAGCCTTATTGGCCCTAACTGTCCTGCCCTGCAGGCCTGCTCACCCCTAACTAGTCTCCCTTGCAGGCCTGGGACTCCCACAAGCTGCCCTTCTCTGCAGACCCAGTCACCCTCAACTTACCTCCTCTGCCAGCCTGGTCACCTCTAACTGCCATCCTCTGCAGGCTTGATCGCCTCCACCTGCCCTCCCTTGCAGGCCTGTTCCCTCCCAACTGCCCTCCCCTGCTGGACATCTTGTGGTGGCCATCTTGTGTCCACATGGGGGCAGTCATCTTTGACCACATGGGAGCAGCCATCTTGTGTGTTGGAGTGATGGTCAATTTGCATATTACTCTTTTATTAGATAGGATTAGATAGGATAGAGGCCTAGTGCATGGGGGGTGCAGCTGGTTTGCCCTGAAGGGTATCCTGGATCAGGGTGGGGCAGCCTGGGTGAGGGTCCTGTGGTGGTTTGCAGGCTGGCCATGCCCCCTAGCAACCCAAGCAGAGGCCCTGGTATCTGGAATTTATTTCTCTTCTACAATTGATTTTGTAACTTTAAGCAGAGGCCTGGGCCCACCTAGGCAGGCAAAAAAGCTTGGCTTTCTCCATTGCTGGGGGCAACCCAAGCCTCCTGTTCTCTCTATGGCCACAGCCATCTTGGTTGGGTTAATTTGCATACTCGGTCCTGATTGGCTAGTGGGCATGGCTTGTGGGCATAGCAGAGGTATGGTCAATTTACATATTACTCTTTTATTAGATAGGCTGTTGCCATGGTAACTCGGTGAATTTGTAGTTTTATGTTTTGGGAATTGCATCAGCAGGATCATTTCTGGAACTGGAATGTGAGGCTGGATGGAGAGCAGGTGAGTTTTCTCAGCTACAGCTAAGTTCCCTTCCCGAAGGCTGTGACAATCTGCCTTCCCACCAGCAATGAACTGGGGTGGCTACGCCCCCACGACCTCGACAACAGAGTGCAGGATTCATTTTTGTTACCACGTTTGTCGACCAGTTAAGTGTAGCTTAATGTTTCAGTCTCAATGTCATTTTAATTTGAATTTATTTCATCACAAGGGTGAAATCCTCTCATGTTCTGAGGCAACCATGAGTCCTCCGCCTGTGGCTTAGCATTGACCAGTTGTGGCGATTGGATCTCTGACTGCAAAATCTCTTCCCCACTCAGGCAGGTCACAGCTGGTAGCAATAAACATACGTCCTTTGTCATGTTAATAGAGTGTCTGCAAGAGCTGTTTTCTTCAGCATTTGTATCAGGACGGATGGGAAAGTTTTGTAAGCGACTTCTTCATTCCCCTCAGACCTGTTAACATACCCTGTGCTGTATTCACGGCTTCTCTAACAGTAAAGCAAAAGAGCATTTCCCAGTACAGAGGAAACGCCCACTTAATGTGGAGTATCATTTCCTGAAGATGGCCCGGCACACTGCTTATTTCTGCCTTTGTTAGCTCCCGACTTGTGGCTTCTTGGGGGTTGGTTTGTGGTTCTGTTCTTTTTTTGAGAAAGAAAATTAATTCATTTCATTATTTCACTACAGGTCCGATGCACGAAATTCATGCAAGAGGAGGCCTTCGTCCTCCCCCGCTGCCGACACCAGCTTCCCTCTGGCTCCCGGGACCCAGGCTTCCCTCGCAGCCCCAGCTTCATCTGCAAGGTCGTCTGGAAGGACATCCAGAAGGACGCCGGGTCTAGTTAGCATAGTATGCTTTTTTATTTTATTGTTTAAAGTATTATAAATAATAGTACATATGTTTTCTTTTTTTCTCCCCATTAACCTCCCCCCGGCCAGTATGCTTTTATTATTATAGATTTTTACTTATAGAGATAGTTAAGGTTTAGGTTTTCCTGTGATTGTGGTTTTAAGTACACACCACAGATTCTGACATGCTATGTTTTCATTGTCGGTATTTTTTATGAATTCCGTAATTCTGGCTTGTAGTCTCCCCTCCTTCAAGAGTTAAGATGGTTTTAAAGTTTTAATGGGGGGGCCTTTATTTGTTTTTAGAGCCTTTTTAAAAAAAAAAAACCCTCAACCAAGATTATGCTTTTTATTGATTTTAGAGAAAGAAGAGAGGGCTAAATATCAATGGGAGAGAGAAACATCAATCATTTGCCTCTTGCACTCACCCTGACTGGGGAACAAACCTGCAATACGGGCGTGTACCCTGACCAGGAATTGAACCTGTGACCTTTTGGTGTATAGGATGATGCTCCAGCCAATTGAGCCACCTGGCCAGGCCAGGCTTTTTTAAATTTTATTAATACTTTCAACTTTTATTACATTGTGATCAAAGAGTGTTCTTTATAACATTCATCTCTGTGGAACTTAACGTTGTGATCTTCCTGACCTCATAAGTGGTTACTCTTTCAAATGCATCGAATAAGAATGTGTGTGGACAATGACCAGGGTGCAAATGACAACACATCCAGACACCCCCCTTACGAAGGACGTCTTTTAGGTCCTCTACGTTCTAACCCGTGTTGAGCCTTTCATCTCGGACTGAGTGATATCTCAAAGTCCTTTTTCTCTATGTCACCTCCTTGAAACTCTTAATAGTTTTTGCCTTTCAGAGTGGGTTCCTTGGCTGTCAGGTGTATTAATGTTGTAATTATTATAACTGTGTTTGTGAACTGTGGCTTTTCGCAATCAGATGTGTCCTTCCTTGTTAGGTTCAAGGTTGTGTGTGGACCCGCCGAGGGCTGCCGGGAGCATGGCTACCCCGTGTCCTTTGGATCTGTAAGCGCTCACCTGTGGGGGGCGGACTCAGGCAAGACACCTAGAGCGTTCTTTAAGTCTTTGTGCTGGCTGAATTCAAGGCGCCTGGAAAAACCAGGTCTTGGAAAAACATATTCACCAATGTTATCAACTTGGCTTAATTTTGCCTTAGGTGTCAGGGAGAATGCCTTGCTCTGTAAATGCAGGCTTGCCCCTGGAATGGGGGAAGGAATAGGGCCTGGGCTCACCGAAACTCCTTTGATCCTAATGTTGGAGAAACCCCTTTGTATTGTGGAATATAAATAAACACAGCTCTGTGGGTGCAGTGTGGCTGTGTCTCCCTGAGAAGGAGAACAGACGCCCACCTGGCCCCAGCTTTTTACTATTTCTGTGTCTTTCTCTTTTATTCTTCATTTATCTTAATCCTCAGCTCCTCCACACAGAAACTGAACCCAGTCTCTCTCCACGCTGGATGTGGGAGAGAGATAGAGGAAAACACACCCTCAATACTCATCTGTGCGCATCTTCGTCTTCCTCAGAACCCGGGCATGGGGTGTGGCTCCTGCATGCCCCAAGCAGTTGGGGTTTCTTCCTGCAGCGAACTGAAAATCATATTCCCTCTCGCTGTGACTTAGAGCCGTTCACTGCACCAGGGAGGCTCATATGTTCGATTCAAAGCCTGTCATATTCTTTCTTAACAGCCGTATGGAGGCCTGCTTGACACGTCGTAAAATTCACCCACTTCAAGTGTAAAATTCAATCATTTTTTAAGCAAATTTATGCAGCTGTGGAGTCAGCACCACCCTCCAATTCTAGCACATTTTCATCACCCCCGCCCCCAAAATAACCTCTTGTCCTCAGAAGTTGCTCCCTAGTCCCATCCTCAGGACAGGCAGCAACTAATCTGTTTCTTGTGTTTGTAGACTTCATATTGCAAATAAGCGGGGCTCTGCAATCCGTGGGGCTCTTCCAGCTTCTTTCACCTGGAATACTGATTTTGAGGTTCCTCCATGTTGTAGCAACACTAGTGCTCCCTCCTCTTCATCTACGGATAACATGCCATTGAGTGGCTGGAGCACGTTTCTCTGCTCTGTTCGCCGGGGGATGGAAATACGCATCGTTTCTACTTTCAGGCTGTCATGTGTAAAGCTGCCATCAACATCCACGTGCAGGACTTTGCGTGGACACGTCTCTGCTTGTCTTCTATTTTTTATATTTTTAAATATATCTTATTGATTTTTTTACAGAGAGGAAGGGAGAGGGAGAGAGAGTTAGAGACGTCGATGAGAGAGAAACATCGATTAGCTGCCTCCTGCACACTCTCTACTGGGGAAGTGCCCGCAACCAAGGTACATGCGCTTGACCGGAATCGAACCTGGGACCCTTCAGTCCGCAGGCCAACGCTCTATCCACTGAGCCACACCGGTTAGGGCTTTGCTTGTCTTTTAAACAACTGCCAAACCATTTTCCAAAGCTCTGGCATCCCTCACTCGGGGTTTCCCTGGCCCCCACACCCTCGGTGGTGTGCGTGTGGTTTGTGCTTGCCTTTCACTGATGGCCAGTGGCATTCATCACCTTTGTATGTGCTTGCAGGCCATTCATATATCTACTTTGGAGAAATTATTCAAGCCTTTTGCCCGTTTTTAATTGATGAGATTTTTGTTATTTTTGAGTTGTAAGAATTCTTTATATCCTCCAGAGGCAAAACTTTCCTCAAACATGATTTGCCAATTGTTTCTTCTACTTTGTGGATGCTCTTTTAATTTTCTCAATGGTATGTTTTGAAGTACCAGAGGTTTTAATTTTAATAAAGCCCAATGTATCTTTTTGTTTCTTCCATGCATCATGTGTGTGGCGTTTTACCTAAGATATCTTTGCTTAATCCAAGTTCATAAAGACCTTTTGCTTAAAAATTTTCTTTTAAAGTTCTATAGTTTCAGACCTGACATTTCGATCTGTGATCCGTTCTGAGCTGATTTTGGTGAAGGGTGTGATGAAAGGGTCCAATGTGTCTTTGTGCCTGTGAAGATCCAATTAACTGTCCCAGCACCATCTGCTGAAGTAGCTCATTATTTGAAATCATAATTATTGTGTAGATTGTATTTGTTGTTTTGTTGTTTAACTGATGTGTTTTCATTGCTTTTTATTTTTGTTTCATTTATTTTGGTATTTATGAGAGTTTATATTTTTGTGCCAAGGATTACGTTTCTACACATACCTGTTTTAAGTGGTCTTATTCTAATATTTGTATATACATATTTTCACTGTTTTTAAGCTATCTTACTTTCCACTTATTGCCCATACAACAATCAATGAGCTTATTTTACTTTTTTCCTCCTTTATCCTTCCAACTTATTTACTTTACACACCACACACACACACAGAGAGAGAGAAAGAGAGAGAGAGAGAGAGAGAGAGAGAGAGAGAGAGAGAGGCATTGTTTCACTCTTAGATCCACAACTATTAAATACAGATATTGACCATATTAAATATTTACCAGCAGTCTATTCTGAACCCTCCCAGTCATCTCTCTTGGGGATAACGACTATGTTCTAGTAGATTCTTCACAAAGGCTCCTGCATATTTAAAGCTATTGGTAAAAGAACTATGATGCCTGAAAAACAGCCTGACCAGGTGTGAAAACTCTGGCTCACAGATTCTTTCTGAGCCCTTTGAAAACTCTGCTCCTCTGTTCCCTTGCTTTGCACGATTTTGAGAAGTTGAGCAAATCTTTGTCCTTGTGAGCTGTTTACCTAGCAGTTCTCCTAGGACATGGATTGGAGTTAATTCTTACAAGTCAGACTCCTCTGGCCTTTGCAATGTGTACAGTCAAGTATTCTTTAATTACTGGAAGTGTTTTCTTAGATTATGGTTTTAAATACTGGCTCTGCCTCATTATTTTGTTTATATGTAAATTATATGTAAATTGAATTGTCTTTGCCTGTGTTCCATTTCAACTGCTTTCTCTTTGATGTCTTTACTTCTTTTTCTTTGTCAGTGCTTTGTTCTCCTATGCTTTCAATGCATCTGATTACATCTTCATTCCAGTCTGTTCCTCTTGGATGTCTTGTCATTGGAGCTTCATTGCTGATGGGATTTTGTCTCTTTCCTTCCCTGAGTTCAATTCTAATTTATCTTCTTTGGGGCGGGGGGAAGGGTGTCTATTTATGTTCTTGCTTGTTTTTAACTTCACTTCCATTGCTGACACTATTACAGATGTCCCCATTTCCTCCTCCCTTTGCCCTGCTCCACCCAGGTCCTACTCCCCGCCCTCTGGCCCTCACCTCACTGCTGTCTGTGTCCATGGGTTATGCATATATGACCTTTGGCTAATTCCTTCACCTTCTTTCAGCCAGCCCCCCTCCCCTCCCCTCTGACAGACGAAGATACTCAGCCGAGAAGCCAGCTCTGCATTGTTGTGTTACAAAAATCTTCTCCCAGCCGGCTTGCCTTTTACTCTCTTGACCATCTTCTCTGATGACCAGAGGTTCTTCATTTTAACAACCTAATATCTAAAACTTGTCCTGTCGTACGGGAACATTTAAATATTTCACCTTTGATATGATGGTGTATGTGATGTTTTCTTTTAAACCCTTTATAGATTAAATTGTGTGCCGCTACTTCCTTTTTTCTAAGACTTTGAACAAATGGTTTTTACACATCTATTAAAATATCACAAGTTTTCTCTTTTACTCTGATAATGTGCTGAAGTACATTGCTTGACTTTCAAATGTTAACTCAATCTTGTATTTCAAAATATACACCATCTTTTTATGCATTCCTGGCCGCTTGCTTGCTAGTATTTTATTTAGAACTAGAGGCCTGGTGCACAAATTCGTGCACAGGTGGGATCCAGCCAGCCGGCCCAGCCCCTGATCAGGGTGGGGGAGGCCAATTGGGGCTGGGGGCAGGGGCAGCCGGGGGGAGGGGCTCCAGGCAGTTCATGGACCTGCCCCACCCCCTGGTCAAACTCCTGGTCAAGGGGACAACTTGCATATTACCCTTTTATTATTCTAGAGGCCTGGTGCACAAAATTTGTGCACAGAGGGGAGGGTGTGCCTCAGCCCAGCCTGCATCCTCTCCAATATGGGACCCCTCAGGGGATGTCCGACTGCCGGTTTAGGCCCGATCCCACAGGAATCCCACAGGGACACTGTATCAGTTGACTGGGAAACATACATGTTTTTTAAAAACCATGGACCCTAGACCAATAAGGTAGATGGTAGCATGTAGTTAACAAACTTGACCTATGAATTTGACAGAGGAAAAGAACCAGAACCAGGGAGAGAAACTGTTTGCTGAGCAGCCTCTAACCAGAACAGTAAAAACTCACATTAAGGAAGAGGACCCTTTGCTAAATATACTGAAACTCTGAATTACAGAAACGCCACTGAAGAGTTCAATAGTTATCCTGCTAGGAGCAATAAAACCGCATCTATCTGGTTTAAATCCAATATTCTCCTGGGGGGGAGCTGCAAGCTCTTCTGGCTTCGAAGCGGCTCACCTTGGGGGCCAGGGCGAGCAGACTGCTCCTTCCATCCATTAACCAAGGAGAGAGGAGAACTGCAGGAGAAGGGGGCAGACACAGCCCACAAGACAGCTGGGGAGGCTGCCCCTCCTCAGCCAGCGAGGGGTCCCCTCTGCCCCCTGACAGATGTCTGCCACCTCCTTCCTCCAGCTCCCCTGCAGCAGCTGGCTGCCTGAGGCAGGTCTGGACCGTCCCCCCCCCCTCCCCCGCCCCCCCCCCCCCCCCCCCCCCCCCGCCCCAACACAGACCTCAGCTCGGAGGAGTGAGAGCTGGGCCAGCAGGACCCGGGACAGCGCACTCGACACCTGCTCCCCAGCCTCCCGTCCAAGACACGTGGGAAACCACGCAGGTGCCAAGGCGAAGGAAGAGCAGTGGCTGGAGAACAGTACATCATCTAGGACAGTGGTCGGCAAACTCATTTATCAACAAAGCAGCAAACCACAGCTCCTGAGCTGCATGTGGCTCGTGAGCTGCAGTTTGCCGACCACTGAACTAGGACACCATCCCATCACCTCGAAAGTACCCTTTCACATCCCCCCAAGACGGTGCCCACTGAGATATGGTCGGGTCCAACATTTTTGCCCCCATGAACCACTGGGCGATGAGTTATACAAAGTTTTCGCGTACACAAAGCCGACGCAGCCGATTGCCTTCACCGCATTGAGCTACCACAGCTCCCGGGACAATGGCGTGCATGGAGTGTCCGGGTCTGGAGAACTCAGAAAGGACCCCCGCCAAGTCCTGTCCCCCGCCCCCTGCCCCTCGCACGGCCAACTGCTGACCATACAAGCGGGCCCCCTTCAGGGAAGACCCAGAACCCGGGAGGAAGAGAGGGAAGCAGCCGGGCAGCAGCTCCCAGGGGCCCTGGTGGGATCTAGCCTGCACCGCTCCAGCCTGCGCCAGGGAGGACAGTCCCGTGAACGTGGGAGCACGTCCTCACAGCAGCGCTGACCCCACAGATCATACCCCCTCCCGTGCCCATGGGGTGCCCTTGTGAGCAGCACCCCAGGATCTGATCAGAAATGGGCTCACTGCTTTCAGAGCTTCCCCGGGGACGAGGCCCCTGCTGGGCGGGGCAGGTAACAGGCCAGGACCAGGGGCAGGCACTCCATGCCCTCGCATCCTTCTGTCTCCGTGGATCGCTGCTGCGGGGGCGAAACGGGGGACGGCACCTCCAGGTTGTGTAGCGTCCTATCCCAGGCGCTTCTCGCTCTGCCGCTAAAGTACCCTTTCACATCCTCCTTCCCGCTCTCCCAGAGGTTTGGGTGACGCCGAGCTTCTTACCTTCACACAGAGCGCACGGAGGAAATCGAATGCCCCTTATCAGGTGAACTGTGGCTTCCGAGAAAGAGCCATACGGCACTTCACCTCCGCCTGGCAGATCGGAGCTGGGAAAAGTACACGTAAAATATGTACCGAGTGTCTGTGAAGGCCGCTTCCTCCGACCAGATCTTCAACATGATTTCTCCCTGAAGCACAAACAGAAATTCCGCAAGATGCAAATGTCAGGACACCTGATCTCAGTCAATTCCTTTCTATTATCCTCACCGTCTCCGCTGCCTTCCCTCGGGCCGCAGTCTCCCGGAGAATTCAATAAAGTCAGAGCATCGCTGGCTGAACGGGGCGAGCGGCGGGGCGCCCCGGGGAAGTCTAAGGGGACACCGAGTAAAAGAGCCCTGACTGAAGCAGCGCCCCTGTCCCCGGGCTGCATCTGCCCGCGAAAGAATGCGCGTCTGATAGGAAGAGGTGTTTCCCTCCTTCCCCCGAACGCGCGGTGTCCCGGGTGCGAGCCCAGAGGAGAGAGCTGCGGCGAGCACCCCCCTGACCTCCGGGCCCACACAGGGCAATAGCTGTGCTGTCACTGTGGCTGAGTGAATGAATGAATGAATCAATGGATGAATCAATGAATCAATGAATGAATGAATGAATCAATGAATGAATGAATCAATGAATGAATCAATGGATGAATCAATGGATGAATCAATGAATGAATCAATGAATGAATGAATGAATGAATCAATGAATGAATGAATCAATGAATGAATGGATGAATCAATGGATGAATCAATGAATGAATCAATGAATGAATGAATGAATGAATGAATGAATGAAAAACCCCACGAGGGCAACACTGGGTCAGGTGAGACTCCTCAAAGGCAGCGGGCCACTGGGCTGCCCGGCCCGCCAGACCGCCTTCAGTTACCACGGCGCACGCTCAGCCTGCGACGTGCTTGCCCGCCGCTCCTGCGTCTGGCTCCTCTCCTAGGACGGCGCTCCCCATCCCGACACCGGCCTGGGTCTGACTGCCATCCCGGTTCGTGGGGCCTCACAGCCTGGCTGCCCTGTCTGAACAGATGCTGCCGGGCAACAGCGGCCGCTGGGAGCCACGTCTCCACCTTGTCTGGCAGCTGCGTGCTCACAAATCTTGCCAACTACTGGCCCATACAAAGTTTCTGGAACCTTCTAAGAGCAAGCCTGCTATTTTCATGGCCGGTCCCCAGGGTGTGTGAGGCCCAGGACAAATGCACCGTGAATCACATGTGTCGCGCCCCCCCCCCCCCAGTGGTCCTAACGCCACCCTCCAGGCTCCTGAGCCGGCCTCCAGGTCCCCACTGGGAATGTCCATCTGCTCACACCTGTGCCTGCCACTGGGCAGCCCACACACAGGAACTGGTCTAGCGGGGAGACGGACACACTTCACACCCGCTGCCCAACAGGCTGTGTGAGCCGCGGCCAGAGCATCCGCCACAAGGTCAAGGCGCGGCGGCCAGCACTGCCTCTGGGCCAGCACGGGGGCTTCTGTGGCCAGGCCCTCAGCTTCCCGCGGGCTCCGCGCCCCCCCACTGCCTCTCAAAGCGGGTGCGGGGCGCAGTCGGGGTCACCCTGGCCCCCACGCAGGTGGCTCAGCAGACACTGAAAATGAGGACATTGGGCTTTGGGGACTGGGTGTTTGGGGAGGGAATTACAATAAAGGATTCTCTTTCTGCCACGTGCCATTGACACTGACCACACACACACACACACACACACACACGTGTGTACACACACACAAAGACACACAAATACGCGCATACATGTGCACATACATACACACAAACATACACATACGCAAACAAACACACGTACATACATACATACACACAAATACACACAAATATACACATACACAAATGCATATACACATGCACAAACATGCTTACACGTATAGACACAGACACATACATGTGTGTGCGCACATATGCACATACATGCGCACAAGCACATACACACAAGCGCACACATACAGAAACACAAAAACACACATACACATATACGTATACACACGTGTGTGCACAAATACATACAAACAAATACATGCACACATGCATATACACACAAACATACACACACACACACATACACACACACCAGCAGCCTCCTTGTCCACTGTCTTAGGAAAGACCAGAAGCCACTCCCAGGTCTCACAGCTGCCCCGCCGGGCATCCACCTGCCCCACAGAGCAGACTGCTCCCCGAAACCGGCCTGAACGGACTCCCATTGGGAACACGGCCGGGCCGGAATGGACATTTTGTGCCGAGGCTGGAGGCCCACTTCTTGGCTCCCGAGTCACTGCGGGGTCACAGAGGGCAGACGGTGCGTTCAGTCTCGTGCGGGACGAGCTCCTGTGGCCACGACTTCATCCATGAGAGGAAACGCTTCCCAGAAAGCAGGGGAGTCGTCCCCGCTTCCCCTCTCTCCGTGAGTAAACAGGACACACTGGCCCCAGCCCCTCAGGGCCCTGTCACGGAATCGGCACGGACCTCGGACCTCGTGTCTGAGTTCTAGTTGTTGCTGGTATTTGACACCAAACTCTCACAAGTATCGGAGTTTTAGCGACGATCCCTGCCCGCGGCTGAGCGGGCGAGGGAGTCCCGGAGCCTCATTATCCGGAGCGAGGAGAGTGCGGCCCCATTTGGTGACGTTTGGTGTTAAACCCACTGCACGTTCTGATCCTGACCTACTTAGGGGAAAGAATAGCAGGAAGGAGGCACGCTGCTTATAAATATGAAGATTACGTCCCCGGAGATGGTCTGTATCAACGACGATGATTTTCTCGGTGAAATAGTTTAGAGAGAGCGTCGGAGCAAGAGCAGCCGCGCCCGGCGCTTGCCCGGCGGCGGGCGGGCGCTCACCGTGCTTTGCAAAACCCGCCTCGATGGCTCCTCCTGCAAAGCCCATAGGCGCTGACGTTCCCGCGCTGCAGTCGGGGAAACGGAGGCAGGGCCAGATGGAGCAGCTGCTGCAGGCGACAGAGCCTCGGCTGAGACTGGGGCCACGTGCCCTGATCGCTCGCAGGCCCGTGTTGCTGACATCCTAAAGTACCTCGGCGTGACCTTCTGCCACGCTTGGGGTCCTTAGTCTCCGAGAGCCCACGGCGACTGGAGGGCGGTTACACCCAGAGCCAGCTGGGCATCTGTGCCCCGGGGACCACGACACCAAGGGAGCACGGTCTCATGACCTGGATCCAGCCCAAGGCTGGCACCTCGCTCTGGGTCCTCCCCTGGAGCAGGCGCCCCGCGTGGGAAGTACCCCCATGATGGCTCACTCACACACTGGTAACTCCTCCAAGACACGGCAGTCCCCTGAGAGCTGGACACACAGCCAGTCCCTGTCCCATCTCGCCATGTTCTAACGACCTGTCGCTCCAACTCCTCGTGACCCTGGTCCTTCTCAAGAGAGCGACTCACCCTCCCGGTTCTGAGTCTCCAGAGCTTTGAACAGGCCTCGCTGTTTGTGACACAAATTGGGCCAAAGCCCCCAACGCCCACCAGGATGGGGCCTCCCGTGGCCAATGCCAGGCCATCAGCGACCCTCCCTGACTCGCTATAGCTCTACCCCGACCAAGGTCCTGAAGACAAAGACTCCCACCTCCTCTGGGTTTGTCTGTCACACGTCATCCTCTGACCAATCGGAGGCCCCCCGCCCCCCTCTGTTACAGCCCTGGCTGTTTGACTGTTTCTCCTCGGAAAGCCCAGACACCAGGAAACCACCCCAGGACCGGATCCACAAGCGTTCTCACCAGCTGCTGGGCCCTTCCACACGCCCGGAGCCCCTGCCCACACCCACCCCAGCTCAGGACGGCCAGCTCGGGGCCAGGGCAGCCCCAGGCAGGGGCTGGCACCTCAGCCTCCCACAGCCCTGCAGCCCCTGTGTGTGCAGCACCTGCCCCTCGCCTCCCACAGCAGCCAGGCAGGCTCAGGCCGCTCCCGGCGGGCCACGCGGGGGAGCAGAGCCCCGGCTGTGCACCCCCGGCCCCTTCCCCAGCTGTGGGGTGGGGGGACGGGGGTAGGCACATGCCTCCCAACAGTCACACACGCTCCGAGAACATTCCGGCCCGCTGACCCAGGAAAGCAGGCGCTCTCGATGGGTTTCTCCACTCTCGGCGCCGGGTGTCTGTGCAGCTGCGGCGGAATCCTTGGGAGACGCGGACGTGCTCCTCGAAATGAAAAACAGAATAACTTGATCGTTCGAGGGAGCCGCGATCGTAAACAAACTGTAACGATGCAGGGTGTTTATTGAAAGCTGCGTTTTCTGCGTTTTCAGCACACGCCTCTGCCCTTCGGGAGCCGGCAGGCAGCTCCAGCAGCCGGCAGGCCGTCCCCGCCGGCGACGAGATGTTAATGGACCGACACCCTGGCGTGGCGCGACTGTGAGCCGTGCAGTTTGCTTTTACACGACACATCAGTACTACATGAAAGGGACCGACGGGCCTGCCTTCATCCCGACACCCACGGCCACGGAAACTCCGAGGGAGTCTCGGCTCCCGTGGAAAAGGCTCAGGGGCTAAAACGTTGCCAATGGAGTTTGAAAACCTTCCTCTGCTCTGGGTACTGACGAAGCCCTAATTGAAAAAGGCATTTTCTAGATGAATCTGCAGGAGACACTTCCCTCCATCTGACCCTCCTTCAATCACGGATGGATTGGGGGGCAGGAGGGGGGGCTCTCCACAGGCTTGCGTGTGACTGTTGAGCCACGTGAGAGGGGCTGCAGGCCGTGTGTGTGCAGGGGGCGAGCGGCAGAGCAAGAGCAGCCACGCGCCCGGTGCTTGCCCGGCGGCAGGTGCGCGCTCACCGTGCTTTGCAAAACCCGCCTCGATGGCTCCTCCTGAAAAGCCCATAGGCACTGACATTCCCGCTTTACAGTAGGGGAGACTGAGGCAGGGCCAGATGGAGCAGCTGCTTGAGGCGGCAGAGTCACAGCTGAAACTGGGTACTGACGAAGCCCTAATTCAAAACGTCATTTCCTAGATGAATCTGCAGGAGACACTTCCCTCCATCTGACCCTCCTTCGATCACGGATGGATTGGGGTGGGGAGGGGGGTGCTGTCCACAGGCTTGCCTGCGACTGTTGAACCACCTGAGAGGGGCTCCAGGCCCGCGTGTGTGCAGGTGGCGAGCGTGTGCCCTGCCAGCCTGGAGCTGCCGGGTCTCGGTGCCAGCAACAAGGTCGTTAGCCAGGCTCTGAGGCCCATCCTGAACTCTCTCCAAGGGGGGAGAGGGGACCTCCGGCCCCACACCTGGCGGGCCGCACGCAGGGGAGCCACTCTGGGCGTGTCCGACCCGCACCGCCACCGCCGAGTGTCTCGGAAATGGTTGTGATCGGAGGAGACAAGCGGTCAGTGACGGTTCCACGTTTATCACAAAGCCCGTCAGGTTCCGAATGCGACTGATTGCCCCCGGCCGCAGCAGACCCTCCCACTGCCGCACACCGCGTGCTAAGGGGAGGGACCAAGGCTTTGCTGATGACATTCCAGCATTTTCTGGTCAGAGTGCTGGCTGCCTGCACCCGGCCAGCCTCGGCCACACTCAGAACCCAGTACTCCCTCCACCGGCCTCTCGTCTGACCTGTGGGGGCGGGGAGGGAAGACTCTGAAAAACAGACCCCTCCCCCCCACCCAGGACGGTGGGTGTCACACAGCTGCACTGGGCCAGGGGGGGTCCGGTACCCCAAGTCTAAGAATGTAAATCTCTAATGAGGACCAGCATGGACGCGTATGCCTCCCTCCCCAGGAAGGACTGGCCCCCGGTTTGACTCAAACTGGTAAACGTTTCTTGTTTATCTCTGGGCCAGTTTTCACTCCTTCATCTGCATGGTAAAGAAAAAAGTCTCAGCTCTGCTTCTTACAGAAATGGCCAAACAGGTGTGAAAGGAGAGGAAACCATCTAATGATCCCCCAGGACCCAGGCCTCAGCATCTGGCCATGCCCAGCAGCACCCCCACCCCCAGCCCCACCGTCACACCCTCTTCTCTCCTCCATCATCAGGCCAGGGGTGGAGGGAGGGACATGCCGCGCTCCTGACCATGGCACCTCATAAACAGTTAACGGTTTTATAATCAACTAGAGGCCCAGTGCACAAAATCTGTGCACGGGAGTGTGTGTCTCTCAGCCCAGCCTGCACCCTCCAATCTGGGATAACCTCTCACAATCCAGGTCTGCTGGATCCCAACTGCTCACCTGTCTGCCTTCCTGATTGCCCCTAACCACTCCTGCCTGCCAGCCTGATCACCCCCTAACCACTCCCCTGCCAGCCTGTTTGGCCCTAACTGCCCTCCCCTGCAAGCCTGGTTCCCCTCCAAGTGCCCTTCTATGCAGGCCCATTTGCCCCCAACTTCCCTCCTCTGCCAGCCTGGTCACCCCTAACTGCCCTCCCCTGCTGGCCATCCTGTGTCCACATGGGGACAAGATCTTTGACCACATTGGGGCAGCCCTCTTGTGTGTTGGAGTGATGGTCAATTTGCATATTACTCTTTTTATTAGATAGGATAACTGTGTTTTATCTGCACATTCCAGGGAAGGAGCTGGCCCTCTGCCCCATGCCCCTTTGGCCCCAGCCCCCCACACCTGGGTGATGCCGCTGTCTTCTGCCCTGGGGACTCACACCCCTGAGCTTCAGTGGAAGCTAAGAAACACAGTCGTCTGTGTTTAAACTCCAAGAGGCGCCCTGCGAAGCAGAGACGTGTTCTTGAGGCCCATGTCTTGAGTTTAGCAAGCACGTGTCTGAGAACCCCTCCCTTAACTGGGGAAGTCCCGGTCGTCAGACTGTCTTTGATTCTGCTTTTAACTCTCAGGGAAGCGCTTCGGGTCTCAGGGCCTGGAGCACACCCCTGCGGCCCCGGGTGGCCCCTCGCCTGGCCTGTGGGGGGCATGCTCGCCTCCCGTGCGTTCCTGCACCTGACTCACGGCCTTCTGGACGGAGTGCAGGGAAAAGGCGGCCGGAATCAAACATGGGAGTCACAAAAGGCCACATGCTAGGATGCTCCTAAGCGTCACCTGGAGTCTGCTCTGTCCGGCTCCCGTCCCGTTCTACCAGATCTGAGACGTCCTACCCGCACTCAGGCCCTCGGAGCTGCCCTCGCAGACCAGCCGAGTCTGCAATGAAGGAGGGAGGGCCTCAGAGACCCTCACGGGCACTGCACAGGGTACCGCACCCTGGGGCTCTCCAGTGGGGGCCAGACACATGCCCCCAGCCCCCAGGAGGCTGGTGGTGGAGCAGACAGTGCCCCCCCTTTGACCATCAGAACTTATGCCCTGGAGAGCGTACTGACCACCGCTGACAACAGACAAGTCAGAACCTTGATGTCCCACACCCCCATGTCCCACACCCCCATGTCCCACACCCCCGTGTCCCACACCCCCGTGTCCCACACCCCCGTGTCCCACAGCCCCGTGTCCCACACCCCCGTGTCCCACACCCCCATGTCCCACACCCCCATATCCCACACCCCCATGTCCCACACCCCCATGTCCCACACCCCCATGTCCCACACCCCCATGTCCCACACGCCCATGTCCCACACCCCCATGTCCCACACCCCCATGTCCCACACGCCCATGTCCCACACGCCCATGTCCCACACCCCCATGTCCCACACCCCCATGTCCCACACCCCCATGTCCCACACCCCCATGTCCCACACGCCCATGTCCCACACGCCCATGTCCCACACCTCCATGTCCCACACCTCCATGTCCCACGCCCCCGTGCCCCACGCCCCCGTGTCCCACGCCCCCGTGTCCCACACCCCCATGTCCCACACCCCCATGTCCCACACCCCCATGTCCCACACCCTCATGTCCCACACCCCCGTGTCCCACCCCTCCCGTTTCCCACACCCCCATGTCCCACACCCTCATGTCCCACACCCCCGTGTCCCACAGCCCCGTGTCCCACACCCCCGTGTCCCACCCCTCCCGTGTCCCACACCCCCATGTCTCACACCCTCATGTCCCACACCCCCATGTCCCACACCCTCATGTCCCACACCCCCATGTCCCACACCCTCATGTCCCACCCCTCCCGTGTCCCACACCCCCATGTCCCACACCCCCGTGTCCCACAGCCCCGTGTCCCACACCCCCATGTCCCACACCCTCATGTCCCACACCCTCATGTCCCACACCCCCATGTCCCACGCCCCCATGTCCCACACCCCCATGTCCCACACCCCCATGTCCCACGCCCCCATGTACCACAGCCCCGTGTCCCACACCCCCGTGTCCCACACCCCCGTGTCCCACACCTCCATGTCCCACACCTCCATGTCCCACACCCCCATGTCCCACACCCCCATGTCCCACACCTCCATGTCCCACACCTCCATGTCCCACACCCCCATGTCCCACACTTCCATGTCCCACACCTCCATGTCCCACACCCCCGTGTCCCACAGCCCCGTGTCCCACACCCCCGTGTCCCATACCCTCATGTCCCACACCCCCATGTCCCACACTCTCATGTCCCACCCCTCCCGTGTCCCACACCCCCATGTCCCACACCCTCATGTCCCACACCCCCGTGTCCCACACCCCCATGTCCCACACCCTCATGTCCCACACCCCCATGTCCCACACCCTCATGTCCCACACCCCCATGTCCCACACCCCCATGTCCCACACCTCCATGTCCCACACCTCCATGTCCCACACCC
This sequence comes from Antrozous pallidus, assembly GCA_027563665.1. Classification (NCBI taxonomy): domain Eukaryota; kingdom Metazoa; phylum Chordata; class Mammalia; order Chiroptera; family Vespertilionidae; genus Antrozous; species Antrozous pallidus. Next base: position 122,728,652 of record CM050510.1, read on the forward strand.
CCATGTCCCACACCTCCATGTCCCACACCTCCATGTCCCACGCCCCCGTGCCCCACGCCCCCGTGTCCCACGCCCCCGTGTCCCACACCCCCGTGTCCCACACCCCCGTGTCCCACACCTCCATGTCCCACACCTCCATGTCCCACGCCCCCGTGCCCCACGCCCCCGTGTCCCACGCCCCCGTGTCCCACACCCCCATGTCCCACACCCCCATGTCCCACACCCCCATGTCCCACACCCTCATGTCCCACACCCCCATGTCCCACACCCTCATGTCCCACACCCCCATGTCCCACACCCCCATGTCCCACACCCTCATGTCCCACACCTCCATGTCCCACACCCCCATGTCCCACACCCTCATGTCCCACACCCTCATGTCCCACACCCCCATGTCCCACACCCTCATGAACCACGCCCCCATGTCCCACACCCTCATGTCCCACACCCCCATGTCCCACACCCCCATGTCCCACACCCCCATGTCCCACACCCCCGTGTCCCACACCTCCATGTCCCACACCTCCATGTCCCACGCCCCCGTGCCCCACGCCCCCGTGTCCCACGCCCCCGTGTCCCACACCCCCATGTCCCACACCCTCATGTCCCACACCCCCATGTCCCACACCCTCATGTCCCACACCCCCATGTCCCACACCCTCATGTCCCACACCCCCATGTCCCACACCCCCATGTCCCACACCCTCATGTCCCACACCCCCATGTCCCACACCCCCATGTCCCACACCCTCATGTCCCACACCCTCATGTCCCACACCCCCATGTCCCACACCCTCATGTCCCACACCCTCATGAACCACGCCCCCATGTCCCACACCCTCATGTCCCACACCCCCATGTCCCACACCCCCATGTCCCACACCCCCATGTCCCACACCCCCGTGTCCCACACCTCCATGTCCCACACCTCCATGTCCCACGCCCCCGTGCCCCACGCCCCCGTGTCCCACGCCCCCGTGTCCCACACCCCCATGTCCCACACCCTCATGTCCCACACCCCCATGTCCCACACCCTCATGTCCCACACCCCCATGTCCCACACCCTCATGTCCCACATCCCCATGTCCCACACCCCCATGTCCCACACCCTCATGTCCCACACCTCCATGTCCCACACCCCCATGTCCCACACCCTCATGTCCCACACCCTCATGTCCCACACCCCCATGTCCCACACCCTCATGTCCCACACCCTCATGAACCACGCCCCCATGTCCCACACCCTCATGTCCCACACCCCCATGTCCCACACCCCCATGTCCCACACCCCCATGTCCCACACCCCCGTGTCCCACACCCTCATGTCCCACACCCTCATGTCCCACACCCCCATGTCCCACACCCCCATGTCCCACACCCTCATGTCCCACACCCCCATGTCCCACACCCTCATGTCCCACACCCCCATGTCCCACACCCCCATGTCCCACACCCTCATGTCCCACACCTCCATGTCCCACACCCCCATGTCCCACACCCTCATGTCCCACACCCTCATGTCCCACACCCCCATGTCCCACACCCTCATGTCCCACACCCTCATGAACCACGCCCCCATGTCCCACACCCCCATGTCCCACGCCCCCATGTCCCACACCCCAGTGGTGTCCAGATAATAGGAGACGTGGGCCCTCTCTCACAGTGACATCTAAACTCAGCAGGCGGTGGTTCGCTCCACGCCCCCCTGCCCTCCTCCTCCAAGCTCACATCTGTCAGCACATGGCGTGTGCGCTGGGTGGGAGGACACTGCTGTCCTGGATTTGTTACCCTCAGAAAGTGGTTTCCCCCGGGGTCACCCGCCCTGCCTCTCCAGCTCTCTACCCCCACCGTGCCTTCCGGGTGAAACAGCGCTGGCTGGTGGCACGATCCCTGGCAACTGAAACTCCCAGCCACCACTGGGGGCTCGGAATCCCATGCTGACCTCGTAACGGGGCCCTGCCTGGCCCTCAGCGTGCCCCTTCGCCACGAGCTCACCTGGAGCGGCGTGTCCGATGAGATAGGTCTTCTCCCTGGCCCGAGATCACCTGACCCTCCTCTCAATGACACGCTTTACAAAACGACGGCACCAGCTAACTCCGAGCGGTCATTTTATCCCCGACCCGTCTTCCCAGCTCAGAGGCTGTTTAAAATTCCTCTGCAGAGCCTCGGGCTAAACGTGCATTTCTTAGGAAAGTAAACAAGAAACGCGATTTCCATGTGGGAATTAGTGAGGAATGAGCGACTCGCAGCTTGGTCGCACAGCAATGGCTCCGGTGGCTTTGCAAACGCCAGGAAATGCCACGCGCTCACGTGGGAGATGTTTTCCTCCAGATGAACCGCTGCTTGGAGTCTCAGCAGAGGTGGCTGGCGCAGAGCAAGGGCCTCCTGCGCCGGGTGCCAGGCCTGGGTGGCAGGGGGCGGCTCCGCGAGATCCAGGGAGGAGGCAGGCCAGGCCCCGGTAACCAGGCTGGTGGTGAGGGGCAAGTCTATTACACACAGACCTGGGACTAAACACGTGTGGGACCCAGAGCTCCAGAGAGCACGTGTGTGCCGGCAGCTCGGATGATGGTGGAATCCCACGGAGAAGAGCCACAGGTACAGGAAGGAGGGGGTCTCATCTTCCCTCCTGGAGGACCGATCCCACCTCCCTGTGCCCAAGCTGAGCTGCGTTCCTCTGAGGAGCAGGCGGGCGGCAGCGCACCGTGCTCTCTGCCTTCACGGACCGACCACACACCCGTCAGAGGCGGGGGATGTGCAGGCTCACAGAGGAGCAGGACTCAGGTGGGGCGCCTCCATCAGCAGGAGCTGGGGCCTCCATGTGGACCGAGCTCCATTAAGGACTGGACCGCTCCCCCCGCCCCCGGCCCTGGTTTGCTGTTTTCAGGGTGAACTCCCACCGCCACGGTGGATGTCTCACCCACAGACAGGACGCCCCTAGCAAAGCAGCCTGTTCAGAGCGCACACACATTCAGGGGACGGGACCCTGTCTTCCAGCGGAGGGGGGCCAGCAGTCACCTGGCCCACCCTGGCCGGAAATGGAAAGTGACGTTCATTTTGTCCAAGACACTGTGCATCACCTTACAGCCTCTCCCTGCGCCAGCTGGCACGTTCTCCGAGCTTGGCACAGCCCGAGGGCCTGGGGGAGGCTGTGAGTGGGTTCGGCCCGCTGACTCGGCAGCCCTCCGAAACCCGAGGGCCCGTGTGTTTGGGCAGCATTTCAAACAGCGGGGCTCCCCCAGCAGCCCTGATGGGGAGGAGCAGATGGAGTCTGGAGGCGGCACATCTGGCCCGGCAGAGAGGCGATTCTCCCGGAACTCGGCACGGGAGGGGCCTTGGCTGCCAGCCTGGCACCCGCCCGGCGTGCGGCCCCTGGTGCCGATAAATCCCCGTTTCCGGGGACACAGCTGCCGTCACCAGGGCCCGGGGCTGGCAGCTGCTTCCAGGCCATAGGGCCTGTTCTCTCTTCTTCCCGGACAGTGTGTGCTTCCCACTTCAGTCCTGTTTCTCAGAGACCAACGCCGGGTCTGGCGGGCATGAGCAGAAGTAATGTCTCCGGTGACGTGGCAGCCTGCCTCCCTGTCGGGGTCACTCCCACAAGGATGCAGTGGGACAGTGCAGCAAAGCTCTGCGATGACCCGGGGCAACTACAGGAGTGACACGCGGCCCCAGCAAAGGCCAGAAAGCATTTCCTGTGCCAGGCTGGGGAGCCAGGCGGGAGGAGGCCAAGGTCACACGGGGCGAGTCACTGGTCCTGCCCGGCCTCCAACAGCACAAAGGCAGTGTGAGGCCCAAGGACTGGGCGATCCTGGGACTCTCAGCCGGAGGGGAATTCAGGCCACGGCGCTAGGAAGACGGACAGGTGTCGGCCTCGCCGTCGCAGAGATGTGCACCCGGCGGTCCTGGGTGCTGCCTCACAGCTGCCACCGAGAGGGGACTAGCTCCCTAGAACCCGAGGTCCCGATGGCGAACCCCACACGGAGCACTGGATGGGGCCAACACTGACTACCCACGGGCAGCCCCCATCATCCCCTCCTCAATGCCTTCCCTGAGGGGACCCCTTGCTCCCTGCCACCGTGGAGCTGAGGATTCCAAGGTTCTGCGTGGCTCAGGGTCACCCAGCACCAGGACTGAGGTCCAGCCTAAGCCCTCGCACGTCTCATCACGTTCAGTGCATGTGGAGTTACTTGTACGATTATCACTTCAATCGACTACAAGTATGGCTGGGCTCCTGCTCAGAGGACGTGCAATGGACAGACAGAGAGCCGGCATAGAGTTACAGGGAATCGGCCAACATGAAGTTCTGCCAGAATTTGGCGTCAGGAAGTGAAACACTGGGCAACACTACTGCCACCTGCTGTTCCTCCTGGATCACCACATGGGGCATGCTTCCATCCTGTAGAGGCTTCCAAACGAGATTTTGATGGGGATCAGGGGAAAGTGTCATAATTAACCGCCCACCAAGCCTAAGAGTGTGTGTGTGTGGGGGGGGGGGGCGGCAGTTCTCTCCTCTCCACGTCCAGCGTGGAAAGAAGAGTGGGTCCAGTTACTGGATAGAGGAGCTGGGGATTGAGAAATAATAGAAAGAATAGATGACACAGAAATAGAAATAAAAGCTGGGGCTGGGTGGAATCTCTGCTCTCTGATGGAGAGACAGGAATCCCAACCCAAATGCAGCGTGTTTTATTTATACTAAAATAAAAAGGGGTTTCACATGCAGAAACTTAAAATCAGAGGAGCTTAAGTGGCCCCAGGCCCTACTCATTCCCTCATTCCCGGGGCTCGGCTGAATCTACTTTTCAAGGCCCTCTCCCCGATACCTGGAGCAAGTTAAAAGTCAATACTGATAACGCATCCAATCTTCTTGGTGGATGTGTTTCCAAGACGTGGCTCTGCCCGGCGCCTCGGATTCAGCTGACAATAATTTAAAAAATGCTCAGTTGCCTTCCCTGGGGGCCCTCTACATAAGAATGTGGGTGCCCGTCACCCAGAGAACCCTCACATTTGCTCCCTACGGGATGGAGGACTCCGTTTGTTTGAACCAGACCAGCACGCAATCTCTCGACATCCAGGCTTAGGGCTGGAAGTAACCTCAGGGGACAAGAGCCTCCAGGTGGGTCCTGGGTTCAGCGACCACTCCCTGTCCGACACCAGCCAGCGCTTAAAGGAGCACCACCTGGAAAACAGCACAGGTTCCTCCAAAGACTAATAGTAGAATTCCCATAGGACCCAGCCACCTGTCTCCTGGGTATTTACCCAGAGGAATGGAATCAGCTTCTCAGAGGGACGGCCACACCCCCATTCACTGCAGCGTCTCACACAATAGCCAGGGCATGGAAACACCGAGTGTCCACGGACAGAGGTGTGGATACAGTTGTGGTGCACACGCGTGTATGCACACACGCATGCACACACACACACACACACACACACACACACACACACAGTGGGCTATTATTCAGCCTTGCGGGTGGATACCCTGCCATTTACGATAACATGGATAGACCTGGAGCTTATGCCAAGTGAAATAAGCCAGACACAGAAAGGAAAATACTGCACACTCTCACTCACATGTGGATTCTAAACGCGTTGATTTCCTTAGCTGCAAGAGCAGACCGGTGGTTACCAAGGTGGGTGGGGGCTTGGGGAATGCTGGCCAAAGGGCACAGAGTTGCAGGTACATGGGGTACATAGTCTAGAGGTCTAATGTGCAGGATGATGACTGTCAGCAATGCTCTACTCTGTCCTGGAAATTCGCTCAGCGGGTGATTTCGTCACCCAACAAAAATGGTAACTGTGAGAAGATCTTGATTACTAGGGTATACGTATATTTGCTTATATCCACTCATTGTACACCTTAGATAGATACACAGAGTGCTTACAGAAATAAATTTTTTTAAAATTAATATCACCAAAAGAAGAGAGTGCATCAGCCTCATGGAATGAACACAGAGTCCTCCAGGACAGTTCCAACCCTAGGAGATGCTGCCTGAACCAGGTCAGGATCCCAGCAGCTCTCTCCCGTGAGACTCAACGTCCCCATCTCCACGCCTGTACCCAGGAGTGGAGGTGCGCTTCCCCTGATCCACTTAAAACTGTTTGCACAAGTCAACCATCAAACATACTTTTGCCTCAATCCTCTTATCCTAAATAATAAAGAGGTAATATGCAAATTGAACCTCATGCCCTCGCACAAGATGGCTGTGGCCATGTGGTCAAAGATGGCTGGCAAGGGAGGGGAGTTATGGGCTATCAGGTCAGCAGGGGGAGGGTTGTTAGATGTGACTAGGCCAGAAGGGGAGGGCAGTTAGGGGTGACCAGGCCAGCACCAGGACTGAAGAGGCAATCAGGCTGACAGGGAAGCAGTTAGGCATCGATCAGGCTGGCAGGGAAGTGGTTAAGAGTAATCAGGCAGGCAGGCAGGTGAACAGTCAGGAGCCAGCAGTCCTGGACTGTGAGAGGGATGTCCCAGATTGGAGAGGGTACAGGCTGGGCTAAGAAACATCCCCCCGCCCATGCACAAATTTCATGCACCAGGTTTAATGCTAATAACAATGCAAAGGATTGCCTCAATTCAAGATTTTAAGTGAAGCCAAAATAAGTTAAATAGTTCCCATTAGTCATATCATGGCTCAGGCTGATAGAAAAGATGATATTTACTAACTAGCAGTCATAAAGAAAATTAATCTGTTAAGTACTTAATGGATTTTCTGATACAACTTGGCCCCCAGAGACTGTCCGCAGCTAGGATCGCCAATGCTGCCTCCAGCGCCACTCGGGGCAGGGCAGCCACGGACCAGCAGTCTGTGCCTTCGAGGGCTGCTCATCCCCAGAGTCAGACATCAGAGTACCGATGACGGGAGCCGGAGGAGTGGCAGCACAGGGACACCGGAGCACTCTGGGGAGTCATGCTGGCTTCGGCCCGCGGTCGGCACCGGAGCAGCATGGAGCGGCCCGGTGAAACGTCCACGGCAGCTGATGCCACACGACGGGACTATTTTCCCACCCTCAAGTCAGCCGCTAGGCAAAAGCAAGACACTTGGTTCCGAGGAGGAGCCAGCCCCCTGGAAAGTGAGCATTCAACAGGCAAGACAACCCTGGTCTGCGGTGCCAGGCACTGTGGGGAGCACAGAGGACACGGGAGCCTGGCCCTGGGCTGGAGGGCCCGCCACCGAATTGGAGATGAGACTTGCTCGCATGAAGCGTACTCATAGCTGGAGTGTGGCCACAGTCAGGGGCCCGCTCGGCATCAGTGATTCCGAGAGGAAAGCACGCAGCCAGGCAGAACCGGGAAGGGAGGGGGGACCGTTAAGAAAATAGGTCGCTGAGGTAATTGGAGGAGGAAAAAGAAACAAGGAACATTAAGGATAATTACATTCAATGCCCTTGGTCTTTAGAAACACACACACACACACACACACACACACACACACACACACACAATGAAAAGACCGTGATGACCAGACTGAATAAAGAAGCATGACCAAAATAGTTGTTGCCCACAAGAAACGCATTGTAAGTATAAAGACGTATCTATGCTTGTGCATGTTTCATATGGGTTAGGTTTGAAAGCAAAGCGAAAGAATAGGAGAGACACAGTGTCTAAACACTGATGGGAAAGAAAGCCAGCTGGTTGGCTGCATTCATCCCAGACAAAGTAGACACGGAACAAGGCGTGCTCGCGGGGACAAAGGGAGCTATGCATAATTCACCAGGAATGCGAAACGAGCCGCAACCCAAACATCCCAGCCTCAAAAGGCATGAGACAAAACGTCCACCACCAGGAGACGGAGAGCTGAGCGCGAGAGGGGAACGAAAACCACAGGCGCTGCAAACGGGAAAGCGCCGGAAAGAGATGGCCGCCCCATCCCTCCACGCTCCCTGCACCCCCAACCCAAAGACTTCGAGACCCGAAGCCGCGCCTGCAGCCCCGCCAGCTCCCTGCACTGAGCCCGCCCAGGCCCCCAACCCAAGCTCGGCACCCCCTCCTCACCATCCATCCATCCATCCATCCACGCACCCAAATGCAAATTTCCAGTGGCCCTTTCCATCTCCTTGACCCCCCACATTCAGCCAAAGAGGCCCCCAAACTGCCCGAATCTGTCCCCCACTCGCTATCCTTGAGTCCTGCTCTGGGCCAAGCCCCCATGGTCTACCTCCCGACACTGTACAGCCTCCTACGGGATGCGGCCAGTGACTCTCTGCCCACCTTCTCCCTCCCTTCTGCTCTCCTAAAACATCAATGGGAAAACACCCCCAGGTGTGAGGATTAACAGCAAAACCAAACGGAGACGCGTGGGTCTGAGGCCCCAAAGGGTCCTGATGGCCTGGACCCATACTGGATAGTATCGGTAGCAGCACATGTCCTGGACATGTCCCCCGATCGGTCTTGTCCTGGTGCTGATGTGCGTCCGAGATGAGCGGTTCCTGCATGGGAGTATGGGGGTATCCTGCATATGTCAGGATCTAAGAGTAACTCCTCCAGATGCTCCTGAGAATTCACCTCTACCCTCCACGTGTTTTCTTCTGAGAACTCCACACCCAGAAAGAAGGTCTTGAATGGCTGGGCAGGTGGCCCTGTGAACTCAGGGTGTCGGTGCCCAGGCCCATGTAGTGAGAATGACCCCCACAGATGAATGGCGGATGGAACGCTCCCCTCCCAGGAATGCGATTCCTTCAGCCTTTCCTCTCTCCCTGCCCTTCCATCCTCCAGAGGAAAGGTGAGCGGGTGGCATCGCTTTCTGGGGCAGCCTGGGCTCTGGGGGCACCCCGGGCTCTGGGAGCAGACAGGCGGCTAGGAGGTCATAACCACTCCCCAGGCTCAGCCGCTGTGGAGAGCCCACTGCGGGGCCGAGGAGCACAGCAGAGAGGTTCCCTAAGCCACATCCGTGTGTCCCAAGAGCTCCGGACGCCACTGGGACCCTCCTCACTACGCTTGGCACCTGACACTTGTCATCTCGTGGACACCCCGCCGCGCCGGGACCTCCTCCTTTGTCATCTTCATAGATAAGGACGCTGAGACAGGAATCCATCGGAGCCAGAACTCTGAGAAGGTGACATCCGAGGTCCCTCCTAAATCTAGAGTCACTAGTACTGGCCATCCCCAGGGGAGTTGGGGGGCCCTGGCACTACTCCCAGGTTCCCCCCACCATGGAAGGGAGGACCTGAGTATGTGGCTCAGCCTCTGAGGCTCCTCTCCACTCCTCTGGCATCGCAGGAGCCCCAACCTGGGCCCTCTACCAGCTGTGCCCAAATGACCTCATCTCAACCCCCTGAGGCAATGCGGGAGTCACGTTTATTCCTGGGCTCTCCACAGTCCAGATCCGACTCCCAACCTCAGACGGACATCCCACAGGTGCCTCAAACCCAGCTTGTCTACAGATCACCCACTTCTCCCCATTCCTGCACATCGTCTTTATCCTCCACCCGCTGTACCTACAGGGCCAGGACTCTCACATCCTGCATGGCTCACACACCCGCATCTGTTCACACAACTGCACATGTGCTCACACACATGCTCACACACTTGTGCATGTGCTCACATACTCGTACATACGTGTTCGCACAACTGTACGCGTGCTCACACACATGTGCTCACATACCCATACACATGTGTTCGCACAATTATACATGTGTTCACTCACTTGTGCATGTGCTCACATACCCATACACACGATCGCATGTGTACATGTGTTCGTGTTCACATGCTCCCACCTTCATACATGTGCTCATATATGTGGTCACACACATGCAGGCTCACATGTATACATACACATCCACAAGCACACATACTCATTCACAGACATGCTCACATGTATGCACGCGCATGCTCCCACATTCATATATATGCTCACACACTCATACACATGCTCATACACTCATACACGTGATCACAAACTCACACTCTCACACACACACACCAAGTTAGATCAAGTTCCCGACAGAGAACAGGGCCGCACAGAGCAAGAGGATGCGTTCCCTTCTCAGAGTGCCGATGTCCCTGATCAGGGTGGAGGGAGAGGCGGCCGGGGTGACACTAGCCCCGCCCACTAGCAAACCAGGGTCCCATCAGCCCAGAGAGCACGCTTCCTGCACCGCGGCGCTCTCCCGCGGGGGCTCGCGTCGGAGACCGCGCATCGCGTACGCAAAGCCGCTTCCCCTCCACGGAAATTCTCCGGGTGTCCAACACCGTCGTGCGTCTCAAGGCTCAGCACGGCTGCCTCCGCCTTCAGAGTTGTGGCTGGTCTTCTTTTCTCGTCTTCCTTTTTTTTTTTTTAATTTGCAGCTCTGAACAGTGGATAGACTGACTTTGCATAGAAAACCCTGGAAAGCAACCTGACGGGAAAGCACATACTACCCCGCAGTGCGCCCACTTATTCTTGGGGGTGCCGTGGGGGACATGGCGCTCTTTCTCCCAGTGTTTCCCACAGAGCCCTGCCAACAGCCTTGACTTCGTGTCCCTGCAGGTTGGCAAATGGCCCAGAGCCCGCTGCCTGCTCTTCCCAGAACCACCCGTGGGTCTCAGGCCCCCGCCTCCCCCAAGCTCTCCCCCCAGCCCCTGCCTGGCCGGGAATGTGCATCTCAGCTGGGGTAACACGGTGGGTTTCGGTTGGCACCCAGCCCCCTTCCACCGTTCCCAGCAGGCTGGTACAGAATGCGTGCATTTCCGGTGGCGAGGGTCTCGAGCATCACAGAGGCTCACGTGAGCTCATCTGCTCCCACAGGCGTGACTCCCACCCAGTCAGTGTCGGGCACCAGGAGCGGTCCCAGAGCGGCAACGGCCAGAAAGGTGGTCTTCGATCGAGGGTGCGAAGCCCTCACACATGCTCTCCAGGAAAACAACGGGCCGCCCAACCCAAGGGGTGGGGACAAAGCAGCGGCCACGACAGAGCGGCGTCGTTTGCTTTGCTTTCCTTCGATACGAGCTGGGAACTGCTTCTGTCTCTTCCCGCCACGCGAGCTCACAGCTCTGTTCGAAGGCACGCACCCAAACTGCGGAATTTAAGGCAACAACAACAACAAGACGGTGGCATTTCTGCACGCGTGTTGCCATTTCACGCGGCTTTGTCTCCTGCCGCTGCACAACAGCGCTGCGTGACACCTGCGTGCCAGCGCAGAGGGCAGTGTGGAGTGGGCAGGGCTCTGTGATCAGCTGCTCGGGGGGGGGGGGGGGGGAACCTGGGCTTCGCGCAGCAGTGAAAACAGAAAGCTGCGGGAGCCAGGGCCCTGCGAGCATCACAGCTGTGGTCACGCCCCATGGCCTGGGGGGAAACCCGGCCGTAATGAGGTGCCCAGGATGGGGCCCTGCGAGCCGTGTGCAAAGATGACTTCTTAAGAGTCTTTGATGGCGTTTTCGTTCCTTGGACTCTGGGAACAGAGTTTCCACCCACGTCAGGGCGGGGGGGGGGGGGGGGGGGCAGTGGCTGAGCTCTGGGCCTGCAGGCCACGGCGTAGAGGAGGCCGAGGTGGGGAGGCTCAGGAACCCAGGCACCGGGACCGGCCCCTCCACCCCCAGGCTCTCCCCCCAGCCCCTGCCGGCGCCTCTCTCCGGAAAGAGGTAGAAGCCAGGGTCTGGGCTCAGGGTGGGGCAGCAGGGAGGTGGTGCTGCTACAGGAACAGAACCTGGACGCCAGCCATGTCAGCTGGGCCCTGCCCCTCCAGTGCAGACACTCCGGCACTCCTGAAGCTGGAGCTCCCCCGGTGGCCTTCAGAAAGCTCCCTCCAGCGCCTGCGTTTCCAAGGCTGCCCAGGAGCCCCCACTGGGGTGCTCACCTGGCCCAGTGTCTCAGGTTGGGCTCCCCCAAAGCGGCGGAAACGCAGATGGGCCCTCAGAAACGGATCCTCCACTGGGGAGGAGGACAGGGAAGGGGACACACCCACAAGGAGAGTCCCCACACCTTCCCCAAGCTGCACACTTGGAGGGCAGGTGACAGCAGGTGCCCTCCGCGCTGGGAGTCACCTGCACCACAGTCTAGGCCAGTGGTCAGCAAACTCATCAGTCAACAGGGCCAAATATCAACAGTAGGACGATTGAAATTTCTTTGCAGAGCCAAAATTTTTAAACTTAAACTTCTTCTAACGCCACTTTCTCAACATAGACTCGCCCAGGATGAACTTCTGCGCATGGGCCACGGAGTTTCAACCGCCCTGTACGTACGCGCCCACACGTGGTATTTTGTGGAAGAGCTACACTCCAGGGGCCACATGTGGACGCTAGCCGCAATTTGCCGACCACTGGTCTGGGCTGCAGCGGGGCCCCAGGGGCAGTGCCTGCACCACGGCCAACACAGCGGCCACAGCTGTCCCAGGGCCGCCCGCAGCTGGGGCTGAAGTCAGAGGGGGCTTGTAGGCACCGGGAGTGTCCCGACGGCAAATGTCCATTGATCTCTTGATGCATTGACTGTGGCTTTATTGACCTGAGTCCCTCCCCTCAGCAGCCAAGTCACAGAGAACATACCACAAAGCAGCACATGGCCTGGCGCTGGGGAGACCACGCCCATCCATTTGTTTTTGGTTTTTTTGGCTTTTAATATGTTCTATTGATTTTTTATGGAGAGGAAGGGAGAGGGATAGAAAGTCAGAAACATGGATGAGAGAGAAACATTGATCAGCTGCCTCTTGCACACCCCCTATTGGGGATGTCCCCGCAGCCAAGGTACATGCCCTTGACCAGAATCGAACCTGGGACCTTTCAGTCTGCAGGCCGACGCTCTAGCCACTGAGCCACACCGGTTCCAGCCTTGCCGGTCAATTTGAAGGCGGAGCCTGAGCAGCAGTAACAGCCCAGCCTGACTCTGCGTCCCCCCCGGAGGAGGTCCAGTCCAAGGTCGCCCGACCTGCAGGCTGAGCCCCCCGCCCCCTGAAGTGAGGACCCTCCACGCCCCCTGCACAGAGCCCAGGGCCCCCAGCAGGCCCTTCAGATCTGGCGAACCCGCCAAGGAGGCGATTTCAGAGACGCGACGGTGCCCGTGGGATCCTCAGAGGGAAGCGGCCTTGGCGGCCGGGGTCAGGTCAGGACGGGGCGCCAGCCCAGCACCGGCGCTATGGATGGAGCAGCGGTGATGGCGTCAGAGCACTCTCAGGGGATCCGCCAGCAGCTCCCGTGGCTGCCCCAGGGCCAGGGAGGCCCTGCTTCTCCCCGGAAAGGGGGTGTTGCTCTCAGAGAACAAGGCGCTGACTCAAGCACATTTCCTGTGGATTCCCACAAACCCAACTGCCTTTTGAAGCGGAGGCATCACCAAGGCCAGTGACAGCCCCTGCTGGTTAGAGACCGCGCCGCCTGGCTCTGGATGCCTCAGAACAAAGGGTTGGCAGCCTGCCGGGTCCCAGCCCTGCTCGCTGGCACAGCCCGGGGCCCCAAGTGGCACACACAGCTTCCGGGGGGCGGGGGGGGGGGAGGGTGAACCCAGTGCAGCTGCTTCAAAGCAAGAGAAAAAATTAAATTAAATTTAAAAGTCCAAGTAGGTTTGGCTGCCGCCTCGTCACAGAGCGAGAGCCGGCACTGGCTGCCTGGGGACCTGGGCTCCGGGAACCCTTCCACAGCCTCAGGCTGATGCAAACTGCTTGCCAAGAGGGGGCGCGCCCCTCCCCGTTCTGGGACCAGCCCTGAGGCCTGGCAGCTCTCTCCAGGCCACTGGTTCTGATGATGAAGGCCCTGCATGCAGAGCTCCAGGAAGCGGAGGGAGAGTCTGTGAGTGGCCAGTAGAATGTGAGAGGAAGGGGAGGGGCTCCCCTACAAAATGACAGGATACCCCTCTCCCCCAAGCCAGGCCCTGCGGCATCCCGCACTACAGTTTCTAGAGTCAGCCTTGCAAACATAACTCATTCGAGTGAGTCCCCTTTGCAGCACACAGACACCTAATAAAATCCAAGCAGAGGGAGCCCCAAGCCTGGAGAGGCTGGCGAAGCAGTGGGTTCCAGGCTAGGGTTGTGCTGGCCAGCCTGTGATGGCAGATGGACACGGGCACCCCATCACAGGGGCCCTCCGAGGGGCAGACCGCTCTGGCACACACAGCCAGGGACCTGTTCTCTGCAGGGGGTGTGGCAGGTCCCCTGACCACCTGCAGTCCATCCGGGAAGGAGCGTACAGATGAGAGCGCATGCGGCTGCAGTACATCCGGGATGGTGCGCAGGGGCCAACGTGCCGTGGATCCGGGGGCCGCCAACAGTATACATGGGGAGTGCCAAGGGCTCTTGTCCAGCCGAGGAGGGCACTCAGGCTGCCAGAGGAAGGGACCAAAGAGGATGTTCTGGGAAGACTCGGGGCTGAGCGGCGTCAAGGCTGAGGCCGATGACAGCAAGACCACAGCACGGACTTGAACACGTAGCGCCAACCTCAGAAGAGCCAACCAGAGGCCGTCAGCCTGGCTCTGCAGGATCGAGGGAAGTCGTGCGCTTTTCAGAATCACCAGCCAAGAGAGAACGTGAGTGTGCGTCATTCGCACCATGGAAAAGGCCTCTGAAGCCCTCGCGGGGCTGACAGAAGGTGTTTCTCTCCCTCGGACAGTCACTGAAGAATAGAGGAGGTGACTGCCTCTTCGAATGAAAAGACAGACGCACAAGACGTCGAGGACGTGAAGATCCAGGAAACACGTCACCGCTCCAAGGAACACAGCTTCCCAGTCACCAACCACAAGAAATGGAGAGACCCGTGATTGGCCCAATAAATAATTCAAAATGGTTGTTTTAAGGAAGCTGGGAGGCTACAAGAAAACACAGAAATTATATATATATATATATAGTAGGGTAATATCATGTAAGGAAAAATATCCTGTAAGTAAATTACACTTAGAAAATTCTTACTTCAGAAAACTAATTTCCATTTGTAATGCTAACAGCAAGACACCCATGAAAAACACACAAGGTGTCAAAATAAGCCAAAGGAAAAAATCATTTGGGCAAAAATAAAAAAGAATCCCCAAGTCTAATTTACAGAAAAGATTCCTTTATTAACTTTTGGTCGAGAATATGTTTGTATATTTTCAGAAAACAACTCCAAGACCATATGGGTTCCTGCAACAGAGAGGAACTGACAGGTCTGTTCCAACCGCAAAGACAAGCCAGAGATGGAAGACGCTGACGACACCTTGCCATGCTAACAGTCAGCAGCTGTGCGTCGCTGCAGGTGGCCCAGGATCAAACCAGAGAGGGTGGGACCTGCATTGCCACCATTTGTCCACCATCCAGATACCATTGCTGACATGTACACATAAGGAATTATTTGACTTTGAAACTGGGACTCAGAACTGTTGGTCACTGAAACTGAGACTCAAACATTTTTTGTTCTGATATGTTTATATCTAGTATGGAGATGCAAGATTTTTTTTTAAAGAAAAGAAACGGGGTGGGGGAGATAGATACAGAGGCAAAGAAGCATTGAACAGACTCAAACTACAGTGGGAAGGCAGGGGAGAGTGGGAAGCAGAGGCTGTAAGAGATCAACCGAAGGACTTGTAGGCAGGCATATAAGCATAACCAATGGATATAAGACCCTGGGGTAGGGGGGAGCAGGTGAGGGCATGTGCTGGGGGGTAGAAGAGGCCAGGGGGAGGTTAATGGGGGGAAAAAGGAAACATATGTACTACTATTTGTAATACTTTAAAGAATAAATAAATATATATATATATATAAATTAAAAAATAATAAAAACTAAAAAGAAAAAGAAAACACAGAAAGACAAGTCAACAAATTAGAAAAACATGTGATCAAAATGCGAAATTTAACAGAGATAAAAATCATTAAAAAATAACCAAGCAAATTCCGGAGTGAAGAAATATAATGACTGAAGTGAAAAGTTCAGGAGAGAGCATCAGCTTCAGAATGGATCAGATAGAAGAAAGAATTGTGACCTCTGAAACATATCATTTTAAACTATCTAGTCAGAGAAGAACAAAAGAAAAAGAATAAAGGAGTAAAGAAAGCGTATGTGAACTTCGGGATATCATTAAGAAGAAAAATCTGTGCATTTGGAGTCCCAGGAGGAGAAAGAGGGAGAAAGGGAAGAAACACTTATTTAAAAAATAATAATGGATGAAACCTTCCTAAATCTGGAGGGAGATGTAAACATCCAAGTTCATAAATCTCATAGGCTCCCCAAAAATCTCAACTCAAAAAATACCTTCTCCAACCACTTTCTAATAAAACTGCAATTAAAACAGAAAGAGAATTTTAAAGCTACAAGAGAAAAAAATCACACAATGGGGCCCCCCATGCACATGCCAATAAGAAAGGCTCTTAGCAGATTTCTCAGAAGAAACCTTACAGGCCAAGACCGGGTGGGACGGCATCTTCACACTGCGGGGAGGGGATGCCAGCCAAGAACACTTTACGTAGTGAAGTTATCATTCAGGGACACAGTAGCACCTTGATCCTCAAACCTAATTGTTCCAGGAGGCTGTTCAAGAAGAAATGTATTTGAAAACGGAATCATTTTGTCCCCATTAGAAATCATGTGAATTGGATTAATCTATTCCAGACCCAAGAATGATTGTGTTTTAACCTTTCTTATAGGCAGTGGTTGTTTAATGTGCTGTTTAATCTATAGACAAACACTTTTTTTCTCCAATTTATGGAACCACCGTCTACTATCCTTAAACGAATCACTTTCCCCACTCATTCCAAGAGGGCAGTGTCTTCGCTTTTTCACATATGTTCCTCTCCAACTATCACCCGCTAACTTCTTTTGGCTTGTCCAGTCTCCAACAGTTCTTCTCCCTACTCAGTGTCCTGTGATTGTTGTTTTGTGCGCATTTCCACATCCTCAGCAGCATTAGCACCCTTGATGGCCTCTTTATGTTTTAAAATTGTGCTAATCGTGGATTTCTCCAGCAATAAAAGCATTCTCTCTTGTTTGCTGACGATTTTATTATGCTGAGGTATCAGCACCAGAGGGTTGTCAGGTCAGACCAAAGTTTGGTTCAACAAACAAGACCTATTTTTCTGTGAACAACATGGTCAAGAATTGAACTGTTCGAGATGGAGCTATTGGAGAACCAAGGTTTGACTGTACAGGAAAGATAAACTTCCCCACCCCAGGCTAACAAAACTGAGGGAACTTACCACCTGTATTATAAGAAGTGCTGAGAGGTGGTCTCCCAACTGAAATGAAAGAACACTAATTAAACAAGCAAAACTCAGAAGGATGATTTATGAATTGTGCCTAATGGCATATACAGACCACTGCACACACTGTGACAGAGCACACCGTCTCTACAGGTGTACATGGAACATTTCCCAAAATAAATCAAGTCTCAGCAAATTTCAACAATAAAAAGCATACAGAGCTTCTTCTCTAATGATTAAACTAAAGTAAAAATAAATAACAGAAAGTTCATAGGAAAGCACATAAATGTTTAGAAATTAAGCGACAGTAACCCATGGGTAAAGATTAATTTACAAAGGAAAATATTTTGAACTGGACAATTACGAAAATGTGAACATTATGAATTAGGGGATGACATTAAAATAATGTTTAAAGGGAAATGTACAGCCCTAAATATATGATATATTGAAAGAAGACAGAAAGGAATGATTGGCATCATAATCTAAACTCTCATTTCAAGAATCTAGAAGACCAGCCTATTGAAGTTTAAGAAAATTAATAAGGACAAGAGCAGAAAGCAGTGAAATAGAAAGCAGATTTACCATATAGGGAATCAAAGCCAAATTATTTTAAATGTTAATAAAATTTAAAATCCCATACCAGTCAAGTAAGGCAAAAGGAGAAGAAAAATTACCAATATCATGAATGAAAAGGGAAGTGTTACTAAGTCCCTAAAGACCTGAAGAAGAGAATAAAGGCTCTCATGGAATATTTGACATCACAGAATTTATAACTTTAGATTAAAAAAACCAACTTTTTAAAGAATACAACCTAAAAAACTAGCATGAAAAATATGGAAAAGTTAAATAGTGCTGTATGTGCTTTTTAAAAAATGAATCAACAGTGAGAAACCTTCTCATAAAGAAAAGGAGGTCCCAGGTAGAGTCACTGCTTAGTTTTCCCAGATTTTTAGAAATTGCCCGGCCAGTGTGTCTCAGGGGCTGAGTGCCGGCCTGCGGCCCAGGAGCCTCTGGTTCAGGTCCCAATCAGGGCACAGTCCTGGGCTGCGGGCTCATCCCCAGCTGGGGGTGTGCAGGAAGCAGTGAAGCGATGAAGTTTCTCTCTCATTGATGTTCTATCCCTCTCCTTGCCCCTCTCTCTAAAAATCAATAAAAACATATTTAAAATAGTAATAATAATAACACCTATCTGAAAAAAAAAAATACTCAGAGCTGAGAACAAAGGAGAGCCCTTCCCACTTAATTTTCTGAGTGCAAGATGACACCAAAAATGAAAAAGACACAATTAAAAAGGTACATTCCAGTCCAACATCTTTCCTGAACATACACAGGACAAATCCTCATCAAAACATGAGTGATTCAATCCGGGGAGAGTAGATGGATATCGTGACCAGAGAGGGTTTACTCCAGGGATTCAAGGAGTGAGTTAATACTTCATTTCCAATATATTATTCATCATATTAACAGGGGAAAGGACAAAGCCACAGGCCTAGCTCAATACATAAAGGAGAACATTTAATAACATCCAATACCCATTCATGACTAAAATGCTCAAAACAATTCAATATCAACAACGCTACTAACAGTAGGCTTTTAATAAAAAGGATTTCCTATGTATGATAAAGAGTATTGATTGGGGTAAAGAATACCCTACAGCCCTGGAGAGTGTTGCTCAGTGGTTAGAGTGCCGGCCTGTGCACAAAAGGGTCATGGGTTTTTGATTCTCAGTTAAGGACACGTACCTGGGTTACAGGTTCCAGCCCTGGTCCCCATTGGGGTGCATGTGGGAGGCAACCAATCAATGTGCTGCTCTTACCTTGGTGTTTCTCTCTCTCTCCCTCCTTCCTTTCCACTCGCTCTAAAAATCAATGAAAAAAGATATCCTCGGTGAGGATTAACCAAAATAAAAAAAAGGAAGAAGAAGAAAGACATAAAAGAAAAGCCTACTGTTAGTAGCGTTGTTGATATTGAAAGAGTGAACATTTCCCCTCTGGGTACTGCTGCCCATTATCATCACTGCGATATCATCCGAAGGTCTTCTGTCAGAGCATTGAGGTGAAGAGACCAGACAGATGGGTGGATGAGTGAGTGGGTGTATTAAGGAATAGGAAAGTCGGTAGACAGATGCAAAATAAATAAAAGTGTCATGACTCGCCATGACATAAATGTACATGTAGAAAATCCAAAGTAAACTCTTAGGATTAATAGGAGAATCTAGAAGATCACTGGAAACATTATCAATATAAAGAGTCCCATTGGTTTCTACATACTAGCTACAAAATTTAGAGAAAAAAATGTCAAATGCTGTTGAACATAGCATCAAAAATATCAAATATCTTTACATAAATTTGCATTTTTAAGTGTAAGACCTCTCCATGAAAAACTATAAAACGTGACTGAAAATAAAGAAGAGGGAGAAAGATCCCTAAGTTAATGATTAGAAAAATCATTATCTAGAAAATGCCAGTTCTTCTCAAATTGATCTCCTGATTGGATGCAAACCCAATCAAAAGCCCAGCAGGTGTTTGTGGAAATTGATGAGTCAAGTCTAAAATTTTTACATGGAATCACAAAGAACATAAAGCAGGCAAGGCGGTCTTCAGGAAGAGCATTAGAGTTGGGCAACTTAAACAATCAGATGCGAAGGCTTGCTCTAAAGCCATAATAATCAGGGCAATTTGATACTTCTGAAATGATGGGTAAACAGGCCAAAGATATAGAACAGCAAATACAGAAACAGATGTGCATATACAGAGTCGGTTGCTTTATGTAAAAAGTCCCCAAGATTCAGCCAGAATGGGACAAGCTCTTTAGGACATGGAAATGAAGCAACTAAATATCCAACAAACTAAACTTTTATCCTACCTCAAACTATATCCAAAAACTAGTTCAAGTTTATCATTCATATAAATGCAAAAGGTAAACCATGAGATTTTAAAAAGGAAACATAGGAGCATATTTTCATCATCTTGAGTTGGAAAATATTGCTTAATGTAGCAAAATGCATTAACGGAAAAGAAAAAGTATGATAAATTGGACACATTAACATTATGAACTCCTGCTTGTAAAAATATCACCACTGAGTGAAAATTCGCAAACCAACCATCCAAAAATGAACACACATTCGGAATATATGAACAAGTCTCACAAATCAGTAATAAAAAATCTACCAAAAAATGGGGTTTTTTCTAATGGTCAAAAGTAGATTTTTTTTTTAATGGTCAAAGACTTGAACAGGCAAATCACAAAAGAGGATATTTAAGTAGCTAATAAGCATATAAAAAGGTGCCCAACAGAGATCTTTACCAGCAAAAATGCACATTATATCCATAATTTAAAACCTTTACACACTCACCAGGGTGACTAAAATTTAAAAGACAGGGATTTGTGAGGATACGGAAGAGTGAGGACACTACAAAAATGTAGTGGCGTCTGTTAAAGCTAACCATGCGCGCACTTGAAGACCAAGCCATGTTTTTTCTTAAAATATCAGGGTGAGGCCAATAGAAAAAGGAGTGTACACATTTCCCAAAATACCTGGCTGGGTAGCTCGGTTGGTTAGAGCAGTGGTCAGCAAACTCATTCGTCCACAGAGCCAAATATCAATAGTACAACGACTGAAATTTCTTTGGAGAGCCAAATTTTTTAAACTTAAACTTCTTCCAACGCCACTTCTTCAACATAGACTCGCCCAGGCTGTGGTCTTTTGTGGAAGAGTCACACTCAAGGGGCCAAAGAGCCGCATGTGGCTCGCGAGCCGCGGTTTGCTGACCACTGGCTTAGAACATCTGCCTGGTACGCCAAGGTCGTGTGTCCAAAACGCATGTGCCAGGAAAGAAGGACACGGCGCCTCTGTTCACGGTGACCAAGAGCACCCATCATCCATAAGCAGAAGGCCCTGCCACACGCTGTGGCGCATTCATACCATGGACACTTAAAAAAGAAGGAGCGATGTTTACACCCCAAAACGTATCTCACAAAAGGGTGTGTAATGTGTGGGCCCAGAGGTGTGACCTCTGGCCTAGGAAGGCTGATGAATGAGTTGGCACAAAGGTCTGGCTCCTCTCCAGGAAGGGTTTTAGGGGTGCCTCCCCGGGTAACGTGAGCCTTGAGGGGGGCAGGGAGGAGGTACATGAGTATATTCCTGTGCAAAAAAAATATATCAAGTTGGGTGCTTCAGATCAGGGTGCTTTATGTATGTGATAGTTCTATTTAAAAGGGGAAAAATGATATAAAGTGCAATCTGTTATCTTAAAAGTATAGTGCACACATATATTTAAAGTCTGGAAGAATATGCATTGAAACATTAATGTTGGCCCAAGGTGCTAGATATAAGGATGATCTTTATTCATTTTTTTTTCAACTATCTGCATATTCTTATCTTGAATGCCACAGAGAACTTGAACTACTTCTATGGTTTTCATGAAAAAAAGAAAAACGTTTAAGAAGAAGGCTTATTTAAAAAGATCGCAGTGCACTGTCTGTCCAGTCCTCACCCTGCATCTGGCCACTCTGTGAGGCGGTAGGGGCTCTGGGCTCAAGGGTCACCCCAGTCCTCAGTGGGTGTGGCACCATGGGACCGACACCCGCATCTCCGAGGCAGCTGGAGGCTGCTTCGGGCCCGGGGCACCGTGTTGGGGACCCTACGTCCGGTCCCAGGTGGTGCCAGCAGCAGAGATGTTCTGTGTCCCCTGTGTCCAGCCCCCACCCTCCCCTTTTCCTAAGCACACATCCCTCTGATCCAGGTAAAAGCAGCCAGGGGTGACCAGGGGTGACCAGGGGTGACCAGGAGGTCATGCCATTAGGCACCTTGTCACTTTCATGGCAAAAGAAGAAGAAAAAAAGCCCTCTTTTTATTGCCACCCGCGTTGGCTCCCTTTATTCTGCACTCGGGGCTGGATGCGATCTCGATGGTGAGTTACGGCCCCTTCCTGTTGGCTGCCAGATAATGCTTACATCTCATAACCTGCGCGTTTCACAGGGACCGGTGCCATTTCCTGGACTCTCCCCAAAGCC
The DNA here is from genome assembly GCA_027563665.1 of Antrozous pallidus. Lineage (NCBI taxonomy): Eukaryota > Metazoa > Chordata > Mammalia > Chiroptera > Vespertilionidae > Antrozous > Antrozous pallidus. Next base: position 122,750,726 of record CM050510.1, read on the forward strand.
ATGCAATTATGTTTACATCTTTCCCTTTACGGCTCCCTGTGAAGGGGCGGAAAACAATCCTTTGGAAACAATATTCTCGGGCTGGGACTTCAAACGGGGGTTATGTACCGTTCACATCAGAGAGGGGGAATGCTCAGCCCGAGTGACTGAGGGGTGCGTTTCCGAGTCATTTCAACAGGAACTCTCACCCTGAAGTAAACACCGCAGCTCGAGGGGACGATCCAAATACCACATCTCCCAAGTGGGGCCCGGGGGACGGTGTTTATAGACTTTTCTGTAACGCCCCCAAACGCCAATGAGTCCATGCCTGTCATCTCATTCCAACATAACAGGTAGAGTCTGCGCTTTGTTTATACAGAATCTCGGTGCGGAGCCTCGTCCGTCTTCAAAGAAACCATATATTAAGGTGTTTGTTTTTTATAAATATGTGTTTGTAGGGCTGTAGACTGCATCTGGCAGCCAGCTCGGCAAAGGGCAACCGGCAGTGAGCCTTACATAAGGCAAGATGGGAGCCTCCTCGCCGTTCGCTAATTTGGGGTGACATGAGGAGGCAGGAACGGGAGCACCACCATCCTCTCCAACTCGCTCCGCAGAGAGAGTCCGGGCAGATTTACGGCCGGACGCGAGGCAGACACCGGACGACGGATGCACCCGGCCGGCCGGCCTGCCGTTCATCACCGCCGCCCCCAGCGCTGCTGCTTTAAGGCACCGAGAGCAACAGAGCCCCGTGCGCCGTTAGAAGGTTTCGATCAGAGTGATGAATGGTCGTCTCTGGGAGCTTATTAGCACGTTAGAAATGTGTGGGTTTGGTTTGGTTTGTTGGAGGTGTTTTATGTGTTTTTTTCTCTTCTCCAGAGAAAAAAAAATCTGGAGGGTCAGCAAAGCTCTTAAAGGCTTTGGGGTTGGAAATCTCGACCTGACAGACCTGACGCATCAGGACTCAGGTCCCATCGGAGCCCTCGCTTCACCGAAGAGGAGGCAGGACACAGACAGGGAAGTGACCGACACGGTCATGGCAGCAAGGTGGCCAGGCCGGACGCCACTCAGCCCCTGATTCGCCATCCCTCCCACATGCTTTTTATGAAAACACTAGAGGCCCGGTGCACAAAATTCATGCACACGTAGGGTCCCTAGGCCTGGCCAGCGATCAGGGCTGATCAGGTTCCCCTTACCCCCACCTTCTCTCGCTCACTCCCTCATCTTCAGTGCCCTGCCACCACTGGTGGCCTACCATGTTCCACGTCCCCCCTGGTGTTCAGTGCATGTCATAGCAAGTGACCGAACTCCCGTTCTCCCTGTCAAACTCCAGAGGGGACACTTTGTATCTATACTAGAGGCCCAGTGCATGAAATTCATGCACTGGGCGGGGGCGGGGGCGGGGGCAGTGTCCCTCAGCCTGGCCTGCGTCCTCTCACAGCCCGGAGTCCTTGGGGGGTGTCAGTCAGACATCCTTAGAGCTACCGCGGAGGCAGGAGAGGTTCCCATCACCGCCACTGTGCTCGCCAGCTGTGAGCCCAGCTTCTGGCTGAGCAGTGCTCCCCCTATAGGAGTGCACTGACGACCAGGGGGCAGTTCATGTGTTGAGCATCTGCCCCCTGGTGGTCAATGTGCATCATAGTGACCAGTTGTTCTGTCATTCGGTCAATTTGCATATTAGCCTTTTATCATATAGGATAGATCCTGAAAAACATGTTCACATCTAATTAATCAAAACCGAGGCAACATGCCACCCACAGGATAAGGGATATGCAGTGAAAAGAAGACAGGAGCACAGACTGCAAAGCATCATTTAAAGCCCAAGGGCTGTGTTCTATCTTCTGGGGGTGTCAGTACCATTGGGCCACCCAGGTAATCCCACATGCTCACCCACCTCAAGATACTGCCTGCAACCACGTGAACTAAAGATGGACACCAAGCCACCATCTGCACAAACCTGTGAGGCAGCTGGAAGGGAAACATGACGGGATCCTATGGGCCCAACATCAGGGTCCCGCATTTCCATTTCCAAAATGGCCTCATGCGGACTCTGAACAGATGGAAATCCAATCAGAGGTCTTCCCTGCACTGGGCCTCCCACCCACGGGATGGGACCGATGCAACCAGAACTAATAGCTCCTCACCCAGATGCAGCCCACTACACCGTGTCTGTGGGGAAGCAGGACGGAAACTGGAGAAAATTAAGTCAATACTGAGGAGAGCCACTGGCCGGGAGACCAAAGGCAACCACAGAACCATCAGTTTACAAGGCAAAGCCTTCGTTCTCGGGAGGGACTGGATTCAGGGAGGCCCCTGAGCAGATGGAGAGCAGAACATCCGGGACCCGGCACCCCTTCCCACCCAGAGGTTAGACCCTGATCCCTGCTAAACTGACACGGTGTCCCTCAGTTACATGTCCCCGGCCTGCTCAGCATCACTGTCACCAGACGGAGACAGGCGTGAGGCCAGCCTGCCTCTATCTCGATGAGTCCCCGAGAAGCCAGACGACTCCCTGGACCGCGGGTCTCATGCCCGGCACCACTGCGGGCTCTGCGGGAAACTCTAATTCCGGTCACGAGGACCAGGAGCACCTGCTGTGGTGGGTCTCAAGGGACGCCGGCATTTGACCTGAGGCTGCGAGCCACTCGGTGTGACACTGGGACTCCCGGCTCTGGAATTCCAACACCAGCCTGTCGACTCCTCTCCAGACACGGTCATGAACCGACTGGCATGGTTAGAAAGCTCTGGGCTTAGCGACGTGTGCGGGCTGTCACGTGTCTGCGGGAAGCGGGCAGCCAAGCAGTGAGACCACGCTTTTTGGTTCTTTCCATTAAGCAAAGTAAATTGCACTTCAGCATCTGTTTCTGCGAGTGATGTTTGTGTGATTCTTGTCTCAAAACGCACAAGTTGGGAAGATGCTTGGAAGGTCTCTTCATTAAAGACTGTCACCGAGAGAGGCGTGAACAAGATAAATTACTAACCACTGCCCAGAACTGAGCTGGTGAGGCGTGAACGGGAGCATCGGGGGAGGTCTCGGGGGGGGGGGGGGGGCAAGAGGATCTCCCTGCATGCCCATCCACGTGGCCCTGGGAGGCCACCTTGGGGACCCTTGACCCATGTTCTCAGGAAAAGTAAGCTCCCACGAGAGCTCAGCCAGAGCCAGAGTGCTCAAGGCAACAGCCATCACTGTCAATGGCGCCAAGACACCGGTTTGGAAGAGGAAGGAGACAAAAAGGGGGGTGGGGGAAGGTCGTTGAGGAGCATCCAGCCAGTGGCAAATCAGACTGCACACGCTCAGGTGTGCAAGGCGTAGCAATGAAACCTGCTCCCCTCTGATCTCTGTCTCCAGTCTAACGAAGGAGATTTAGTGCCTGTGCCTCAAGACCACTGAAGCTGAGGACTAGAGACTGAGTCCTCATAGCTGGAGACACTGTCAGTGCCGGCCTGGGGTTTACTGAGAGCACAGGGTCAGGAGTCATTGCGTGGAGGGGGGCTGAGCGGCCCATGCAAGGAGCCAGCCCCTCCCGGCACCACTGGTCACACTGGTTGGAGGCTGCTCATCAGCCAATAACCACAGCCTCTTTACCCTACCAAACGCCGGTTGTTAGGACTCCAGGAACATCACCAACAGCTGTTCCACGGGGTTTGGCCTCGAAAAGTACAGCAGGGCTCTGCATCATCCACATCTGCCTCCCTGTGACAGGGAGACCAGGAGCGGGCATTTGGAGGCCTAAAATGAGCCCAGACCTTCTGCTGGTGATAGTGTTCAGCCGTGGCTCCACCACCCTGGCCCTGCTTTCCAGGCCAATGGCTGCTGCACCCTGGCAGTACCCCCTGATGCTACTGAGACCCCAAAGAGTCCATCTTCCCCTGACCAGAACCACACCTCCAGGCTCCCACGAAAGTATCTGTGGTCCCTGCAAGGCGGCATTTGTGCATCACGCTGGCAAACATCATCTCAGTCCCTCCTGGGAAGCAGGTGCCTCTGGTCAGGGAACAGCTGAGACTGTCATTTGGGCTGAATTTTTGTGTGGCGAGCCACTGTGAGTCAGGAGGGACCGGCCTCCTGTTAGCGATGTAAGGTAGGCTCCGTTTGCTTTAATAATGTAGATAATTACTAACATTTCAAATTTAATTAAGAAAGACGCTTCTGGCTTTATTTGTGTGGGGCTTCCTATCTCTACGCATCTAACATCTAGGGATTAACAAGGGAACTATTTCCACACAATCCCTGGGGCGTCCGAAGAGCTAGGCCGCTTCTCTGCAGACGTTGTGTAGACACCAGCCCCTCACCTATACACACTCGGCTGCGGCCAGACTGTGCTGGGCAGGTAGGGACCCAGGACCTGTGGGCCAGAGGTGAATGTGGCACTTCCTGCCTGGGAAGGTGGGGGTACCAGGCTCCGAGGATAATGGCCCCCACCCCAGAAGGGAGACCTAGGGTGGGCTTCTTAGGGGGCAGCATGAGTCAAGCTTCAAAGGAGGGCAGGAGCGCATCAGTGGGAGGGAGGGGTTAGAGAAGGTAGATTCCAGTGGAGGAGCAATTCTCTGCAGAAACCTAGAAACCTTTGCAAGCTTCTGATCTGACCTCTCAAGTTCCCAAATAATAAGATGTTTTAAAAAAAAAGTGAGACATTTCATCAGCCTCAGGAATCCTGAGACATACCATGTGAACAAACTGTGGCTGGCAGGGATTCTGAGCATGTCTCTCTCATAAATATTTCGTAAGCCCTCACAGCGTGCCTTCTTGTTCAGTCACCTACCAATTCTGGCTCCCTGGGTTCCATCAGAACGCAGCTAACAAGAGGGTGGGAGGGGAGATTCCTGGGGGTTACCTCTAAGGGACCTTGCCCACGGTGGTCCTCCAAGGCGTTCCTGCGATTTCTGGTTTCCGATTCGGAGACAGCGCGTCCCTGAAATCCTGTGTGTCAGAGGGGCAGAGGTGGGGTTGGCGGAGGATGCAGAATGGAGCAGGAGAAGTAAATAGCAGTTAGCCAGACGGCTGATGGAATCAACGCCAAGCCGTTCTGTAAACAGGTGTCCAAGTGCATTCTGGGTAGCATCAATATCAAATTTGGAGTTTGAATTTAAAGAAAGAAAACAGGGGGAGTGGGGAGGACAAACAGAGCCTCAGCTAGAGACATGGGATAAAAAAAATGAAAAGCTGAGACAGGGAGAGAGGGAGGAATCCAGAGGAAACAGATCATGATGAACGAGGGTGGGCAGAGAGGGGCGAGGAGGGGCTAGGTGAACTAGGGGGCAGGAGGCTGCGGAGAGCATTCAGTGAGCTTCATTTTAGGTTTGTTGGCTGTGAACTGAGATCAGGACACACAGGTGTGGATATCAGGTGCAAACACACGTAAAGTGGACATCTGGCTACAGGGAGTGGGCCCATGCTCCAGGTCCATCCTGCTCCCCTCTGACCTCCGTTTCCATCTAAAGAAGGGAATTTAGTGCCTGTGCCTCAAGACCACTGAAGCTGAGGACTAGAGACTGAGTCCTCATAGCTGGAGGTGCTGTCAGTGCTGGCCTGGGGTTTACAGGGTCAGGAGTCATTTCGTGGAGGGGGGCCGAGCAGCCCACGCCAGGAACATTTGGGTCAGCACCTTGGAGAGCGCCACCCATCTGCAGTGGGCCAGGCAGGGAGGAGAGCCTGGGGCTCCACAGAAGGGGAAGTAGCCAGGTCAGGGCTCTCCCACCCCCCAGTCGCTCCTGTGTCCACCAATGGCCCCTCCTGGATGCCTGGTGCCCGTGGCTGCCTTTTCTAGAGCTATCCACTGCCCATATGATCAGACCGGTGGAGCCCAGATGCCATGAGCTGAGCCAACCACAAGTCTCACGGCCGATTTCCAAACGTGGCACCTTTTGCTGCAAGGAGGACTGGCAGGGCCTGCTGGCAGCTTAAGGCAGTGGCTGGAAAATTGAACTGAAAGCCCTTGTTTGCAGAAAGAGCCCCACCTTCTGGAAAGGCAGCTGGGTCCGATGGCTTCGTGATGAGCGAGGTCATGTCCTCACCATTCACTGCAGCACGTGCAAAAGCTCCCTGCACATTAGCAACCGTGACAGCTCCCACTTCGTGAGCGCCTACAGCCCAGCTGGCATGATGCCGTGCTTTCATCCAGAGACCATCTCACCTAACCCTACCACACCCAGAACACACACCCGCTCACGGAGAGGATACCAGCCTCACCCTGCAGGTGACAAAGCAACACACAGAGAGGCTAGGGGAACAGGAGTCAGCACCCCTCTTTCAACAGGCCCGAGATGAGGAAAGGCCGTGATCCTGGAGTTCTTGGGGCTTGGATGCCAGGCCTCCCCAGATTGCCAACATCTGGTCCTGCTCCCTCCTGCACTCGTGATGGGGACACTCTCCAGACCTCTCCATCCATCCATGTGGAGGCTCACGTGGTGTCATTCCCAGAAAGGGATTGCCATGCTCGGTGGGGTCTGTATGTGGGTTACAATTTACAAAAAGACTAAGGCCCGTTCATTTCTATTAAAATACCTACTGCAGTTTTACAAATAACATTCAGACAACAAATACTGGGCATCGCCTCTAATGAATGACTCCGGTGTTGTCAAGATCTCTGATCGTGAACATGCAAATGGACCCGAGACAGGCACTTTCAGAAGCGGCATCTGTTAAAGGGTTGGAATAAGCCTGATATTGTTTATGCACCAATTGAAGAAAGAAATGGAAGACTGCTGTGTTTTCAAATAGTCTACGGGCCCATTGGCACATACACAATTACCTGAGAACATGGCCAACCAGTAAGAGGAGACTTGTCAGCAAAGGAATAAACTGCAGAAGATTGCAGCGCTCCAGCTGGGGAGACTGAATGTTCTGGAAGCACATGGACGGGGAGAAGGATGGGCCTTTGGGGCAGTCCCTTGGGTGTATGCTTCTCAGACTCTAGTACAGAACTGAACTTTCCAATCAAAAGGGAAACGTTGTTTACATTACTGCAGTAGTTTTTTCTCTCCACACCTGCAGTCCACAGTGTCCTGCCTCTTTGCTGATGAATCTTTGAGCCTGGATCGGACACCATGTCCTGTACCTGTCCAGCACCACGGACTCTTCTAAGTCCCTGGCATTTGGGGCATGGCCGCTGAGTCACCTGCTGGCCCTTGGCCTCCCGGACAGAGTCAGGAGCAATGCAGGAAGGGACACGAGGTTCTGGTGGACAAAACGCACCACGACCGTGGTTGTCACAGCTTCTGGCCTTTCTAGAAAGCGGATGGGAACGGGCTAGCAAATGCGGCAGGTTTGCCGTTTTCGAGTTACTTCTGCCAAGGAATGAGTCACCTGATGTTTTCAAAATTTGTATCTAAATGATTATATGTGGTAATTGAAAGCATTAGGAAGCATGCCAAATACTTAATTGAAAATTATAAAAGCGTGCAAACTGGAAGACTTTGCCAGTTAAACAACTTCAAACTGTAGGATGTAATCAATTCCACCAGGCTGACACCGGACACGTAGCAAAGGTCCATCCGGTCCCGTCCCCACGGGTGAGCGGGCATTTGAGAAGGGTAAACGTGGGGGGACATGCAGAGAGGGGCCAGGAGGAAACTGCTCACTTGCATGTGGTCCAAGAGAGCCCAACGGTGGACCAGTTGCCTGTGGCTGCCGTAACAAACTGCCGTGAACGTGTGGTTAACACAAGAGAAGTGCGTTCTCCTACAGTTTCCGAGCCCGGAAGTCCATAGTCAAGGGGATGCTGGGCTGGTCCTCCTGGAGGCTCTGAGGGAGGACCTGCCCTGTGCCTCTCCCCTCGTTCTTGGGGCTGCTGGCAGGCCTGGCACTCCGCTGGTGGCTGCATCACTCCACTGTCCACCTCTGTCATCACACAGGGCTGTCCTGTGTCCTCTCATGTCATAGACGCCTGTCACACCCTCATCCAGCACAACTTCCTCTTTGTTGAACTAATTACTTCCACAACAACTCCATTTCCAAGGAAGGGCACATTGAGGTTCCGGTGGACATGACTTTTTAGAGGGACGCTATTCAGCCCAGAACGGGCAGCTCAGGCCTGAAGGTCCAGGCACAGCAGTCACAGCCACCTGCTCTCCACTCTGAGGGGGCAGGGAAGGGACTAGTGCACCATGTGGCAGTGATGCATCCCATCAGGCATCTTCACGATCTCCCTCAGGCTCTGGGGCAGCTCAGAGGAGACATCACGGATTATCCTACCCCAGGTCCTTAGAACATCACTGCACACACACACACACACATACACTTTTCCTATGGACAGTTCTCTTCATTTACACACACACACACACACACACTCTTCCTATGGACAATTCTCTTCATTTACACACACACACACACACACACATTTTTCCTACAGCAACCCAAGGTGCCAGGCATCTGGGTCAGAAGCCACAGGCTGCATCTGGACATAAGGAAACAGCTTCCTTCTAAGACATTGGGGAGTGATTACGTTCATGCCCAGATGGTGAGGTTATTTGCCAACTCATCGTTATGACTGTACCATCAGTCACTGGAGGTGGGGCAGGGGGACGGGAGCTGAGAAGGCCACTGCTCCTGTGCTCACTCAGGGAACAGAGACAGCCCCTCCCCTATACAGACACAGACACACCAAGGACTTCCACAAGAGCCCCTCATGGCACCCTCTTCCCACCTCAGGGAAACTGAATGTGACTGCTGAGTCCCTGTGGCCCCCGAAGGACAAACATAACAATAACACAGCCTGACGTCTGTCTACTTCCTGGAAACCAGGCGGCCAGCCTTGGTAGGGACTCTAAGGAATTGACCACAAGCTTGGTAACTGGCCTTGGCGACTCGGTCTTCCCTGACACCTGGAAGGCTCCGTCCCAATCGGTGCTAATTGCAGGTGGCTGGTCTACCCTCCTGGCTCAGCTGTTTAGCGAAGATTACACTTCATTGCATTTTATACTAATCAGCTTCAAGAGTGGATGGCAAAATTAATTTGACATAATTTCATGCTCTTGAGTAGTCTTTATTTTCTAAATTATGGTTCTTTTCAGCAACTCTTTTATCCTACTCCAGAAGAGCAGTATTTGCATGGGGGCAGACTCTCACCTACTAGCGGTTAGCTTAGCCAAGTGTCAATAGCCCATCTTCATTTCATCCTGAAGTCAGTGGCACGCGGCGTGTTACTTCAACTTCAATACCATAAGTGTTATTGGTGAAATGTGTTCTCTGAAGCGTGGTCTAATGAATCAGAACCAATTTAAACTACTGTCTGGTTTGAAATACTGAAGTCTGCCAAATTTAAGACTTCTATGAATCATCCAAGTCCTCAGATAATCAAATGTTCAACTGTGTTTTGAACATGTACCCTCTTGAATTGGTGGATGGAAGGCTAAATGGCGGATGGGTGAATGGGTAGGTGGATGAATAAATGGTGGGTGGATGGGTGGGTGGGTTGGTGGATGGATGGATGGATGGTAGATGGATGGGTAGGTAAATAGATTGTGGATGGGTGGGTGGATAGGTGGATGGATGGATGGACGGATGGATAAGTGGCAGATGGGTGAGTGGGTGGGTGGATGGATGGTAGATGGGTGAGTGGGTGAGTGGATGAATAAATAAATGGTGGATGCATGGATGGGTGAGTGGATGGGTGGTAGATGGGTGGGTAGGTAAATAGATTTTGGATGGGTGGGTGGTTGGTTGGATGGATGGATAAATGTGGATGTGTGGGTGGGTGGATAAATGGGTGGGTTGATGATGATGGATGGATCATAGATAGGTGGGTGGATGAATAGATGATGAATGGGTGGACAAGTAGGCAAATGAGTGGACAAATGGTGGATAGGGAGGCGGATGGCTAGAAGGATGGGTTGGTAGATGGGAAAAAGTGGCTCCTGCTGCCAAAGCTGTGACTTTCATAGTACCCATCCGACCTTCCCCGGCACTCATTCCTTTTCTTCCAGTAACAGCACCTCGATGTGGCTCTGGAAAACCCCACTCTCGCCACGGCCAGAAGCTGGCCTTGAACATGCAGAGATGCCAATGTCCACTACATGGAACTCTCTGTTGGAAGAAAACAATCCTGCAAAGCCCGGATGGCGATTTCTGCCCCGCGTTCCTCTTCACACGGAGGGAAGTGTGTGAAGCTGAGAATGAGAGCCTTCTGCACGGTGGGTCGGCCGTGAACACAGTCCTCCGTGGGCCACCAAACCACCCACACCGAAAGTCTGCCCGTGAGGCCGACACCGAAGCCTGTCACCGCCCCCGCTGTTCACGCGCGCACCACCGGGCTGTGCAGGAGGAGCAGAGCATTTCGGCTCGCAGGCACCGGCCCCGCACGACGGCCCTGCAAACCCTGCAAATGCAGCCAGGGCCCCCTCCGCTCACAGGCCGACGCTTCATTGCGGCCCGCACTGAGATCCAGACGCTCCTGGCATATGAGTCAGACCTCTTCTTTAACTGCTCTGAGCGTCGCTCTGCTTTACATAGATCAGTGAGCAGGACTCCAGGTTTGCCGGGGGAGACTGCGGAGGAAGTCTGTTTGCTTGTGACAGAACCCTCTGTTCTGGAGGGAGTGTCCACTGGGGATGCTCTGGTCATTGCACCGAGTCTGCCAGGATTCGACCTGCACATAATGGACAGCCAGCTTCCAGATATCCACAGAGAGCGGGGGACAGAGCCACCAGGTGTCTAGGGTTGGCCACAGCTGGGCCCACCTCCCCTGCCCCTCCCTGCACGGGCTGGCCTGGACTCAGGAGGAAGAGCTTGGCAAGGCAGGTCTCCTCTCTGCCCCTGTCTGTGTGTCCAACCTGTGACCACCCAGGCAGCACCTGAGCCACTCCATTCCCACCAGAGGCCACAGGGCATCCTTCCCACTCTCGGAGGAGGAGCAAGGGGCTCCGCCTCACGGTGCCCGGATGTCTCATGATGAATGGGCACAGCTCCCTCCGTCCCCAATGCCAGCTAGCTGAGCTCAGACTGGCACAGTAAGGCACACATCGTCTGGGAAGCTGACTGTTCAGGGCGGATAAAATTCTCCAGACAAGGAAGGAGAGAGCGTCCCAAGTTCTGATCATCGGTCTGCAGCGCAGCCAGGCTCTTTCTCCCGAGACCTAGGCTCACGGGCCATCACGATGCCGTATGATGGAGGGGACGGAGCCCCCAAACCCACTGAGACGTCTCCTTGGAAACACGACCCATCACCCTGGAAGTCTGAAACAGGCGGAAGGGATTTCTCAGATGATCCCCTTTTTCACTGAGCACTCTCCTTTTGCCCAGTATTCTGGTAAAATCCACCCCCAGGGTGCCCGACAACGATACCATCAGCACATCAGAGAGACCCCACTCAGGAGAGATGCAATGGTTGCAGACAGGCTCCAGGCCCGCCCCCAGCTCTCTGGAATGAAACTGTTGGTCCCACCGAGCTGCAGGCCCAGACCCTCCCACTGGGATTCAGACCTGCAGGGACTCCCGGCCCCTCCCAGCCTGAGTTTCCATCTGCATTCCTGCCCTGTCTGCCACATAGTCCTAATGAACGCTCCTGCTGTGTGAATTGGTTTTTAACACATCAGCAGCCCTTACTGACAATAGGTGGCAGCTACCAGGTCTTTGGGGAAATGAGGGACATTTTCTCCCAGTCATGGAGCTGAGCTGGTGAGAGCAAGGGAGCTCATTCCCCTGCTGGGATGACACTGTTACAGCCCATAGCACCTGCGGTCACAGCCGCCCATCAGACTGTCCTCTGTGCCATCCCTCGCTCCCGCCAGCGCCCCATGGGGACAGATATCCCCGCTGGGGGAAGGGTGCTGGCTGCTTTGGACAGCACCTGGCAGCTCGAACCCTTCCGTCCTCACCCACGGGAGGACTGAGACCCAGAACTCCCCCACCCCTTTCCCGTGGCCACGCTCAGAGAATCCCTTGCCCACTGTCCCGCAGGGCTGAGCTCAGCTGGAAATGAGATTCAGAGTCTGTCCAGGCTGCACCATTGCAGCAGCAGCTCCACCCGCTCCCTCGCCAGGCTCCGTAGGTGAAAGGTACAGTCGGAATGGGCAGGACACCGAGGACCACATGGTGGGCACGTGGGTACTGCCCTCTGGATACATTGGTGTGCTAGCGACACACACCAATCTGGAAAATGCCAACCACGGGGGAGTCCATGAGGACAGGAGAAGAAACTCAGAGGATCGAAGAAAGGGACAAGGAACCGGACTCAAAAAGAAGAGGGAGGAAAACCATGCCCAAGAGCGTGTGCAGGGACCCTCAGTGCTGAGTAGCAGGGATTCATTTTGCACTCAGAAATAATAATAATAATTACAGCTCTATCAACATTAACATTTCAGTTTGAAATATTATGGCTCCGGTGTCTAATTAACATAGTAATTAGACATATTAATATATTTCCTTCTTCATTTCAAATCCATAATCTACACTAATTGTGTTTAATGCACTCACTGTGGATGGATGCTGATATTTTGGAGTGTAAAATTATAATTTACCCCATTAACGAAAATCCAGCAGCAGCAAAGTCGTCCCTAATGAGGTTAGGCTTTGCGTCTGTGTTGTTCCTGCCAGCGGTCCGAAGAGGGGAGGCCACTTTTATCTGCAGATTAGGCAGGACAGGGTGACTGTGGGTGGGCGTGAGCACCTCTCCCACACGCGACTGCACACAGACACCCCAGAGCCAGCAGGGGGTGAAGGCCCGTCAGTGCTGAGAAGGGCAGCTCAGGACACCGGGTGTGGGTAGCCCCCTTCCAGAGTCCCCAGCAAGCAAAGTGGAATGGCCCGGAGCGTCCCCACGGGTTTCCAAACCACTCCTGAAGGCCCTGGAGGAGGATGGAGATCTGAGCGCCTGGGATCGGGGATGTTCGGTGAGTGTGCGGTGTCCGGCCCACATAGCTTTCCTCATCAACACAGACACTCACACTCAGCACGCCAGGCCCACAGCCACCAGCACCTGGCCACCGCATACCACACATGCGTGCGCCCTGCTCCTGCCCTGCGATAACCCCACCACAACCACCCAGAGGACAGTCCTGCTGTCTCTGTCCCTTCCTTACCCCTTGCACATGCACTCGGCAGTGAAGTGCAAGAAGGTTCCCTTGCAGACAGGGCGCAGGGCCCTGCGCTGTCTCAGGGACGTCATGCACATGGCTCTCTCCGCCAGAACCAGTCGAATCCTCTCTCCTCCATAGAACGGAGGCTTCAGCCTGCCCCCAGGGCCCCACGGCTTCAGAGCCCAGACCATTTGTGAATAACATCACGTGACCATCCCTGTGAGCAGATCCCACAGGGAGACTGTCAAGCAGATGCGAGAACCCATTGCCTGGGGAAGCCCTGAACCAGCCCTGGCTGCTAGCCACGACCTGGGCAAGGCCCTTGGCCTCTTGGAGCCTTTTGCTCATCTAAGAGGTGGAACCAGTAGCCTCCAAAGTCCCGCCCAGTGGTGACATTGGTGTGAAGGCCACTGACCTGTGCGTTCTTCCCTGGGGGCCGGCGACACGTGCCAGGTGAGGGTAACCCCTATCTTCAGGAAGCCTGAGCTCCTGCCTATACCGAGGGGCACCTGAAGTTATTCCACATGGCATGTTTCCTGCAGGGACTGACCCTATCCCCTGAACCCCAGGAGAGGAAATACACTGAGTGGCCAGATTATTATGATCTCTGAACGCATAATAATCTGGCCACTCGAGGTATGTGTGTGTGTGTGTGTGTGTGTGTGTGTGTGTGTGTACACACACACACACTAGAGACCTGGTGCATGAAATTTGTGCACAGGGGTGTGTGTCCCTCAGCCCAGCCTGCATCCTCTCCAATCTGGCAACCCTCAAGGGGACATCCCTCTCACAACTGCTGGCTCCCAACTGCTTGCCTGCCTGCCTTCCTGATTGCCCCTAACTGCTTCTGCCTGCCAGCCTGATCACCCCCTAACCACTCCCCTGACAGCCTGATTGATGCCTACCTGCTCCCCTGCCAGCCTGTTTGCTCTTAACTGCCCTCTCCTACAGGCCTGGTCACCCCTAACTGCCCTTCCCTGCTGGCCTGGTCCCTCCCAACTGTCCTCCCCTGCTGGCCATCTTGTGTCCACATGGGGGCAGGATCTTTGACCATATGGGAGCAGCCATCTAGTGTGTTGGAGTGATGGTCAATTTACATATTACATTTATTAGATAGGATTAGAGGTCAGGTGCAGGAATTTATGCATGGGTGGGGTCCAGCCAGCTTGCCCAGGGGGAGGGGACATGGGTAGTTGGCCAGCCTGCCTGCTGGTCGAACTCCTGGTCAAGGGGACAATTTGCATATTAGCCTTTTATTCTATAGGATATACACTGAGTGGCCAAATTATTATTATTCGTTCAGAGATCATAATCATCTGGCCACTCAGTGTATATTTTTCCTCTACCCACCATAGGTTCATCACCTGGACTGGCACATTAGACCTGGAAAAAGCACATTAAATGAGACAAACACAGAGAAGCTTATTTGCACGGGAGCACTTGGTGCTGAGGCACGCGAAGAGGAGGTGAACACGTGGCTTATGCATCTTCACAGAAGAACAATAAGTGTGCCCTCTGGCTTGCATGGTTCCATTGGCTGGGAATCACCCTGCACACTGAAAGGTGGCTGGTGCAATTCCTGGTCAGAGCACATGCCTGGGTAATGGGCTGATCCCCAGTAAGGGGCATGCAGGAGGCAGCCGGTTAATGTTTCACTCTCACATGAAACTCTCCCCCTCAACCTCCCTCTCTCTCTCTCAAAAACAACTTTGGAGAAAAAATAAATAAATTTGTAGAGAAGTCACAAGACAAAGGAAGAGGGCTTTAGGCTGTGGGGGAGGTGGGCAAACTGTGGGGAGGTAGCTATACTTCAGCTCCAAATAACCTTCTTGCCAAAGTGGCCCGTGTGGAGGAGGCAGGCATGTCCTCTATCTTCAGCCCCGAGCACGCAGCCCGGCGCCCGCAGCTGCTCAGCACCGGCTTCTAAGGAGGAGTGTGTGCTCACTCGGCTCCCCTGTAAAGACGAAGCTCCCCCTGCTCTCTGGTGCGTCCACACCATCCTATATCCTGTTCGTCTCAGGCACCACGCACTCTGCTAACGAGATATCAGCATTCCAAATCTACCCTCTGATGCTGGGGCGATGCATTTCATCTCTCCATTAAAAGCTGGTTTTCGATGCTCTGATCGGCATCTCCATTACCTCTTTAATTAATTTAGCATCTCTCCAACCAGCAGTTGCTAAGTGCCCAGCAGAGATGAGAAACCCACCAAAACAAGGCAGCTCCCGGCCCCAGGCCAGGCCTCTGAGCCCCGGGAAATGGCTATTTGAGTGAGAAAGCATTTATCGGCCAGCGCTGGGCTTTCACAGCAGTTAGTCTGGAAGGAAAGATGAAGCGTGGGCCAGGGCCAGGGGCAGGCCCTCGGCCAGGCGGGGGGGCGGGGGGGGGGCCTTCAGACCCACACGAGGCCCTTAGCCGGGAAGCCTTAATTAGCTCCTAGGGGAGCCCGCTCTGCCACTCGCATGCAGGGAGGTTTCTTAAGCCCTTCTTTGCTTTCCTAGGGGTTTTATTTTTGCTTCGCTTTTCATTCTGTGGAACAGCTGGTTCTCCAAGGCCCCACGTCAATGGAGACATCCCTTGGTGGTGGCCCCGAAAGGGGTGCTGCAGAGCCCTCTGGGCTTGGCTCCACCGCCTGCTCTGGTCTGAGGGCCAGAAATGATCTAAACACGAGTCCTAGGATGACCGCAGACCAAGGGGCCCCCAGTAGCAGCACCGAGCGCCACACAATCCTCCAATCAAAGCCCATGCTTCTGACCACATTCCACTTCCTGACAACAAATCACAGGTCACCACGGACCACCAGCTGAGTCTTCCTGGAAGCTGTGCTGCTCCTCCTCAAGGGACACAGGACTCCCCCAGACCCAGAGGGACCTGGGGCCTAGTGCCCCAGTGCCCCAGTGCCCCAGCTGGACATCACATGGCACACCAGGCCTCACCCGGGACCCTGATGTTGGGCACAAGCCTCACATCTGGTCGTGCTCACCAATATGGCCAGCTCTCTTTCCTCCTCTGCTCCATCCCTGGGAGCTCAGACGTGACCACTCACTTGCTTCTCCCACAACAAAGGCTGGGGCCGATTCTGGACAGAAAATGCAAGCGCCAGTGTGAGCGTCCACGTTCCTCTCGAGTTGTGACAAAGCCTGAGGTCTAAGCTGAGATGGCGGTGCCCAAGGTGGGTGGAGCCTGGCCGTCAGGATTCCTGCCTGGAGGGAGGAACCAGCCCCGAGGCTGCGTGAGACACAGGCCCAGATGACAGGACCAGCGCTGAGCAGCCCGCTTGCCGGCTGTCCACATGGACTTGCCCAGGACCCTCCCCCCAGGCACTTCGAAGGCCTGGGAGGTCCCAGGGAGGCTGCTTGAACAGAGTCACGCGTTGTCCTTGTCTTCAAACGTATCCACTGCTGGCAAAGTTCACTGACATGACATCTGGGGCTGGGGCTGCAGACCCTCCCAGGACCTGTCCTCGAGGGTCTCCTGTATCAGCCTGCAGACCTGAAGATGGCCTGCCGCACCGGGAGCCTGCCCCTTCCCCAGCCCCGCCGCCCCCTCTGGCCAGGGTACAGGTGGTCACACCCTGGGCCTAAAATCACATCCTAGCATCGACAGAGGACACATTTATAACCGTTCAGCTGCCCCAGAGGAAAGCATTTCCTGCCCAAACGAGGCAGCATGACTAAGCTGCAGACAACAGCGAAGTATTAAACTTTAATTTCTACGATCTTCAGAGAGGTCTGCTGCAAGCTCTCCTTTAAGCTGCTCGTTTCTCTGGGGGATTAAAGCGTACTCAGTGCTCTCATTACCGGACGTTGGGTGTATGGTTGTTGTTGTTGTTGTTGTTGTTGTTGTTGTTGTTGTTTGGGGGGGCGGGGAGGGGTTCTTTGGAGTAGATGTGAGAAATGTCAGATCTGAGTTCACAATTAACACAAAATAGAAGCCCAATGGCATTTCTGGGCTGTCCTATCTGTTCGCCCATTGTTTATTAAATGCCCGCCATGTACCAGGCACTGAGAACATGCCATCTGAAACAATAAAAAGCAGGAGCGGGAGGAATACAGGGTGGGGCGCACTGAGAGGCGGGCCATCTGGTCACCCTGCCGGACCCTGTTCCCCAGCCGCTTGCTCATCTGCACCCAAGAAGCTTGGGGGTCTGCTGCGGCGGGTAAGCTCCCTGCCACCCACGCCATCCGCCTTCACCGCCGTCTCAGGGTGGGTTCCTGAGAGCGAGAACAGAAGCTGCATGGCCCCTGGAGGCCGAGGCGCAGAGCCAATGATGTCACTGCTGCATTTTGCTGGCCAGAGCACGTCCCAGGACCAGCCAGACTCAGGGCTGTGGAGGCAGACCCCACCTCGCCCCGGAAGGAACAGAAAGCCCCGAGGCAGAGAGTGTGGGTGCGGGAAGGGGGCATATTCGCCGGAGCATCTCAGACGTGTCCAACGTGTCCTCCTGGGTCCAAAGTCGAGCTCTGATCTTCACCCCAACCTGCCCTTCCCCCAGTCACTCTCTTCCCATTAGGGGCACCTCTCTTCTGCCTGTGGTTCAGACTCCCTCGCTCACTCACACCTCATGTCAGTCCAGCCGTGTCACCAGTGCATCCCATCCTCAACCTGAACAGGAGAGATCCACCCTCACCGCCCCCACGGCCACACCCTGGTCCAGATACCAGCCCCCCACCCGGCTACCCCTGCCGTGCCCCTTCCGGAGCGAACGTCCTCTGCTCAGTGGTGAGGGCTGCTGACAGGACCCGGGGCTCTCATTTGATTGGCTTTGCCTCTCACTGGATGCACATGCTCCCATTTCATCCTGTGTCCCAAGCAATCGCTGTGTAGGCCACAGAGAAGGGTCCTTCCTGCCTCTTCCTGTCTTCACATGACCGTCATCCCTCTGTGTGCCTGTGTGCCCACAGGGCACCTCCTCTCTGTGAGTCTTGTCTTAGAAAGATGAATGCTTGCCTCAAGGCCCACCCTGCTCCCATGTGACCTCCTCTTTGCCTGCACCCTAATTTCATCCACAGGGACCCTATGTCCCATAGGTCACATTGGCCAGGACCGGGGTTTAGGACTCCGGCGCATTTTTGGGGGGCTGTGAGGTGAAGGCATCTCTTCGGAAGCGCATGGGAAGGATGTGATTTGGGAACTGCCGAACACCTGGGGGTGTCCTTGTGTCTGAACCCCTTCCTGTGGGGACACTCCAGCGGCACTCCAGAGACAGTCTGGGGTGCCAGTGAGCGCACCTCCCTAAGGAGCCCAATTTGAGGGGACACTTTCTAATGTGTGTTCTGTTCCGGCATGGCGTTAGAGAAACACGGGTCACCCGAAGGCGTTGGGAATCCACATCAAAGCTCAGAACAAAGCATTTCGATACCTCTCACACGCGGCGGCAATGTGCACTGTAAAATGGCCTCTGTGTTCATATAGTTTCTCCTCAACGCCCCTGTAAGAGCATCTTCGTCGCAAGCCTCCCTCCGAGGCAGACGTCAGGCCCAGCACGCTGTCGCACCGGCTGCCAGCCTCCCTCATTAGCTCCCGCTCACATGTGGCTAAACAGCCGTCTCACAGGCGCAGACACAGGAAGTGTCGGCCCTTCTCACCCAGGACCAGCAAAGGGAGGCACTAAGGGTCCTCCGATCTTAGCTGTTCTGAAATCTCTCCAATTTCTACTTTCCAAGGAGAAATGGGTAAGTTCACCTCTGTGCTCCTGTCCCATAAGCCAAAAGAAAATGAATGAGGTTTCGGGAGAGTTCAATTGAGTTTCGTCCAAAGAGCATCCAAGTTCAATGTCTTTGTAGAAAAATGTCAACACCAATTTCCACAAGAGGGAGGAGATATTCAGGTGTCAGAAAAAATTATATCTAGAAATCCCCAATAAAAGGGGACATGGCCTACAGAAGGGGATGGGATGGCAGGGATGCTATTTTGAGCTGTCTTCATTAAATACTGTCAGGAATCCGATCTAATAAAAGAGTAATATGCAAATTTGGTCATACCTTTGCCACAACCACAAGCCATGCCCACAGCCACGCCCACCAGCCAATCAGGAGCAGGTTATGCTAATAAACCCCAACCAAAATAGCTGCCACCACTGAGAGCAGGAAGAAGGCTTGGGTTTCCCCGGGAACAGAGAAAGCCAAGCCTGCTATTGCCTGCCTAGGCCTCCATTCAATGTTACAAAGTTTCAGTTATAAAAGATACAGAAATGGCAGCAGCCACTGAGTTGGAGAGAACAGGAATCGGGCCTAAATGGGTAGTCAGACATCCCTCGAGGGGTCCCAGATTGGAGAGGATGCAGGTTGGGCTAAGGGATATCCCCCGCCCTCTGTGCACGAATTTCGTGCACCAGGCCTCTAGTTGAATCAGAATGGATGCAAGGATCTTATGACTCGTTCATCCCACATTCACCCTGAATGCACCTCACTTACACCCCACTCTCAGCCCAGAATCACCCCACCTTCATCCCACACTCACTCAACACTCACTCAGCTCTTTTGGAGGAATGAATCATGGACATTTCACCAACACCAGGAGGAGTCAAAACCCACACTCATAGAGCAGACCTGAGAAATCTTGTTAAGGTTCTTTTTAGATAGGAACATACTTCATAGATGCTTTGTCGGTGTAAATAATTTAATATCTAACTATTATACACAGGTCAAACAACTTGACTTTAAAATAAATCTAAAAATACCTAAGGTAGAGATGCCAAATAAATTTGAAACAGAACACGCGGTGGCTCAAGACCGGGGAAATGAGACGAGGCAGCACGGGCGGTAACAGCTGGATGGCAATGGAGGGCAGCGAATAGACTGGGAAGAGTAATGTTGAGCCTGGGACCAGCTTGGAAGCCAGACAAAAGAAGTTAAAGTGGCGATTAACTAAAGCACCCAGGGAGCGAGGACAACGCCCGCCAGAGCCCCGTGGGTACCTGAGACGCAAGCGCATCCTGACCACAGTTCTGTGTGGCACAGATCAGCCCACAGAGGCCCTGGTGCAGCGACACTTCCGCCCGGTGATGCACCAGGGGCCATCCGAGAGACCACGAGAGGGCGAACAAACAGCCCATCGAGTCAGGAGAGGCTCAGAGGAAACCCATTCATTCTGCTGTTGAGCACAGTCTGATGAGAAAGTGAATGCCGTCCAGCGGAAATGGTAACAAAACGAACACGTGTCATTAGGGGGGAGCCGGAGGCATCCTAGATATTTCCATGGTCTTCTGAGACCTCCGCAGGAGCTACCGTGGACGGGGCAGGCAAGAACCTTGAGTGTCAGTGAACTAAGAGACTCATCAGGGTTTAAAATCCGCCAGGGCGGCGTCCGACGAGGCAGAAAATTGAGCTTTGGAGGCGGGAGAGAGAGAGACAACAGACGGGGGGGCACTGTCCCCGCCGGAAGGAGGGAGCTGGTAATGAGATCCTTCCCCAAACTGTTCAGTCGCCACCCCTGGGAGCCAGAAACCCTGCGTGCAAATGACAGGACGTTGGCTTAATGGGAACCGGAGGGTCAACGCACATTTGCAAAGAGGCTGGTGGCGACGGCGTTGCGCAGCGGCGCAGAGATGGGAGCACGGGACGCGGATCAGGGAGCGTTGTGTTTAATTGCCAGGAAATTAGAAATGAATTCTCACAGAAATATGTCTCTCAAGACAAAACCCCATTTCAGCCTAAATAGACTTTCATGAACCGAGGAAGCGCCGTGTTAGCAGGAGAGAAACCCCACAGCACAGCAGGGCGAGGCCTCGGCTGAGGTCAGACGCCAGGATCTGAGTTAAGAGCCATCACGGTGTTTCTACACAGTGTCCTTTCGGGACGGCCGGACGGCTGACGAGTTCCGGGAACTTGGTCCTCCACTGTGTTTGTCCGATCAGGAAACACGGCCCCCCAGGCCTTTTGTAAAAGAACAACAGAGGGCTGCTGGGTCTGGGGGCTGCTTGGTTTGATCCAATGTTCTCAGGGCAGCAGACAGTCTGCGTGCATCATTGTGTGGGTGTCCCCAGAGCTGCACGAGGCTGGTAAGAACGGGCCGTTTCCCCCTCCTGCCCCCACGAGGCAGCCATGCGTGGCCTCTGATAATTGAGCTCTGCCCCCCAGCTTCTCATCAAGATGCGTTGGTGGCCCAGCGTCTGAACTCCCGGGGGACAAGACTCCCCAGACTTTGCCGCCTCTGCAGGGGTGCAGCCTACTCCTCAGGGCCCACAGGTGGGCCTGGGCCCCGGGCGGAGCCTCTGCCCGCCTGGGTGCTGAGGTCCCAGGGCCTGTGGTGAGGCGATCATAGCCCCCAAAGATACCAGATCACAATCCCTGGAACCCGTGAAGGTGACTGCCAATGGCAAAGACTTTGCAGATGTGATTAAGTTAAGGGTCCTCACCCGGGACCCCAAGCACCATCATGAGAGTCCTTAGACAAGGGCAGGGAAGGGAGATTCCATGGTGTGCACAGAGGAGAAGGAGGTGCAACCACAGAGACAGGTGCTGCCACAGCCAGAGCATACCCGGGACCAGCAGAGGCTGGTTGAGTAGCACCCACATGGGTGTGGGTTCCTTTCGCTCCAGCACAGCTGGTTTCAAATGCCACCTGCTAGCAGGTCTCTTCAGGTAACCTTGACCTTGGTTGGGACCCTCACCTTGGCCCTGATCTTCTGCCAGAAGACCCCTGTGCATCTCAGCCAAAGCACGCCCGGGACCAGCAGAGGCGGGAGAAGCAGAAGCACCCTCCCCCAGAGCCTTGGGAGGGAGCCCGGCCCTACCGACACCTGGATTTGGGGTTACTGGCCTCCAGGAAAGAATAAATTTCTGGTTGTCTCAAGCCACCCAGTTGTCATAATTTGTCACATCGGTCACAAAAAAAACTTCAAGGTCGAAGCTCTGGGCTGGCCAGAGGCCTGCCTGGAAGGAGACATGGAAGCCAGACATGAGAGAGATCTGGCCGTGACCTTGCATCAGGCAAGACGCGCTTCTCCGGCGCCTGAGCCTCTCAGTCCTCATTAGGCCTCTCACAAAGGAGCCTCGATTCACAGACAGGTCACACGGAGCAGGTGCAATGCGGGAGACCTGGACCGCCCAGAGAGGGCACAGTGCTGCCTGGGAGTGGCCACCACTCAGCCTCCATCTGCCCCAAGAGAGTCGGATGGTGGTGGGAGCGGGGGCTGCCTCAGGGAAAGAAGGCTGCACTGCTGATACATGTGTGCATATATTTATTCCTGGTGGGGGCAGGGCCTCAGGAGAAGGCCACGTGAAGGGCATCTGGGGAAACCTCCACATCGCACCTGGAACAAGCTACGTTGGCAAGGCACAGCCCAAGCCAACCTGCCTCCGCCACTTCTCCCAGCATCCTGTGAGCTGTTCTGGGACCACGGAGGTGGGGGAGGGTGGAAGGGCTGCACCCCCAGGATGCACAGGGGTTTTCTGGCAGAAGATCAGGGCCAAGGTGAGGGCCCCAACCATGGTCAAGGTTACCTGAAGAGACCTGTTAGCAGGTGGCATTTGAAACCAGCTGTGCTGGAGCAAAAGGAACCCACACCCGCGTGGGTGCTACCCAAACAGCAATCACGGGGATAATGTGCTTTGACGTTTTTGAAAAATCGGCTGGGAGAACGCGGAGGTGTGGGAAGACAATTTAATGCGCAGTCTATCAGAAAACAACCGCAGAAACAGACTTCAGAAATTCTTTAAAAAGATGTTCACAACTCCGAGATGATATACTTGAGAACCTGGATTTAATGGGCAATTCTCCAGACAAATGCCAATTGTTAAACTGGCCTGAGAATAAACAGAAAACCAGAGCCAGCGGTTCTCAGACCTGAGTGTGGACCAGAACCGCGGAAGGTTACCAAAGCTCCGATGGCTGAGCCCAGCCCCGGACTTCCAGACTCAACAGGCCTTGGGGGTGGGATGTCCCAAATTGGAATCTCTAACAAGTTTCCAGGCAACAATGGACCCCAGTCCAGGGACCACACTTTGAGAACCAATGGTCTAAACACTAAGCCCCAGGAGAGCAGGAATCATATGCATGAGGGCACATTCGATGCAGGACATCAGGAAATTTGATATAATTCATCTTCATCACACAGGAGAAAACAGATGTGGCCTGGGACCCTCAAAATGGAATTCTCATTATATTGAACCCAATACCTTAGAACAGTGGTCAGCAAACTCATTAGTCAGCAAAGCCAAATATCAACAGGACAACGATTGACATTTCTTTTGAGAGCCAAATTTTTTTAAACTTAAACTTCTTCTGACGCCAGTTCTTCAAAATAGACTCGCCCGGGCCGTGGTATTTTGTGGCAGAGCCACACTCAAGGGGCCAAAGAGCCGCATGTGGCCCTCGAGCCGCAGTTTGTCGACCAGGGCTTTAGAAGCAAAATTTAGTAATTGTTCTTAAGCAATGTTTATTAATGTAATTAATTCAATTCCCTTAAATCATACCCACAAATATACTATGACAGACTATTTTTAAAGCATATTTTATGGATTCCAGAGAGGAAGGGAGAGGGAGAGAGACAAACATCAATGATGAGAGAATCACTGACCGGCTGCCTCCTGGCACGCCCCCTACTGGGGATGGAGCCTGCAACCCGGGCCTGTGCCCTGACCAGGGCCTTCCACTCTGGGCCTGAGCTCTGCAGATATTCAGTTTCTGGGCAGACCCAACACCTGCCTCCGGTGGCCCAGCTCCAGGTCCCCGTGGCAGCCACGGGCTGGCCTGCTTTCTGGGGAGAGTGTCTGAACATTTTAATCAGAACCGAGCGATGATGCAGAGCAGAAGTCCTGATTCATGAGCCGGGGAGAAGCGTATTTTGGCAGAGACATCGCAGCAAACTGGCTGAGTTTAAATGATAATGTGGCTCAGAGTGCCCCTGCCCAGACCACACGCTTTTCTGCTTCCCAGTCTTCAATCCTGTGGGCTGATGGGTGAGCTTCGCCAGCTCCCAGGAAAGCCTTAATCTCATTAAACCCTTCAAATGTCTATGTCCCGTCCCTATGAATACCTTAATGAATAGCGCAAGGCCTGAGGCTCCGGGGAACCCATGAACCCACCTTGAGGGTGGCCACCGGCAGAGCTTCGGGCCCCATCACCCGGCCTCCAATGACAGTGCATCCCCGAGGGGCCGCCCCGCCTGTGTCAAATGCAGACTGAGTCCAAGGAGCAAGAAGACAGCCAAGGGTGTCTTCACAATGACAGTGTGAGTCAGGCAGTGTGTTTCTCTCCAGGCATGGGGGCGGGGGGCAGGGAGCTACTGAGAGGAAGCATCTGGGGACCACCCAGGCCAGCCCCAGAGCGGCTCCCTAGGTCAGACCCAGCCGAGGCCGGGAGCAGCCGGCAGAGCCTGACGGTGCTTCCCGTGCCCAGGCTCGTCCAGCAGGACCAGCCGACCTCCGTGTGCACCCCTGCCTGCAGCCCGCAGCCCGCAGCCCGAAGCCCGCAGCCAGAAGCCAGGGCTGCCACCCGCCCATCACGGGCATACCCTGAGGATTGATAGCAGCTGCCGCACCATCACCAAAGGCACCATCGCCGAAGGCACCATACGAGGACCCAGAACTGTTCTGGTTGATCACACAGAAGCCCCTTGGGAAGCCACTCTGTTTGCTGGGCTGTGATGAATGAAGAACTTGCTCAACTCTGCATCACAAATTGAAATCCATGAATTAATTGTTTTTTGTTTTTTTAAAATATGTATTTTATTGACTTTCTATAGAGAGGAAGAAAGAGGGATAGAGAGATAGAAACATCAATGAGAGAGAAGCATTGATCAGCTGCCTCCTGCACACCTCCCACTGGGGATGTGCCCACAACCAAGGTACATGCCCTTGACCGAAATGAAACCTGGGACCCTTCAATCAGCAGGCCGACGCTCTATCCGCTGAGCCAAACCGGCTAGGGTCATGAACTAATTGTTAAGAGACTGGCAGAGCCTTGGAATGAAAGAGGCTGTAACCTGGGGAGCAGGTGTGCCCTGAGTGTCTGTAAGCCAGGAAGGGGCCAGCCTGGATGCCTGTCAGCCTCCCCTCTGGTGCAGGGAGACAGGGCACTGGGCCCCGCCCATCACCACTCCTTCTCCTGCATCCCTGCCTCCGCCAACAGCACCACCCTTCGGGCAGCCGGTGCCCCTGCTCCCAGGGCCCCCACCCTCCGCCCCTGCCTCCGGGAGGTGCGTTCTCTCTGCAGTTGGGCTCCAGCCCCTGATTAGACGTGACCAGAGGGAGAGGAGGCTCCGGGAGCACGCATCCCGGCTTCCAGGCTGAGTCAGAAGGGAACGGACAGCAGGTGGAGAAATGGCCGTTTCTCAAGAGCTATCTGGACTGGCTTCCTGTGGCCTCCACACAGCCCGGCACAACCGTACATTTCTGGGCTGGAAACCACAGAAGTGTATCCCTCACGTTTCCAGAGGCCCCGGGCCAACGCTGAAGTGTCCCTTGTGAGGACAGCCACTCCAGAGGCTGCAGGAGAGCGTCTTGTGGGCCTTTTCCATGCCCCAGGAGACCCCAGCCCACAGGGGACCCCACCCACAGGGGACTACAGCCCACAGGGGACCCCACCCACAGGGGACCCCAGCCCACAGGGCACCCCAGCCCATAGGAGACCCCAGCCCATAGGAGACCCCAGCCCACAGGGAACCCCACCCACAGGGGACCCCAGCCCACAGGGCACCCCAGCCCATAGGGGACTACAGCCCACAGGAAACCCCACCCACAGGGGACCCCACCCACAGGGGACCCCAGCCCACAGGGGACCCCACCCACAGGGGACCCCAGCCCACAGGGGACCGCACCCACAGGGGACCCCAGCCCACAGGGGACCCCACCCATAGGGGACTACAGCCCACAGGGGACCCCACCCACAGGGGACTCCCGCTGACAGGGGACCCCAGCCCACAGGGAACCCCACCCACAGGGGACCCCAGCCCACAGGGGACCCCAGCCACAGGGGACCCCAGCCCACAGGGGACCCCACCCATAGGGGACTACAGCCCACAGGAAACCCCACCCACAGGGGACCCCACCCACAGGGGACCCCAGCCCACAGGGGACCCCACCCACAGGGGACCCCAGCCCACAGGGGACCCCACCCACAGGGGACTCCAGCTGACAGGGGACCCCAGCCCACAAGAAAGCCCACCCACAGGGGAACACATCCCACAGGGGACCCCAGCCACAGGGGACTCCACCCACGAGGGAACACAGCCCACAGGGAACCCCAGCCCATAGGAGACCGCAGCCACAGGGGACCCCAGCCCATAGGAGACCGCAGCCCACAGGGAATCCCACCCACAGGGAACCCCACCCAGAGGGGACCGCACCCACAGGGGACCCCAGCAGCCGGCCAGTCTTCATGCATCTGGAAGGCAGAGTGATACCGCCACCTCCAGGGCATCCCGGGACCTGCGCCCCGAGCCGACCCAGGCAGGGCACACCGGGCTACCTCCAAGCTGATGTGCGAGCCAGTGCCTGGGGCCATACGAATCCTGCCATTAACTCCAGGGGCTCTGAGCTGCTCTGAAGTAGGAAGAGCCACTTTGTTGTGACATTAACCCAGGATGGAGCTCTGCAAGGAGCATGGGGAATGCTTAGGCGGGTGCACGTCCCATGTGCCCGTGGGGCTTCGCTCACTGCCGCCTCACCTGTGACTCACCACTTCCTGCGTGGCTGCAGCAGCTCCCCTCCCTCCCAAACCCCCCACCCCTTCATCCTCTGTGAGAGCAGCGCCAGGGAGGGCTGTGGAGAGCCTGTTCGTGCAAGAGACACAAAGGCTGGGGTGGGCCAGGGGAGACATGGAGGGACATCCACAATACTGCCAATAATAACTCGCGCGCACACACATTCATATATATTTAAATTTTTTTTAAAGGACACCCGTCACGCGGAAACGACCGAGAGGGCCAGCCCGGCCAGATTCCACGCAGCCGGCCCGCCTGGGACCAGCTGTCGGGTCACATTCCTGCGCTCCGGCGTCCATGTGAGCCTCAAGACGCCCTCTCTCTCCAGAGCGTGTGGCTCCGCTCTGGAGCCTTCAAAGAGCAGATTTCTCACGGGCCGTGGCACGTTTGAAGTTGTAGGAAGCCTTTGAAGAAACAGGAGAAAGAGACAGGAGGGAGGGAGGGAGAGAGAGAGAGAAACACACTCTCCTCCCCCCCCCACCCCAGCAGCCTCACAGTGAATACATCAGAGGACCTGTTGCCCCCACACAGCGCCCCAGACCTCTATGGGGCTGAGGCAGGGAGGACGGGACAAGACTGTCCCTCTGACCAGGAGCACGGGTCAGGCTGGCCTCTGAGCTCCCAGGAGCGCTCCTAGGTCACCCCTCTTTCCAGCACTGACTCCTGGGCACCTGCACGTGGGACCATTCCAGCCGGACCTCGCCCGTCCTGTGTGCCCTCCGCTTGCTGATCGCCGTAAGTTTGCACCTTCCCGAGTTCTGTGGTCGTTCTAGTGGACTACTGAACCCGAGTGGGGGGGGGGGGGAGGCTGTGGGAACCCCTGATTTGTAGGCAATTGGAACAGAAGTGTGGGTGGCCTCGGGAGCCCCGGGTGACACTGGTGTGGAGACGAGGGCAATCCTATGGGGGCTTTGACCCTTAACCTGTGGGCCTACCCTGACCCCGGGGAGTCCGTGTGGCATTGAGTTGTATGGCTCTCGTCCAGGTCACAGCCCTGCGGAGGCAGGAGGGCAAAGCCAGTCCCAGCAGCTGGCAGACTCCCAGCTCTCCAGTCCACCTGCTGGTCTCTCCATCACCCCCCACTCCCTGAGAGACTGCAGCCGAATTGGGGCCCAGCGCCCACCTCCCAGCACTCTTTCCAGAACCGGCCGCCACACAATCAGGATTCTCCGAAGGCATTTACCTTCCGGCATTCGAGACCCGAGGACACCTTTTGGCGAAGAGTGCAGGGCAGGATCAAAGCTTCGTTTCACTGATCAAGAATAATCCAGCAAAGGAGACATGACTCTATTGTCAAAGTGATAAAAGACCCTCATAATGTATCTGTGAGATATCAGCGGGGGAGGGGAGTCACGTGGGAACCATCCGTGTGTTCTCCTCTGAAGCCCTCGAGTAGTTACTTCTGGCATTTGTTAATTAAACCTGAGTTGTGTCAACCCAGAGCTCGCCAACCCGCAGAATTCTCCGCGCCCGACATAATTACGGAGCTGGGAGACACCGGCCTCCCGCGGGCGTCCTCAACCTGCAGGCCACACGGCAGAGGTGAGTGGGGGCCTCGAGGACCACACCCCCGGTGTCACTGCCGCCCGCCACCCACGTGGGCAGGCCACCGAGCCACCAAGGAAAGCATTTACTCTCAGGAAACAGCGCCAGGTCGCCGGAGGTATGGAGACCAGCTCGGTGACCCCGCCTGTCCATCGGCACTCTGGGATGGAGTGAGCTGACCACTGGAGGGCGGGACAGGTCCCGAGGGCCTGCCTCTGCCTCCCTCGTTTCTCACTGTGGGCGCGGGGCCCCAGGCAAGACACCTTGAGCATTCCTTAACTGTTTGTGGGCTAAATCCAAGGCCTCTGGCTATCCCTTCTGTTCAGGTTTGGGATACACCCATTGCCTTTAGGCAGGCAATCCCAGTGACAGGCAGGTGAACATATCAGTAAGGATTTACATGATTGTTGGATGGGGAAACTGCTTTAATTAACAATGTTTTAGCTCTGACCTTTCAGAGCCAATTAAGGTTGTTTACCAGCCTTCCAGGCTTCCTATCCACACCTTTCTATTGGTGAGACAGGGGATTGGATTCCCGCACCTTTGTATTTTGGGATTATAAATAAACTGCTGCTGTTTGGGTGTCAGAGGCTGTCCCTCGCTCAGAGAGAACAGACATCCCGCCCGGCCCCAGCTATTTTTCCTATTACTGCGTCTTCGTCTTCTATACTTTTATTTCTTAATCCCCAGCTCCTCTACTCCGAAACTGGACCCAATCTCTCTCTCTCTCTCTGTGCTGGATGTGGAAAAGAGAGAAAAACACCCACACTCACATTGTCTGTTTCCTCATTGCCAAGGGCATCCTTGTCACTGATTTCACAGACTGTCAAATAATCCGTCCATATAACACTCGAGCACTGTTTTCCAGGCCGAGTATCAATCACAACCTTCACTGATATTAATTACAACAGATAGAGGGCCGGGGGGCCTTCCGTCAACTGAAACCCACACTCGGCAGAAAATGAAATGGTTCCCCCACGCCCCGGGGCGGGCGGAGAAAGGACGTGGCGGCCACACGCTGTCAATTCCCCCAGAGCCCGGAACCTAAGCGCCCAGAGTTTCTGTAAACCTTCCAACTGTAACACTGTCTGCAGAATCCAAAAGAAGGTAGGATGCCAATAGATCCGTGTCTAAAGTTCACAGCATTAATCATTTAATCAAAATAATAATGTGGTCACGGGAGCCGCAGATCAATCATTATTTGCTCCTTGCTCCTTCTTCACATGCGAGCAAAATAAAACCCACAGGCTCTATCTTTTCCAAAGGTGTTTTAGTTATAAATTAATCTTCGGTCGAAAAAACAAAACAAAACACATAAGGTTTTAAAATGCTTGTAGAATAAGTTTTCCTGCTGCCATCTTGAGATTTGTTTTGTTCGAAAAGGCTTTTATTTTTTCAGGTAAAAACATTACTCCTAAACATATTTGGTTTTAATTCTGCCATCAGAGTAGAGAGAAGTAAATGAATGAGTATCTGAGAGCTGGTACCCAACGCAGAACTCTGGGTGGGCAGAGGGAGGCAGCCCCCATTGATGGAGCCCAACGGAAACCCCCCTGCCCAGGGGCCCAGGCCTGGGTCCGGAGCAGGGAGCTGCTCTGAGCTGGAAGGGACCCTGACGGCAGTCAGTGCTGCTCCAGCCGGAATGTGTGCGGGTGTGCAGGACGATGGAGGGCATGCGGAGGCTCCTGTCTGGGGGTCCCTGCAGGAGGCTTCGCCCAGCCCTCTGCTAACTCAATCAGCTATAGATGGCTCCTTCACCAGGTGATCTTTCCGGGGGGCCTGTCTGGGCCCTTCTTCTGTGCCCTATGGCTACTATCTGACTCTGCTTCTGTCCTGCAGTAGCGAGGCTGCCTCCCCCGTCTCCCGTCCCCTGCGTCCCCTGCCCTTTCCCCCACCTCCCATCCCCACCTGCTCCCATGCACAGTGATCCTTCTCCAAGGGACACGTTTGCTCTGCTGCTGCACACCCATGTCCCATCCCAGAAGGAAGGCACAGGCAGCAAACAAGCCTCCTTGGACCCTGCTCCCCCAAGACTTCTTCTTCTTTTTTTCTTTTTTCTTTTTTTTACTTTATTTTATAGATTTTTACAGAGAGGAAGGGAGAGGGATAGAGAGTCAGAAACATCGATGGGAGAGAAACATCAATCAGCTGCCTCCTACACACTCCCTACCGGGAATGTGCCTGCAACCAAGGTACATGCCCTTGACCGGAATCGAACCTGGGACCTTTCAGTCCGAAGGCCAATGCTCCATCCACTGAGCCAAACCGGTTAGGGACCCCCAAGACTTCCTTAGCCTCCTCTCCACCCACACTCACCCCACATGTGTGTCCTCACCTGCAGCCTTTGAGCTCCCCTGTTATACCTGGCCTGTAATTCGGGGTCCCTGGCATAGAGGACCAGGTCCCCACACTCCCCCCATGGCCATTTCTGACTCCCTCTCAGCCCCATAGAACAAAAAAGTCCATGTTTCAACAGAAAACTATTCCTCCTTACAAGAAACAGGAAAGTCTCAAACTTCATTTTCTTTATCTGTTTTGATTTCAGGGGTAACGAAACCAAAACCAGACAGAGAAAATGCAAAAAAGGAAACCTACAAATCAATATCCCTCATGAATATAAATGTAGAGACACTTAACAAAATATTATCAAAGAGAATTCAGCGGTGGATAGAAATCATTATTCACCATGACCAAATGGGATTTATTCCCGGGATATAAGGCTGGTTCCATATTTAAAAATCAACCAGCGTAATCCACCACATTAACAGACTAAAGAAGAAAATTCCCATGGCCATATTACAACACCGAAAAATAATTTAACACAATTCAATACCCATTTATGATTTTTTAAAACTCTCAGATAAATAGAAAAAGAGAGGAATTTCCTCAGCTGGATAAAGAACTTACAAAAATCTTTCAGTTAACATGATATCTAATGATGGAAGCCTGAACAGGTTCCCACAAGGATCAGCAGCAGGCAGGGATGTCTGTTCTCACCATTCTTATTCAACACAGTGTCGGAAATTTTAGCCAGCGCAACAAGACAAGAAAAGGAAATAAAAGGCATATAGATTGAAAAGAAAAATTAATACATAAACTATCCCTATTTGCAGATGACATGAGTATCCACTTAGAAATTCCCAAGGAATCTATAAAAACCCTTCTAGAACTAATAAGTAGGTTCAGCAAGGGTATGCTATGTAAGATAAACATTCAAAATCCAGTTTTCTATACACTAGCAGTAAATATGTGACCACCAAAAGTAAAAAAATACAAATCATTTATAATCAATCAAAAAAGTGAAATAATGAGGTGTAAATGTAGTAATTCAGGTACATGACTTCTATAATGAAAATGATACAATGTTGATGAAATGAATCAAAAAAACATCTAACTAAACATAGAGGTATACCATGTTCATGGATTAGAAGATGCAACGTAACAATAATGTCAATTTCTCTTATATTGGTACACAGGTTTAATGCAGTTCCTATCAAAAACCTCTCAGACAATTCTATACATATAGATAAGATTATTTGGAAATTTATATAGACATGCAAAGGAACTAGAACAGCAAAAACAGTTTTGGGGAAAAAAAAGATGAATCAGTTTACCTGATTTCAAGACTTATCACATAGGTGCATTCATCAAGGATGTGTGGCATTGGCAGAGGGACAGACAATCAGACCAAGGGCAGAACAGAGAACCCAGAAGTAGAACCACACAGATGTGCCAGCTGACTTTTGACAAGTATGTGCAAACAACGCAATGATAGGAAGACACTTTTCAACAAATGGTCTGAGGGTCCCAAATGGACATCCAAAGGCAACAAAAGTAAGTAAGGGGGGACTTTGACCTACATTTACACCGTATACAAAAATGAACTGCAAATATTAACAGTCTTAAATATATAAGATAGAAAACTATAAAAACTTTTAGAAAATAAAACATGAAGGAAAAGCAGGATCTAGGACTAGGCATGTAATTCTTAGAATTGATACCCAAAACATGATCCAAAAAAGAAAAAAAATTAATAGATTGAACTTCATCAAAATTAAAACGGCTGCTTAGCAAAAGACCCTGTGAACAGGATGAAAAGAAAAAGCTACAGGTGGGGAGAAAATATCCTATCCTATATAATAAAAGAGAAACATGCAAATTTGACCATACCTTCACTCCTGATTGGCTATGCTACCAGCCAATCAGGAGCAGGGGTGGGGCCAAGTGGCGTGAGCGCCAGGACCTGGGATTGGAAATGAAACCGCAGTGGTGGTGAGCGCCCAGCCCCTGGGCACTGTGAGTGGAAGTGGCGACAAGTGCCCAGCCCCCGGGGCCGGGTGGTCACAGGCAGCTGGGGCTGAGCTGAGCAGGGCGATGGCTGGATGCCCAAGGCCTAAAGCCTCGCCAGAGGCTTTAGGCCTTGGGCAGGCTGGGGGTGAGCCATCAGTTGGACATCCCCTTAGGGCTCGCAGTATGTGAGAGGGGACAGGTTGGGTTGAGGGACCACCCACCCCCAGTGCACGAATTTCGTGCACCAGGCCTCTAGTCCTATATAATAAAAGCCTAATATGCAAATTGACCGAATGGCAGAACAACCAGTCACTATGAAGTGCACTGACCACCAAGGGGCAGATGCTCAACACAGGAGCTGCCTCCAACCCACAGGCCCCAGGCCAGCCAAGGGGGATGCCAGCTGGGGCCCCCTGATCACCCCACCAGTTGCCCTGCAGATTGACCCTGATCATCAGCCAGGCCTAGGGACCCTACCCATGCATGAAATTCTTGCAGCGGGCCTCTAGTTTTTAAATAATGTATTTGACAAAGGACGAATATGCCTAAAGTGTAAAAAGAACTGTCCAATTCAACAAAAAAAAATAAACTAATTTAAAAAATGAGCAAAAGATACGAAGAGACATTGTACCAAAGAAGATGTACAGTTGGCAAATAAGCACGTAGAAATGTTCAGCATCATTTGCCACGAGGGCAATGCACATTAGAAGCACGCATCTCCACACAACCACAGATGTGCTAAAACTGAAGACAGTGACAACGCCAAATGCCAGCTGGAATTTAGAGAAATGGGATTACTGTGAAAACGGTAAAGCCACTCTGGCCAACATGTTGGCAGTTTCCATGGAAACGAAAGATCTGTAAAAACTAAACACACAGCCCAGCAATTGAACTCCAGCCCACTATCTCAGAAAAGCGGAGACTGGCAGAAACCTTTATACAATATCTATAGCATCGTCATTCATAATAGACAAACACTGGAAACAATTCAGAATGCCCTTGAATGGATAAATGGTTAGAAAAGTCAGGGGACCATCTATACGGTGGAATACTACTTGGAAATACAAAGGAACAGCCCACTAACGCATGCTACAGCCTGCATGAATCTCCAGAAAATGACGCTCGGGCAAGGGGAGGAGGAGGGTGGGGAAGCCAACCCCAAAGGTTTCACCCTGCATGATTCCATTTATTAATATTCTCCAAATGGCAACATTCTAGAACTGAAGAACAAATTATCGGTTGCCAGGAGCAGGAGGGCAGCGGAGGTGGCTATGAAAGCAACACGGGGGTCCTTGTAGCGATGGAAATGTCCTCTGGCATGACTGTGTCAGTCAAGGTCAAGTTCCTGGCTGAGATATTGTGCTCTAGTTTTGCAAGATGCTACCACTGGGTGAAGAGTACAGGACCTATCTCCTTGATTTCTTAAAGAAAATTAAACTTCCTCAGAAATAAAACTGCATGTGAATCTATAATCTCCTCAAAATAAAAATATAATTACAAAAAAACACCTCCGTAACTATAATCCCAACAGGAACTGGGAGCAAATAAGAGCCTTTGCCTAAAAAGAAAAGAAAGTAAGCGGTGGGGAGGAGGACAGTGGTTTTTATTGTGCACAGAGCGGAGTTGGGACCGTACCCCCAGTCACACACACACATTCACAGAGACACAGTAACGGTATTGGTGGCAGATGGTCACAGGATCATTTTAAATTTGTGTCTCTTTCCCCACCAATACTGCCTGGAGAAAACTACCGCTGTGTGTGTGTGTGTGTGTGTGTGTGTGTGTGTGTGTATAAAATAAATCCTGTAATTAGGTGGAAAACAGAACAATCCTATTACTTTTCTCCATGTTGAAAGCATGACTCTATTTCATGTAAAATATCTGCAATTTCTATGACTCTGCCTTGAAGATACTCATGTTTTAATAAACCATGAGCCTCAAAAATAAAGAAAATAGTCCTGAATGTAAAAGCCAGAATTATAAAACTTCTAGAAGAAAATCTAAAAGAAAATCTTTGAGACCTTGAGAGAGGTTTTCTTAGAACCCAAAACGCTGAACCGAAAAGAAAATTAAACTTCCTCAGAAATAAAACTTTAGCCTTTAGAAAAACACACATCTACAATCCTTGGCATCCTCAGAGGAAGAGGCATCTTTCTGCATGTTCATGAGATGACTGGTGACTGGTGGCTCCCGGGTGGCCTCAGGATGGTGGCAGGTAGCCAGAGACCTCAGCTTGTCACCAGGGGGGTGGAACTTTCAGCCCCACCTCCCCCCACCTCAGGAGAGGGGAAAGGACCAATGGTTAACGACTTCATCGGTCATGCCTCGGTTCTGAGGTCTCCAAACACACTCAACGTAGGGGTGCAGAGAGCTTTGGGGATGGTGAACAGGCCAAAGTGCTGGGAGGGGGATGGGAGGGCGTGGAAGCTCCGGATCTTTTCCCACATTCAGAGCCCTGTGCACTCCTCCCCTCTGGCTGTTCCTAAACTGTACTCTTGTACAATAAACCTGTAACTGATAAGCGACTGTTCCCCTGAGGTCTGCGAGCTGCGGTGGCCTCCCATCTATCGGTCGGGCAGGAGCCCAGGTGATGACCTGGCCTTGCACCTGACGTGGAGGCATTGGGGGACTGAGCCCTTCGCCTGTGGGGGTGTATCTCAGGTCGGTTTGGTGCCAGGACACCCACAGACATCTTTCCACAGAGACTATCCAAATTTGCATCAACGGACGAGTGCGTGAGTCACTGTGCTGCAGCCAGCCAGCAAACGCAATAAAAACAAATTTATTTACCGACACACACAACATGAGTGCATCTTCAGAATCATTATGCTGAGCAAAGGAACCAGACACACTCAGGGAGACAGAGTGTGCAATCCCATGTGTGCGGAATTCATCTTCAGTAACAGAAAGCAGACGGCTGTTTGCTTGGGGTTGGAAGCGGGGAGAGGAGAGGTAGGAAAGGGCTCCCGAGGTGAAGAAATCACCCGTGTCTTCATCAGCTCGCTGATTACAGTGGCAACCGTCAAAGCACTGATCGCCCACCGGTGCGTCCGATTCCATGGAAACTAACTCTCAATTCCATTCACTTTGAAAGTGAATAGGGGCATACATCCATAGCTCGTACAGCCTTCTCAATCATCTCAAACCTTTTGTGCACCTTCCTCTTGTCCCACCCGGTTAGATCTGGCTTTCCTGGCTGATGGACCACGTGATGTGGCTGGTGGAGAGCTGGCCCTGGACCCAAGGCTTCCTCTGTTATTTGCACTGTTAGCCT
Source organism: Antrozous pallidus (assembly GCA_027563665.1). NCBI lineage: Eukaryota > Metazoa > Chordata > Mammalia > Chiroptera > Vespertilionidae > Antrozous > Antrozous pallidus. The sequence goes on from CM050510.1 coordinate 122,786,473, forward strand.
TTCGCTTGTGGGGGGTGCATCTCAGAACATGTATCCCCACATGTTCTGCTCGGGGCTCTGTACAGCCCACTTCTTGAAGAAGATGATTTCCTTAGACTCAGATGGAGAGACCAATAGATCCACTCGCCAAGCACGGGTAAACACAATACGCCCTCGTCTGCAGGGAGCAAACATGGCTGAGGCCCCTCTGCCTGCCTGGCTGCCTTCTAACTCATTTCCTTTCAATGTACATGAATCCGTGCACCAGGCCACTACTCTAAGGTAACCTGGCATTTTCTTCCCATACCCCACTCTGCAGACCTCAAGGATGGAGAGAGAGAGTTGGGGAGGTGGAGATGTGTAGAGAACATGACAACACGGCTAAATCCTGGGCAGCAGGAAGCTTGGCGGTGGGGCTATTTCATTACCATTCAGTAGAAGGTAACTTTGTGTTGAGGCAGCCAGGATGCATATTAAGGTCACTACCCTCTGGGGTGTCACCAGATGGTCTGCCTGCCCCACATACCCTCCCTGAAACACATAATGCTGGGTCAGAGCCTCCACCAACACCCCCTCCTGCAGCCAGGCCAGGATTCCCCTCTATCTGGAAACAGATCAAGGGAAGAGGTGAGGGGTTGAACGGTGGCCCCAAGGTTTTGCATGTCCTGACCCTGTGCCTGTGAATGGACTGCATTTGGAAACAAGGTCTTTGCAGATGGAATGAAGAATCTCAAGACAAAAAGACTCTGGATTCAGGGTGTTTTTACAAGAAGAAGGAGAGGGACCTTGGACTCAGACAAAAGGCTATGAGGAGGTGGAAGCAGCGATGAACCCTAGGGAGGTGTCCACAAACCGATATCTGTGGAGGACTACGGAGAAGCTGGGGCCGTTCTCCCCGACCCCACACATGCAGGGACCATCCCCAGGCCCTGGGCAGACCCTCCCCGGGCAGAGCCCCTGCAGGTCTTGACCAGTTCAGCTGCCTGTGCTTCAGGTGGGGAGGACAGCACTCCTTCCTGCTTCCTCGCGGTCCACGCCACTAACCCACTGTCCCACCCGGTTCTGTGTTTGTCCCAGCATCCCTCGTGTTGGATGAAGTAGCGCAAGGGCTGCGTCCAGGTGAGCCAGGTGGGTTTGAGGTCTCCTTCCAGCTGCTGTGGAGGCTGCACCTCATGGTCCGGGAGATGGGGTGCTGCCCCAGGTGCTGCCCGGAGCAGCTCTTCAGCATGGTTCCCTCTGAGAGAAGCAGGCAGCAGCCCGTTCCCCCCTCCCCACCCTCCCCGGCCCTGCCACGATGAAATGTGTAAATACCTCTGGATGACAACAACGCGGAAACAAATGACCCCCATCGGGAAGGATTCTCTCGGAATTTGCCAGAGTAATTAAGACAAAATGGTCTGTAGAAAAGAGATAATGTGAGGCACCAGCATTTTAAATCTTTTCACCATAAAATACAACTTTGCAAAAGATTTCAGGCCTTTTGTTGGAAAAAAACGAAATAGAACACTGAAAGTCTGGTCTTCAGAAAACTGCCAGAGAGGCACGGAGGTAACCCACAAAGAAGGCCTCCTTCTCGACGGAATCACCCGTCGTTGAAATGCAAGCTGAGACTGGCAACGTCAGTGCAAAGAGAACGGTGCCCTCGAAGAAGGCTGCTCACTGGGCTCCGTCCCGGGGCTAAACGCCCCGCAGATGGGGTGCCCACGGGGCGGGATCCGGGGCGGGACCCAGGGCCTCACTATGATGCACAGGTGAGAGGAGCCCCCGCCCTCGCCTTTGGGGCGCATGCCTGTGGCCCCACACAGGCAGGACCTGGGGGCAAGGCCTCAGAGTTCTGAAAGGTCCCCCACACACCCATCCAAGGTGCCAGTGTGACCAGGCCCCCGTGTGGAGTTGGCAGATGAGGCCCCTGGAGGCCTGCCCCCGCCTCCCCCTCTGCAGAGGAGCGGGCCGTGATCCTGAGCATGTAAGTCAGGCTCCTGCACCGGGAGGGCCCGGGGCATCTGTCTGCGAGACCAGCAGCCGTCTCCGCCCAGCCGACACCATCCCTGCGGGGAGAGCTCTGTTTAAATGAAATGCCCTTCAGCTTCTCTCCTTCTCGGCTGGCTTCCCGCCCCTCTCGGGACTGAGACCGTAAATCTTGTCCGCCCGCGCCTCACCGCCATCTGCTGCCGGCCGTTCTTCACGTCTCCCCGCCCCCGACGTGCAGGCACCATCCTGACCGAAGAGGCACCGGTCCGACACCGGATTTGTACTTCTAGGCGACGTCCACCGTCTTGGTGTCAAGGGTGCCGCCAACTAACGGGCCTGTCCCGTGTTCCCCCGAGACCTTGCTTCCCGCGCTGTCACTGCCGCGGCCCTGGCCTCCGGAGGTAACACGCATGCCTGCCCTGGGTTCTGATGAAGGAGTATCGTTCTCTCTTCTTTCTCCCGTTCTGCCCGTGGCGGTCAGCACACAGAGGCGACGGCCTTCCAGACCTCGAGGAGAATGACGGGTGCATTTCAAGGACTCGGGTATAAAAGCAGCAATGCAGACGGCCCTTCCCACAGGTCAGATGGCAAATATTTAAAAGTGAGCTGTAAAGGATACATCTCCCCCGCCATTCAAGAGGGCGATTGGCTTGTTTATGATTCAAGCTGGAGTTCCGTTCCCTCGGCCTAGAAATCTTTCACTTAAGTGTTTATGGATCAAGTGAAAATGTAGGAAACTATTTATTTCGCTTTGGAGACATCGTGATCGGCTAGCCGACACCATGGGTACCTGCAAGCCAGAATGTTCTGGTCACTTTCGGCAGCCACACCCCCTCGCCTGCAGCAATGAAGGGCAGCCCCTGGGCCCCGGAGACCCTGGGATCAATCATGCCGCTGCATTTCGGTTTCCCAGTTCAGAGACGGCAGTTCGCGCTGTGATTTACGACCTACCGGGAAGAGCGGGGAGCAGAGGAACGCGTCCAGTAAGATAACCGAGTAACGGGAACTTGAAAATTAAGAGCTTCGCTGTGTTACTGAAAGATTTTAAGATTTAAAATAAGATATCAACATGAAATTCCATGCTTATGATAGCCTATATGATAGTTCCTATAACTATAAAATATTTACGATTTTAAAGAATAAAAGTTCTCCTAACACAGTGGCCGGCAAACTGCGGCTCACGAGCCACATGCGGCTCTTTGGCCCCTTAAGTTTTTAGCAAAGGCCAGCTTAGGAGAACCCTAATTAAGTTAATAACAATGTACCTACCTATATAGCTTAAGTTTTAAAAATTTGGCTCTCAAAATAAATTTCAATCGTTGTGCTGTTGATATTTGGCTCTGTTGACTAACGAGTTTGCCGACCACTGTCCTAACAGGACGGAGACCTGCTTGGAGAGACCACCAGCCCATTGAGCAGGAACCCAAATCTGGCCCGTGGGCCCTCGAGGCCAGACGTCCCTCTGCAGGAAGTTTGTCCCAAGCAGGTCATTAGGCAACTGTGCGAAACATGTTCACGGCACCAGCCTACGCCCATAGTCACATGGCCGGTCCCATCAATGATGGTCTGTGGGTTCAGTGGACACTACGGTAAGAGGGACAGTCACCCACGGAGTCCAGGGAGAACACAGAAGGCCACAGCTGTGCACCATCCCCTTGTGAGCACGTGTACGTGTGCACATGCGTGCACGCTGTTTGCTTAGAGAGATGCGGACAGTGGCTGCTCTGAGGAGAGAGATATGGGAATGGCTTTGGCCTCCTCTTACCTCCCTACACTTCACTCTGTTTCATGGTTAAATACATGAGGGTGTGTTATTATCTCTGAGAACAGAAAAAGTAAGTTTTCACTTGAGAAAACATGCAAAGGCTACTCCCACTCTTCTGAACTCCAGCTGCACTGGGAGGTGCCACATTGTAGGCTGCGAGGGTTCATTTCACTTCACATCAGCTGGTCTGGGCTGCAGCCGACACCCGGCCACTTGCCTGTCTAGGTCACTGTGAAGGGGACCCTCGGGGGAGATTAGCATTCAGGTCAGTAGCTCTGAGTGAAGTGGGTGACACTCCCTACTCTGTGGGAGCCTCGCCCATTCCCTTGAGGCCTTAAGACAGTGATGGGCAACCTTTTGAGCTTGGTGTGTCAAAATTCGCCAAAAAACCCAGCATAATTCGGATGGTGTGTCACTTTGAGAAAAGAAACCATACTTCTCTGTATGTGAATGCATGCGGCCGCGTGTCATCGAAAATGGCTACGCGTGTCGGTGCTAACACGTGTGTCATAGGTTCACCATCACGGCCTTCAGAGAAGAAGTCAAGGTGCCAGGGGAAGGGGAACCCTGCGTTGCAGACGGCCCTCGAACGCCAGCTGCACCCCCAGTCCAGCCAGGTCTCCAGCCTGGGCCTGCCCTGCAGGTTTTGGACTTGCCAACCTCCACAAACACAGGAGCCAATTCCTTGAAATCAATCGGTATCCATCTTCTACCTATCTACCTACCTATCATCTATCTTTCTGTTTATCATCTATCTACCTACCTATCATCTATCTTTCTATGTATCTATTTATCTATCTATCACCTATATCTACTTCTCTATCTATTTAACCAACTATCTGTCCCATACACACACCCTCCTGGCCTGTCTCTCTGGAGTGTCCCTGTACAGCTGCTTTTAACTTTTTTTTAATATATATTTTATTAATTATTACAGAGCAGAAGGGAGAGGGATAGAAAGTCAGAAACATCGATGAGAGAGAAACATCGATCAGCTGCCTCTTGCACGCCTCCTACTGGGGATGTGCCCGCAGCCAAGGTACATGCCCTTGCCGGAATCGAACCTGGGACCCTTCAGTCCGCAGTCCGACGCTCTATCCACTGAGCCAAACTGGTCTCGGCTGCTTTTAACTTTTTAAAATAACTTTGTTTCTAGAGCAGATCCTGGTTCATAGTGAAGCTGAATGAAAAACACAGAGCTGTCCCTGCTCCCACACCTGCACGCCCTCCACCCCGCCAGCACCCCAGCAGAGGGGAGCTCTGCGTTGGCTACCGTCGACGAGCCCACACGGACACACGTGATTGCCCACAGTGCATCGTCTACATCAGCGCTCACCCTATTGCCATGCTGTGGGTGTGGACAAACGTGTGATGGCCTGTGTGGGCTCATCGACGGCCTGTGTCCGTCATTACAGTGTCACGCAGACTCCTCACTGCCCGCAATTACTCCGCGCTCCCCCAGTCTCTTCCCTGGCAGAGACCGGGTGTCACCGATGGGCCAGCAGGAAGGGCTCACGGTGGGGTTACAGAAGAAAGACAGGTGCCCACTGGAATGTGAGTTTTCCAGTGTAAGAACATCCCATGCAAATTTGGGCTTTTCTCATTTTCTTGGCTGAACCTGCGACTCTGCCGTGGCCATCAGCCAACCCAAGTCTCCCACCTTGTCCTCAGCTCCCGCACAGGAAACAGGGCCCACGCGCCCTTCCAGAGCTGCAGGGAGACCGTTCCTGCGGGTGCAGGGACCCCCAAGCTCCCCTCGCTAAATCCCCTTGGTGGGTGTGCTAGTTGTGGCCGCTGGTGACAAAGGCTGTGACCAGCAGTCAGAGGGAGCTCTGGTTGGTAGGGGGACGGGGACATTAAAGCCTGGCAGATACTGTGTGCCTGGGTGGATGCACGTGTGTGTGTGTGTGTGTGTGTGTGTGTGTGTGTGACAACTAGGGAAGCTACTTCAGCGTGTGGACTCCATGAAATGGGTAATAAATGGATCCTTTCTTAAGAAAAGGTCAGGGACCCACACTTTGCAGTTGATGGGCTGCAGTCCACACAGCAATTCTCCTTGAAAAGGTCGAGGACCGCATCTGGGTCTCCCCATCCGTTTTACTGGCCTCCACATCGGTCTTCCCCAGGGGACGGCACGCTCCCCACGGCGGCCGCCCCGCCCCGGCTGTCAGCCGAGCGTGTTTGATGCTGCGGGCCAGACCTGGCCAGCGCACACGGCTGCCGCGGCCCCCACCCATCGCTCACCCCCGCACCCGTCAGGCAGGGCCAGCCCGGCGTGCCGCCTCCTTGGCAGATAATAAGGTTATGGCAGCAAATTCCGGAACCAAAGGCCAAATCACTTCATGGCGAGGTTTGAACGCCCCAATTTAAAGTTGCAGGAACTTCCAGCTCTGCAAAACTGGCCGGCTCCCTGCCCCTTGGCTGCCCATGCCCATGACGGGCCGACCCCACTCGTCCCCGGGGGCTGCAGGGAGGAGCCAGGTGCCGCCGTCGGAAGGGGGGCTGTGGCACCGTGTTCTCGAGGGCCCGGGTGGGGGTCGAGGTGACCAGGAGCAGGCAGGAGCCCTCCTTGGACTTGCGGGTGGCTGGACACAGTGTGTGCCTGAAGCAAAGTGCCCGGGGTCCGTGAGGGACAGGTACTGCCCCCAGGACTCAGGCCCCGAGTCCTGCACCTGGAGAGATCACAGAATTCAGGCGACCAGGCCCGCCGTGACGGGAACACACGGGAAACACGCCTGCTTGCACAGCTCTGCCACCACGGTGCAGACGGGGTCTGCGGGTCAGGAGGCTGGCGGTCGGAGCCGGCCGGCTCACCCAGGCAGCGAACGGCTCATCGAGGGGATGCCGGGCGGGGTTGCCGAGCCCGGGGTCCTTGCACCGCGCCCCTGCGTCCGCCGTGCGCTACGCTGGCGCCCGGGGCGGCTGTCAGCAGGGTCATTTCCTCATAAGCTCTGCTGATGGCCTCCCATGATTGCTTTCCAGGGGGAAGATTTAGGACGGCAGAAAACGCCATGAAAAAGGATATTAGGCTTAGATTGACCATAACAATATTGTGATAAGAACGGAGCTATCAAGTTTATACCGTATCATTAAGTACACATTCCTCCCTGCGCTACTCAATAGACCAGCAGAGCAAGCGCGCACTGTAGCCCGTAATCTCGGGGAGCAATAAAGCTAGTGTTTTGCATGAATAGATTGCACAAACTCTGTTTGCTGTGATTCCGCGGCCACGGGATGGAAGAGTGTCGGCAGAGAAGTCCTCCTTCTGGGCCGGTGTCAGCGACGGAGGAATAAATCTTGTCCGTTTAAGCCCGCGCAGGTGCGAGGGGTGTAGAAAGCGACACTGAATTTTTTAAAAACTACTTTTTATTGACTTCAGAGAGGAAGGGAGAGGGAGGTGGAAACATCGATGATGAGAGAGAATCCTGCAAGCCCCATGCTGGGGATGGTGCCGATCTGGGTTGTGTGCTCCGACTGGGAACCGAACCACGACCTCGCGGAGCCACGCCGGCGGGCAGCCAAGTGGACTTTTCTGCCGCCGTCGCCGGGATGCACCCTCTGTGCTCACCTGCACGTCGAGGTTCCTGGTCGTACCTTCCAACCCGCCCCACAGATGGGGAGTGTGTCACCCCGACCAGCAAGCCTCCCCGCTCCGTCTGAAGATGCTGACGCCGCCGGTGTGGATGCCCAAGCCCAGATGCTGAGCAGGGAGGAGCCAGGCCTGAGCCTTTCGCCCTCCGACCGAGGCAGCCGCTGCTGCGAGCCACCCCGGCGGCTCCTGAGGTCGGACCAGGCCAGCAGCCCAGACACGTGTCGAGGTGTCTCATGACCCCTGCGGTACCCGCGGCTGCATGCCCAGCACCTGCGGGCTCCTCCCTTGTTTCCCCGCCTCTGGAAACCCGGGAGCGTCCGGGGGCTGCTGTACCAGCACCGCCTGCGGCTTGAAGCGGCACACACCGTTCTGCCCCGGTTCTGGAAACCGGACACCCTCGGTGCTGGCTGCTGGCAGGATTGGTTCTTTCTGGGAGCTTCAGGGGAAAGCTGTTTTCCTTGCTGTTTCCAGCTTCCAGAAGCCGCCTGCAGGCGTGGCTCGTAGGTGCTTTCTCACGCTTCTCGGCCTCTGTCCCTCATCAGACTCTGTCCCTCATCACTCTGTCCGTCATCAGTCTGTCATCATCACTCTGTCCATCATCAGACTCTGTCATCACACTCTCACCCCCACCCTTACAAGAACCTTTAGGATTATACTGCACCCACCCAGATAACTCAGGGTAATCTCCTCATAAAAAAAAAAACACCTTAATTTCATCACATTTGGGAAGTCCCTTTGCCGGCGAAGGACATATAGTCACAGTTTGGGGACCCAGACGTGGGTGTGTTCAGGAGCATCACTGTGTCTGTCACCAGGAATGCTGGGTTTCCCTGTAATCCTGCAACACAGGATGCTAGGAGCGGTCTTGCATGTTTATAAAATCACAACCTCTTACTCTAAATAGATCGGCGCTGAGTGCATAACTAAGCCTGCTGTAGAGAAGGGAAACTGAGGCCAGCCTGTCCTGGCAGGACCCGGGGCAGAGCCCGAGGCTCGGAGCCCCACGGAGAGAGCCCCGCACAAGTCCCTGACTCCTCACAGAGATCCCACAAATGCTCATGGGGACGTGGCCCCAAAGCCCACTCCGCTCTCTGAAAACTTTATTTCATTCTGTAACCACAGGCTGAGCCCTTAGCATCTGAGCACAGCTACTGTGGAGGGGACCGGCCAGTGTGCAGGGCGACTGAGATGGTGAGGTCCGTGACCCCGTGGCCCCGTGACCCTGTCCAGCTGCCGGGCCCCCATCAGCTGTGAAGCTGCTGGTTTCCACTCACCTCTGAGAACCCCGCTCCCTATTCCGAAGCCTCCCGTGTCAGCGGACAGAAAACCGTCCCATGTTTCCTTCTGGGCCTGCCCACTGCCCTGTTCTCTGACTGGCTGGGAATTAATTTCATGATGAATCCACAACCCGAACTCGTGGCAAGTCAACGACATGAGTGGAGGTAGAGATTACAGAATGTAAGCCCAACCCAGGGAGAGCGTCCACTAGTGCCCAGGACATGCAGTCTCAGGTCAACCAAGAAAGTCAGGAGCCAAAACCGGTGTGGCTCAGTGGACAGAGCGTCGGCCTGCGGACTGAGGGGTCCCGGGTTCGATCCCGGTCAAGGGCATGTACCTTGGTTGCAGGCACATCCCCAGTAGGGGGTGTGCAAGAGGTAGCTGATCGATGTTTCTCTCCCATCCATGTTTCTGACTTCCTACCCCTCTCCCTTCCTCTCTGTAAAAAATCAATAAAATATATATATATTTTAAATGTCAGGAAACCTACTTGATTTCTTTGGCTGGAAAAGATCCTCCCTCCAGGAGTTCTGCCCAGGGACCCCCATTCCTGCTGCACCCTGACCATCACATGGGCCTCCAGGACCCCAGAGAGCCCAGGGGAGCCGAACAAACCACGGTTGAATTGTCAGCGCTACTGCAGCCCTTGGACACGCTCATGCCTCTAACCCAGAAATGTTTCGGAAATAACACGGCAGAGAGAAAACAGCCCAGCTTGGGTTAAAGCACTAGCTTCCACAGATGCATGTACAGCTGCTGCCTACTAAACACATCCCACATACTAGCCCAGGGGTAAAAATAACAGGTTCATAAGGACAGAATCAAAGTATTTAAGTCGACCGCAGCAAAATGTGGAAAAGCAGAGAGCAGATGGATTAGTCCACTCTGGCTATGGACAGAGAGCTCCCATAGGGTCAACCCTCCCAGAGATGACAATTAAAAACTCCAGACAACTCTTATTAGTCTGAAGGTCAAAGGGAGCAACTGAGCAGGCGGGCCCTGGCAGGAGGAGACCAGGGAGGAAGGGACCAGCAGGGGTGCGTCCCTGCCCCTGACCTGGGTCTGAAAGCAGGCCATTGCTCAGGCCTCACTTCCTTAGCATAAGGAACCGGAGAGAGGACTGGGAACCCCAGCCTCTGGAGGATGAACAGGAAATGCTGTGAGGAGAGAGCAGGGCAGGGGGCGGGGGGCCGACTCTGTGCACAAAGGACCCAGATCCTGGCTGGCAGGGCAGCGCACAGGCGGGAAGCACTGAAATGCACTCAGCTACCCCCTGGGCAGAGGCGGGTTTGCAGTCTGAGCTGAGCCACCTATACCAACCAGCTGCTTAGAAGGGGAAAGAAGAGCCGAAACCGGTTTGGCTCGGTGGATAGAGCATCGGGCTGTGGACTGAAAGGTCCTGGGTTCAATTCCGGTCAAGGGAATGTGCCTTGGTTGCAGGCATATCCCCAGTGGGGGGTGTGCACGAGGCAGCTGATCGATGTTTCTCTCTCATAGATGTTTCTGACTTTCTATCCCTCTCTCTCCCTCTCTGTAAAAAAATCAATAAAATATATTTTAAAAAAAGGGGGGGGGGGGAGATGTGCTCTCCAGAGGCCGGAGCAGAATCCCGTCTCTGCGACGCTCACTGGGGAAGCACAGAGTATGACTCAAAGTCTCCGGGCGGGAGGAGACGCGGGACGCCGCCATCACACGTGGGCCTGCGCCCTACAGAGCGCCGCCGCCAGGGAGCAAATGCCGCTGGGGGTGGAAGGGCGAGCGGACCTCTCCACGATGCTGCTGAAGAGGCTGACATCCTCCCCTCATCGACTAACGGAACAGAGAAACAAAGGAGAAAAGCTACAAAAATACTCTTTTCTGCACCCAAACCCTGCATAGCGCATGTCTTCTGCCATCCCCACGGCACCTCCCCCACACTACGCCACACGCAGGCCAATAAAATGAGGCTCGTTAAATGTAAAGGGATTAAATGATATAAAGTATGTTCTCTGGCCAAAGTGGACTTAATTTTGAAATTAATTATATTAATGTAGTATATCCTTAATGAGTTATATTAATAGTTATATTAATTATAGTCAATCTTTATGACATCTCAAAAACACGGGGACTCAAAATTAAAGCATGCTCATGTATTATTAATTTCACATTGTTAATTAATATGCCATATTAATTATAATCACTCATTATATGATATCTCAAAAAATGTTAATGTGTGAAAATTAAACAACATACTTCTAAGTAATCCATGACTCAGAAGAGTACACAAGGGAAATTTAGAAACTATTCAAATTGAACGATAATAAACATACAAAAATGTGACTTCGGGGATGTGCTTAGAAAGAAATTTACAAGCTTATGTTGTGCTTTAGAGAGAGATTTAAAACTTTAAATGTTTACATTAACAAAAGGAAGGCAGCTGAACCATTAATGAACTAGTGGATAACTCCAACACATAGTAAAAGGAGAGCAAAGTAAACTAAATCACGTGCAAGGGACGAAGGACTAAAGATAACACAGAAATCAATGAAATAAGAAAACAAACAGATCAACACCATCGGCAAACCCTGGCTGTGCTGTCAAAGAGGACAGGGGAAAGCAGACAAACTGTCCGTGTCAGGAATAAAGCGGGGAGCGTGGCCCAGAACCCACAGGTGTTCAGCAGAAAATATGGCAGTCTTGACAAGTGGGACAACTTAGGTGAAATGGACAAGGTTCTTGAGAACTACACAAATTTGACACAAGAGAAGAGAGAAATTCTGAATGGCCCTATACCTGTGAGAGAAGAGCATACTGAACACACACTTTCAGACACTCACACAAACTCCTTCAGAAAAGAAAGGAGGAGGCAGCTTTTCCAGCTCCTTAGAAGTCCAGCATCACTGGAATACAGTGGCCTAAAAACTTGTTGCAATACAAGAGAACTAGAGAAAAAGTACCTCATGAACAAAAAGGCCAATTTCCTTAACAAAACATTAGCAAATATAATCCAGCAACATATACAGAAAGTACCATGAACGTGGGAGACTTATCTCAGGAATACAAGGTTGGTTTAACACTTGAAAAACCTAAATATGTTACATTATTAACAGAAAAAAAGAAATTTTATAATTATTTCAAATCGGTACAAAAAAGCGTTTGACCATTTGACAAGATCCAACAAGTATTTGTGATTTTTTTTAAATCCCAGGAAAACCAGGATGAAAAAGGAACATCTTTAGTCTGCTAAAGGGATCTACAGAAAACCTACAGCTAAAGTCAAAGTAAATGTCCAAAGACTGAGCGCTCTCGCCCTAACACTGAGCATGACACAAGGACGTCTACTCTTGTTGCTTATGCTTCATATTGCACCGTAAGTCCTAGCCACCATCATAAGCAACAACAAAAAAAACAAAACACAAAAACACAAAAAAACAAAAAAACAAGCACATGGAACAGAGGTCAGAAAAGAAGTGAAACTACCTATTTGTACCTAACCCCACTGTTTACTAGAAGACCCTAGGGAATTTATGAAACAATTACAACTAATCAGTGAATTAGCAGAACACATGTCTAAAATATAATAGGCCTTAACTTGTTTTGCTCAGTGGTTAGAGTGTTGACCTGCAGACCAAAGGGTCACAGGTTCGATTCCCAGTCAGGGGCATGCACCTCAGTTGCAGGCTCGATACCCCGCCCTGGTTGGGCCAAGTGTGTGAGGCAACCAATCGATGTGTCTCTCTCACATCAATGTTTCTCTCTTTCTCTCTCCTCTCTCCCTCCTTCCCCTCTCTCTCTCAAAAAAAAAAAAGACAGGAAGGAAGGAAGGAAGGAAGGAAGGGAGGGAGGGAGGGAGGGAGGGAGGGAGGGAGGGAGGGAGGGAAGGAAGAAAGGAAGGAAGGAAAAAAACAAAGAAGGAAGGAAGGAGGAAGGGAAGAGAAGGAAGGAAGGAAGGAAGGAGGGAGGGAGGGAGGGAGGGAGGGAGGGAGGGAGGGAGGGAAGGAAGGAAGGGAGGGAGGAAGGAAGGAAGGAAGGGAGGAAGGAAGAAAGGAAGGAAGGGAGGAAGGAAGGGAGGGGGAAAGAAGGGAGGAAGGGAGGAAGGAAGGAAGAAAAGAAGGAAGGGAGGGAGGGGGGAAAGAAGGGAGGAAGGGAGGAAGGAAGAAAGGAAAGGAGGGAGGAAGGAAGGAAGGGAGGGAGGGAGGGAGGGAGGGAGGGAGGGAAGGAAGGAAGGGAGGGAGGAAGGAAGGAAGGAGGAAGGAAGAAAGGAAGGGAGGGAGGAAGGAAGGGAGGGGGAAAGAAGGGAGGAAGGGAGGAAGGAAGGAAGAAAAGAAGGAAGGGAGGGAGGGGGGAAAGAAGGGAGGAAGGGAGGAAGGAAGAAAGGAAAGGAGGGAGGAAGGAAGGGAGGGAGGGAGGGAGGGAGGGAGGGAGGGAGGGAAGAAGGGAGGAAGGAAGGAAGGAAGGAAGAAATGAAAAAATACCCTCAGGTAAGGATTTAAAAATAAATAAATAAAATATAAAAATAGGTTGTAATTTTATATACTAGCAAAAACCAACTGGAAAATGAAATTAAAAAAAAACTCCTTTTGCAATAGTATCAAAACCAAGATACTACTAATAAAGTCAATAAGCGCATTCTACACCTGCTCACCAGACACCATAAACTATTACTGAGAGGCATTAAGAGGTAAGCAAATTATATTGAACACTCAATACCATTAAGCAATCAGTTCCCCCCAACTGGAACATAATCCCAGTCAAAAGCACAGCTGGCTTTTATGGAAAAACTCGCAAGCTGATTCTGAAATGTGTATGGAAATGACCGGTCTCTGAAAATGCCAGAGCAGTTTTGGAAAAGCAGGACAAAGTTGGAGGCTGCACAGCCTGACTTCGGGACTTACTACGAAGCCACAGGAATCAAGGTGGCATCAAGGGCCGACAGATAAGTCCGCAGCGGCGAGCAGAGGGCAAGAGAAATTCACACAGTCGAGCAAGCTGGAGCGAAAGGAATCATCTTTACCGCAAACGCTGTTGGAACGACTGGATATTCACCCGAGAATAAAGCCCTCAGCCCTCACCACAGCTGTACATGAAAATTAATTCAAAACGGATCACAGGCCCAAACATAAAAGCTTAAGGAACAGAGCTTCTGGGAGAAGATACAGAAGAATATCTTTGAAGCGTGGGGATGTGTCTGTCAAGCCAACAGAGACAGCACCTGCCTCTTCTGAAGATCCTAGCCCCGCAGGGTTGGACCTCAGAACTCCACTAGAAGAACCCAAGGAAATTGAAGTTTTCCCAAATGAGGATTTTTCTGAGTGCCCTCCCAAAATCCTGTTTGGCTTCAGCCCCGAGGCCTAGAATCACACCGTGATCAATAGCCCTTTCTATCTGATTCTAGGAAGATGATTCTTAATCATCCTATTGAACCTTCAGCCCCCCAGCTGCCCAGGGCCGGCCTGAGGTGCAGGTAACCAGGGCCGGCTGAGGCTTGCGCTGCCGGCAGTGGCAGCAGCAGAGGTGTGATGGGGCGTCACCCCCCCGATCACTCGGTCACCTCCCACCCCTGAGGGCTCCCAGACTGTGAGAGGGGGCAGACCAGGCTGAGGGACCTCCCCATCCAGTGCATGAATTTTCATGCACTGGGCCTCTAGTATATCTATATAATTTTTTCCAGAGAGGAAGGAAGGAGGAGAGAGGGACAGAAACATCAATAATGAGAGAGAATCATTGATTGGCTGCTTTCTGCACACCCCTTACTGGGTAGGGAGCCCACAATCCAGGCCGATGCCTGACCAGGAATGGAACTGTGACCTCCTGGTTCATCGGTCAATGTGCAACCACGAAGTCACACCAGTCAGGGAAAGTGGTTACAGGTTAGGTGCAGTACTCACTTATGAGGAGCATGGTCACTAGAGGTGACTATTATGTCCAAAACAGCAAGTGTGTTGGCTGGCACTGATGTCTTTCTTCTTCAAGGTCAATTCATGCCGCCAATGCCCTCCCGGGAGACGCTGCAGCTGTGTGCGCTCGGTGAGGAACGGAGCAGGTTCCTGCACAGGAACACCCAGAAATGGCCTCAGCCAGTGTGTGGGGCCCACTGCTGGCTGCTCTCCAACCCCTGGGGACATGCCTCTGACCCCTCCCCTGGGGAGGGGGTCCTCAACGAGGCTCAGCGGGCCCTCCCACGCCCCTTGTCTGGTGACTTCCAGCTGGGACACCTGGGGAGGAAAGGGGCCCCATGGGGTGTGGGAAGCTGCCTATTGTCTTCACTAGCAGAGAGGTGTGGACAAGGAACCCAGAAAGCTGCGACCCTTGAGCCCTGGCAATGGTCAGAGCTACGCACCCACTGTTTAGTCGAGACAGTGGTAGCTGAAGCAACTTCCCCAACTGACAGTCGTGTAAGTCCTTAATGATAAGACAGTCTGTCTGTTCCTGGAAATTGCCTGCCTGAGGGCTGTAGGTGTCTCCCAAACTGAATAAAAGGATGGCAAGGCCTGAGCCCAACTGGAGTCCTTCTTCTTGCACCCGGTTCCCGCCTGGCCCCCAGTTTCCAAATTATTATCTCTTGTCTCATCTCTTTCATTTGCGCACAGCCCCTCCTCCAGAACCCCGAACCACACGGGACGTGGGTCTTCACAGTGGGGGGAGTGAATACTGTGCAGAGCGGGTCTTCCACACCCAACAGAGCAGGCACAGGGCCCCCCCCAAAAAACGGGACAGCCCTGCACGCATCGCCGTCAGAAACCAGCCCCCTCCTTCTACACGTCCAGCTGCTCAAGCCCCCTGGGCCCTGGTTCTGTCCAGGGCAAATCGGTTGTCAGCCTCAGGCTGTACAGGGCAATATGCAGAGCTTCAGGGAGGAAAACATTCCGACTTTAGGCAAGGGCAGCGGTATCTAGAAAGACATGTTTAAAGGGTTGCAAACTGCCTGCCGGTGATAGGGTGGGACCGGCAGGTGGAGAAGGCCCCCCCAGCCCCAGGCCGCACACCTCAGAGGGTCTCCAGCTCCCGGGGGCGGAGCCGTCCCAGCAGCCTGTCCGCCTGGTCATGGTGATCGTTTTAAGGATCAGCAAATCCTGGCCAAAGGGCCTCAAGGCCATGGCCCTTCCAGGCGGATGAGAACAAGGGAGGGGAAGCGGCCAGACCCCGGGCCCTCTCTCCCCTGCGAGGGGCTGAGAAAGGCTCACCAAGGAGCAGAGCAAGAGGGGGACCAAGAGCCCTGGCCGGGGTGTTGCTGCAGCCAAGGGGCCTCCGCCGAGCCCGGAGGCTTCTTTTATTGCTCGGACTGGTGTGAATGAGGCCACCATCACCTACCACAGGCGGTGTCCCAGCTGAGAAAGAGGAGCCGCCGGCCACGCGGAGGGGTGGCTCGGCCCAGGCCCCGTCTCCACACTGAGCGCCCACACGTGTCTTCTGTGGGGCTGGTTTTCAGCCCAGAGAGTCCACTCAGAAACTGGGCTCGGGTTCCAGCATCCCCGGGCCCTGTCCTACCACCACGTCCCCCCCGCCCCACGATGCTCGAGTGAGTCGTGACACGCACACCGGCTGGGTCCCAGAACGGGCTCAGGGTGTTTGCCGTCTCACCCGGGCAACTGGCCAGAGCACCTGCCGATTCCGTCCGGGGCCGGAGGGCAGCCGGTGCCGGAGCCTGCGCTGCCCCCACCGCTGAGCCACGTCCCGCCGGCCCGGCTCAGACGGGGACCCGGCGGCCTGGACCCCCCACCCCACGGAGGACGGAGGACGTGTGTGACGGACGGGCTCCTGCTCTGGTTGGACAGCCCAGGCCGGGCGTCCAGGAGCCTCCATGCCGTGCGGCAGGTCAGGCTGAGCACCCCGCTGGCCCGGAAGAGGAAGCCGGTGCCTGGCCTGGTGCCTGGGAGCCTTCCCACCTGCAGGGCCATCGGGCTGACAGCCCGGGAGCAACCACACACGGCAGCGAGACATCCCTCCTCCAGCTCCGAAAGGCGCCCTCGGACACGACCACCCGCTCCGCGCCGCTCCAAGCCCTGCTCGCCGGGCGCCCCGCGTCACCAGGAGCGAGACGAAGGCAGAGCGGGCACCCCGCCCATCACCACTCACCGAGGCCACGACCTGGCGGGGCGGCCCTGCCAGAGCCCGGGCTGCAGATGGTGGGCTCGCTGGGTGGTCCTGGCCTGTCCCTCTCACCGCCGGGGCCGCCCAGGGTCAGGCAGCCCCAGCCGCGGCCCGCTCCTGGCCGAGCGCCCGGCCTGGGCTTCAGCACAGCCTGCCAAGCTCCCTCTGCTCTGTCCTCCCCTCCCCCCGAGCCAGCCCTCCCAGCTGGCAGTGCCCCTGGGAACACAGGCACAGCTGTGAAGGTGGCCGCCTCGGTCTCGGCCTCAGCGTCTGAGCTCCACTGGTACCCCCGGGGCAGAGCCTGGAGGGCTGACAGCCTGGCTGGCTGAGCCCTGGCCCCCGCCCGGCAGCTGGTGGAGAAGACGGCAGGCAGCGCCCCCTGCTGGACATTTTCTGGCTTTTCGTCTTCCCTGCCCTTCATGTGTTAATTTACCAAGCTGTCCTGTGTTGAGCCGCATTCCTTTTTAATGAAGTGAAATTGGGAGTCTCTCTGAATTTAAATTAGATTGTTTTCCAAGGCGATCAATTTCTCCCCATACCCAGAGCTCCCCCTCTTCCCCAGCCCGGCCACCCTCCCCTCTGCCCTGGACGGCCTAGCGTCACCGAAGCCCCCGTCAGTCCATTCTCCACCGGGCAGCTGGGGGATGTTTTTAAACCCGGCACATAATCACGTCTCCACCGCATCAAAGATCCTGCATGCCTGTCTGTTCCACCTGGCTCTCTGCTTCAGAGGAGCCCCCAGCCCCCTGCACCCCTCACCCCTCCCGACACCCTGGCCTAGCTGCTCCAGGCCTCCCTAGCTGCTGTGCCTCTGCCAGATCCCCCCTTGCCTCTGGGACTCCTGCTTCTCCGTGAGCCATCGGCTCCAAGCCACTCCTCCGGGGGCTTCTCCGTGCCCTGTAATTACGTGGTTAATTGTGTGCTTGCTGACCAACATCTTCCCTTCCAGGAGGCAGGGTCCCCGTGACTGTAATGCCCGGCGTGTCCGCTGTGACGTCTTCCGTTAACGAGCACGACACGCAAAGGGAGCCTTTGTGGGCCAGCCGAGGATTTCATTAAACTCACCCGAACCCCCAGGACTTCGGACAAGCGTGTGGCCACACCGGCTCGGACAGGCAACGTGCATCTAACGTGTAGAAGGGGAGACGGCACTGGACCCCGGATGAAGGTGACCGACTCCCGCCTCAGAGCAGTGCCAGGGGCAGAAGCTGCAGGGTAGCAGCCACGTGCACTTGGACCTCAAAACACGAAGGAGGTCCAGGAGGTTGGACGGCGGCCCCAAGAAAAAGGGCCGTGTCCAAACCCCAGGGTTGGAGCAGATGGAAACAATGCAGGGCCTGAGGATAACAGCATGGGGTTCGGTGGCCCTGTATCCCGTGACAAGTAAGGGACGGAGAAGACACCGCACAGAGGGAGGAACGCCGCGTGAGGACGGGGCAGAGATCGGAGGGATGCGTCTTCGAACCGGGGAGGCACTGAGCGCGCCCTGCAGCCACCAGGAGCTGCCGGAGGGAAGGGCGCCCCCTGGGCCTATGGAGGGCCACCGGGGCTGCTAACGCCCAGAGAAGGACTCTGGCCCCCAGAACTGAGGAGGGGGCGCTGCTCAGAGCCGCCCTGCCCAGCACAGTCATGGGTGAGGCAGCCCCGGGAGCAGGGAGAGCAGGCGAGCTCCGAGATTCGGTTTCTGGGGGAAGGTACCAATCAAGGCCTCCCAGTGACCACTGCAGGAGCGGTTCCCTCCGGGCCGATGGGTTTTGTTATTGACTGAAAGACGCGGTTCCGAGGCTCCAGGCGGAACCCCCTCTTGGGGAGCTGATTGAGCCACTGACTTGACCTCTTTTCTGTGAGCCACTGACTTGACCTCTTTTCCTGAAATGACACGCACCCCCTTTTTCATGGAGAAGAATCTCCCTGTGGCTCTTTGCTCTTCTGGGGGGCATCGCTCCTCTTCAGCTGGTGTCCGAGGAGCATCTTTCAATCGACAGAGCCAATGTGCTTCAAAGAAACACCCTCGGGTCCAGACCACTCTCTGACTTCGTCTCCGAGCAAGAATTCAGAGGGAAAACATTTACACTGGATCTGGCACTAGGGCTTGGGAAGAGGCCACGCTTTCTGTGGTCGGTGGGGAGAGCATGGTGAGGTTCGGGTTCAAAGGCCGCTCACATCGGGCAGCCTCCCCCAGGGAGCTGACTGAGTGACACCCGCTGTGCCATGGCAGCGGAAGTCTCAGGACTTGGGAAATGGGCACGTGTGGAAGTCCTTTTCCTGGCACCTGAAGCGAACACAGAGAGGACCTGGGAGCCAGCCTGGAAGGACAGGAGACGCTGGTTTGGGTCAATAGCAGGCTGGGGGCCTCGTGGCCGGAGGACTCTGTCTTCGAGATGCTTCTCGGACACCAGTTGAAGAGGAGCGATGCCCCCCAGAAGAGCAAAGAGCCACAGGGAGATTCTTCTCCATGAAAAAGGGGGTGCGTGTCATTTCAGGAAAAGAGGTCAAGTCAGTGGCTCACAGAATCCACACGGGACCCACAGAGGTGGCTGGCAAGGGTGGCAGACACACCGGGGAGTGTGCCATCACGAAACCAGGGTCAGCCTGGCCCACGCAGAGCCAGGGGCAACCAGGGGTATCGGGCATGCCTCTGGGAAAGCCGCCCCAGGAGTCCACACCCGGCTCTCAGCGCCTGGTGTGTCTACAGAGACCCAGGCGCCCTGGCCTCCCAGCGCCTGGCCAACGGAACAGAAGCAGCTGGAGCCCGAGCTTGCTCGCTCTATTTCCCACCACCCGCCCCCCCATGAAAACATGCATCTTTCAATCGACAGAGCCAATGTGCTTCAAAGAAACACCCTCGGGTCCAGACCACTCTCTGACTTCGTCTCCGAGCAAGAATTCAGAGGGAAAACGTTTACACTCGATCTGGCGCTGGGGCTTGGGAAGCGGCCACGCTTTCTGTGGTCGGTGGGGAGAGCATGGCGAGGTTCGGGTTCAAGGACCGCTCACATCGGGCAGCCTCCCCCAGGACTGCGAACCGATGCCTCCGGCTAGCACACAGGCAGGGGCCTGTCATGCAGCAGTCGGTGCTCCCGAAAAGGATTCCTGCTCCCCGGGGTCGGCGGGGTGAGGCTACCCCAGCACCACTCACCCGTCAGAGCATACCTTTTAAAAACGATTCATCCACTGTGTTTGCATTTGCAAGTTCAACACCCTGGCAGACCCGTGCGGGCAGAACCCTCCCCCCCGCCCTCCCCCCGCCCCCGGCAATTCCGCGTTCCTTATTTCAGGGCTCCCTCCAGAGGCTCACCAACAGTGGGCTTGTTGGACAGAACAAGGTCACATGTGCGGCATAATCAGTCTAGACCCGTGGTCAGCAAACTCATTTGTCAACAGAGCCAAGTATCAACAGGACGACGACTGAAATTTATCTTGAGAGACAAATTTTTTAAACTTCTTCTAACGCCACTTCTTCCAAATAGACTCGCCCAGCGCTCGCTCGCTCGCGCGCGCTCTCTCTCTCTCTCTCTCTCTCTCTCTCCATTTCCCTTCCTCTCTCTAAAATCAATAAAGACATCTTTTTTTAATTAATTTAAAAAGTCGAACTCACGGAAGCAGAGAGTGGAGCGCCGGTTGCCTGGGGGGAAATGGAAGATGCTGGTCAAAGGGTAGAAACTCCTGGTTGTGAGAAGAAGGCATTCTGGGTCTGCTGTTCAGCACAGTGGGTACAGCCAGTAATGCTCTGAACGCTTCTCAGAAAGCAGATAGCAAATGCTCTCATCTCACCCACGGTTATGTGGGAGGTGAGGCGGTGTCAGCTACTGCTCTGGTGGTGAGCATTTTTGCAAAATATAAGTGTATCCCGTCGACCCGTTATGTGCCTCCAGTTTTCACACACTATGTCAATTATGTCACAATAAAGCTCGAAAAAGGCTTCTGTCCCCAAAGCTCTCCTTAAACAGGGCTGCACGTTCAACATGAAGTGGCAGCCACGGAGCCTTCAGATTTCAACAACCACAATAGCTGGATTAGAAAATAGCCAACACTGTCCTATTTTTTTTTTTTTAAATAAACCATCTTGGGCTCAGGACTCGTATTTCTCCAGGGGTAACCCCAGAAGGCATGCGTGCCCCCCAGTGTCTGAGACCTTGAGCCCTGTCACTCGGCTGCAAAGACCTGGGGAAAGCCTGGACTTGGGCAAAGCATTTTCATTTTCAAGTGTTTCTCCAGGAACCCGTCGGGAGCCCACATGTCGCCGAGATAGAAGGGACTTCAGGCTGTTAGAAACTACTTTCAGGCCTTCTTAGGAAGCTATTAAGGATCTGGGGAGAGATGTCAAGAGGGAGGAGAAATTTCTCTTCAGGGACACATCAGGGTCCGGAGCGGACTGAATCCACGGGCGATTCCATCGTGCGGGGTGTTCCTGCAACGTCAGCCTCACGGGCAACCGCCATCAAACCGGGCGCAGCCAGTTTCCAGAAATAGCGCTTGGAAAAAACAGCCAGCCTCTCCAAGCATATTCATCCCACTTTTCTGGGAGTCTGGAGACAATAGAATTCCCCCCACCCCGGAGAAAGCCTCTTTCTCCTGGATAGTTCATCACAGTGATTTAATGCTAAATTAAAGTTCAAAACCCTTCAGTATTCACCGGGTTTTTGTTCTGTTCGGCTGATCTTTGGGCAGCTTCCAACCTGCTGACGTCCGTCCCCCTTCGCCCGGCGCCTGCTTGCCTGGGGGCAGACGGAGCGCTCGCACTGCCGCCCTCCCTGCGCCTAGCTTGTGGCCTCTTCTGTAATGTCAACGGAGAGGAATCAATTTATAAATAACAACCAGAGCCCATTACAAATTTGCTATTAAAACATTGCTAATTCCACACAGAAGCATGCAGAACAAAGTCAGATTTCATCTTCATGGCACAGCGCGCACACACCTTTGACAGCTGCACAGTTTCAGCAGCTCCGAGTGAATCTCCCTCACCTCCGTCTTTTCCTCCACCTCCACCTCCACCTCCTCCTCCTCCACCTCCACCTCCACCCTCACCTCCCACCTCCCACCTCCACCTCCACCTCCTCCTCCTCCTCCTCCACCTCCACCTCCACCCTCACCTTCCACCTCCACCTCCCACCTCCACCTCCACCTCCTCCTCCTCCTCTACCTCCACCCCACCCTCACCTCCCACCTCCACCTCCTCCTCCACCCCCACCCTCACCTCCCACCTCCCACCTCCACCCCCACCCCACCTCCACCTCTACCTCCCACCTCCCACCTCCACCTCCACTTCCTCCTTCTTCTCCACCTCCACCTCCACCCTCACCTCCCACCTCCCACCTCCCACCTCCACCCCCACCCTCACCTCCCACCTCCCATCTCCCACCTCCACCTCCACCTCCTCCTCCTCCACCTCCACCTCCACCCTCACCTCCCACCTCCCACCTCCACCTCCACCCCCACCCCACTTCCACTTCCACCTCCTCCTCCTCCTCCTCTACCCCCACCCACACCCTTATCCCCACCCCCACCCCGCACCTCCCCTTCCACCTCCACCTCCACCTCCTCCTCCACCCCCCCCACCCTCATCTCACCTCCACCTCCACCCCACCCCACCTCCACCTCCACCCCCACCTTCACCTCCACCTCCTCTTCCTCCACCTCCTCCTCTCCTTCCTCTACCCCCACCTCCACCCTTATCCCCACCCCCTCCCCCACCTTCCACCTCCACCTCCACCTCCTCCTCCACCCCCCCACCCTCACCTCACCTCCACCCCCACCCTCTCCTCCACCTCCACCTCCCACTTTCCACCTCCACCTCCCACCTCCACCTCCACCTCCACCTCCACCCCACCTTCACCTCCACCTCCACCTCCCACCTCCCACCTTCACCTCCACCCCCACCTCTTCCTCCACCCCCCACCCTCATCTCACCTCCACCCCCACCCCTACCTCCCACCTCCCACCTTCCACCTCCCACCTCCACCTCCCACCTCCCACCTCCACCTCCCACCTCCCACCTCCACCTCAGTCTGGGGGACGCAAGGATGTTCCTGACCTGAGACCCCAATGTTCTCACTGTCTCAGGAAGACACACAGAGAACTAGTATGACCCAATGCTTCAGGGGTGACCACCAGGAATATCATAACTGCTATTACTGTACCGTCTCCTGGGGGGGGCAGCATTGGTTTTAACCATTTTCCCCAGCATTTTGTCGAGCATTCTAAATGCATCATTTCGCATAATCCTTGCAATGCCCCTATACCACACACTGAGTATGCCATTCAAAGAATGAGAAAATTGAGACTCAGAGAGGTATATAACTTGGCCATAGTCACACGGCAAAGCCATGCCCCCTAACTCCAGTGTCCAATGTGGCCTATTGATTAGATTGATGGCCCTAACTTAGGTTCTCCCTGCCTCATCCTCTTTACCCCATCTCCTCTGAGTGATGCTTGGCCACGTGACTTGCTTTGACCAATGGGACAGGAATGAGCCTGAGAGTAGGAAGAAGCTTACAAGGTGCTCCCCTGTCTCCGCTCCCTCGCCCCTCCCTGGCAGCCTGAGGTGTGAGGACCAGCCAGCTCCCACCCCTGCGATCAGAAGAGAGGCGGGCTGTCCCTGCAGGGCAACCGACCCACCAGCTGACTTCAGGCGCGTGAGCAAGCCCACCCCGACAGGCCGGACAAGATCAACCAGAGGCCCAGTGGGGCTGGGGTTACCGCAGGGGTGACCTCTAGATAATAATGACCCTATTTTGACTCTATGTGTTAGAAAACCAGGGGACATATAAATTGAGGGGAAGCAGAATTTAGCCAGAAGCAGAATTCTGCTCCAGAGCCCAAAGCAGATGGAGGTTGAGAGAGAGATGGGGGAGGGGGAGGCCAGCCAGGACCGAGATCACCTGTGGTGTCCCCATATGGTCACTCAGCCCTGCCCCCCGCCCTACACTGGGGACTCTCCCCTTACAGGAAAGCTTGGACAGTTACAAGCAGCTCCTGGGGCAGGGGTGCTCCTGAGGCAGGGTGCTCCTGGCAGGGATGCTCCTGGGGCAGGGTGCTCCTGGGGCAGGAGTGCTCCTGGGACAGGGGTGCTCCTGGGGCAGGGGTGCTCCTGAGGCAGGGGTACTCCTGGGGCAGGGTGCTCCTGGGGCAGGGGTGCTCCTGGGGCAGGGTGCTCCTGGGGCAGGGGTGCTCCTGGGACAGGAGTGCTTCTGAGGCAGGGTGCTCCTGGCAGGGGTGCTCCTGGGGCATGGTGCTCCTGGGGCGAGGGTTCACCAGGCTCCTGGGCAGGGGTCCACCAGTGCCCTCGGGCTCCTGAAGAATAGCATTGCCAGCGTCTCAGCAGAAATTGCCGTTTTCCCTCCCTCGGCCCGAATACTCCACCAGTTGCCTCAAACTCTGCATAATCCTGGTCCCTCCTTCGGCCAAGCAGGTTTGTCCCCACCGGCCACCCAGCAATGACTGTCCTGAGCACTGTCCTTAACCCATCCAGCCTGGTCCCCCGGGGTGTCCCCACGCCCACGCCGCCAGCCACCCTGCGTCTCTGGGGCCCAACTCCAGGCCAAGGCCGGGCATTCCGTGGGGACAGAGAGAGCCACGCTGGGGGCCATGGAGAACCACAAATCCATGGATTATGACCCTGGTAAGAAGGGAAGGAGCTGGGGTTGGTCAGAAAGAGCTCCCCAAATGGTAACCATGACAACCAACCCGTGAGAGGGACGCACTCCTTCTCCAGCTTCACGAGGCCCACGGCGCGGCTCTGCTATGGACTTGGAGTCATTATGCTCCTTGCGGACGGAGCCCACTCACACCGGGAAGGGTACTCGCCCGTGGGGCTCTGCCTCACGCACACACATCGCCCCCCACAGGTGAGGACGGTCCCCAACTCTGCTGCTTCACAGTTGAGAAGACCAGGTCTTAAGATCAAAACATGAGTTTAAGCCACAGAGAGGAGCCGAGAGAGGAGGGTAGCGCTGGGTTTAGACTGTCTGCGGCCCCAACTGAAACAATTGTGATGAGCTCACCATCAGAGGAAGGCAAATACTTGGAAATACGTATAAAGATGGGAAAAAATATGTTGACTTGACCTCAAAAATGTTAGCAGATGGTAACAGCAACTCTGTTTCATCTTTCTAGGTGCCTGTCATTTAGAAATAGGCAGACACTGCTCATCGGGGGACGCCTTACCCTCTCAGACACTCGTCTCCATGAGTGTCCTCACCATGAACAACCCTGCGAATGCCGCCTGAGCTCCAGCGCTTGCCCTGAGCATCCAACACTCAAAGCTTTCTACGAGGAAAGACGTGCGCGGTTTCACTCCATGAACTTGGCGCCGGGAGGAAGTCGAGCCACGGTTGCCTGGGCCACGGGATTACAATGGCCGAGGGGGTCGCGTGCAGCCGCTCAGCACGCTCTGCACGTTTGCACGGGTCACCATTCTCGGGTACTAGAGGACATCTGATTAGACACGACCCACCAAACCTGCGCTGTTTCCGTGACGATGATGGTAAAGGAATTACAAAAGGCTGCTCTCTGCCCCCTGCCCCAGGACAAGGGTGAGAACGAAACTGCTGAGACCAGGGAAGTGGGCGGCACCCCGAGGCTGAAGGCAGGATGGGGAGAGGGAACCAACTCCAGTCCAAGCCGTGGGGTGGGGGGTGCAAAGCTCAGGGGATCCTGAAACAGGGACTGCGAAGACCAGCTACTGCAGGAGCCTGCAGGAGCCAGCTACTGCAGACCAGGAGCCATCTGAGGGTGTCCCACTTGAGCAGCTCCAGACCCTTCCCCTCAGATTCACAGGGCGTCCCTCCTTCCCCCCCAGAGGGGATGGAGGCAGGAGTCCTCTCCCAGGAAGGTCAGAGGGCAGGCCTCTCCTAAATGCTGGTGCCTCCCCACCCCAGGGGGACACGGTGCTGACCAGCCTTTCAGAACCAGAGCCCTGTGTTCCCCCTGTGGCCTCAGCACAGTCTCCCAGGATCTGAGAACCGTGTGGCCGCCCGCACAGCCGCCAGCACAGCACAGCTGGCCCAGGTGCTGGAGGTAGGGGCTGGCCGAGGGCTGCAAGTGTGAGTGAGAAAGCACAGGCCACATCCAGACAACTCCACTCTTCCCTCATTGGTGGGGAGGGTGCATTCAGACTTCCCCTAAAGCAGTGGTGGGCAAACTGCGGCTCGCTAGCCACATGTGGCTCTTTGGCCCCTTGAGTGTGGCTCTTCCACAAAATACCACATGCCGGCGCACAAGTACATACAACTGAAACTTCATGGCCCACGCGCAGAAGTCGGTTTTGGGCTCTCAAAAGAAATTTTAATCGTTTTACTGTTGACATTTGGCTCTGTTGACTAATGAGTTTGCCGACTACTGCCCTAAAGGATGCATATGGAGAAAAAAAGGCTGAGTCTGCCATTCTCAGGACTAGGATTCGTATGAAGGGATGAAAACCTGAGGTTTCTCATGAAAACCTATGGTTTCTCTCGCTTCGATCTGTTGTGAGTTTGACTTTTCTCCTGCTCTAGAGAGTGGGTCAATTCATCTTGATTTGGTCTCTCCGTGCCTGTGGGTCACCCCAATCTGCAGGAGCCTGCCCACCTTCCCCCCCCAACAGAGCCCCCATACCCAGCCCCGCCTGACCCAGGCCTGATCCGTCCTGGTCCTCCCCCATGGAACCGTGAGGCCGACAGAGGCTGTCATCAGCGGCTCCTGGGCCAGGCTTCAGGGCAACCCCCAGGGGCCCCACTGGAGGCCTGAGTGAGGAGAACATAGACTCCTAACCCCACAGGTAACTCCTCCCGCCCCCAGGCCTGGCTGCCTGGTCAGCCAAGGTGCCCCTGAGGCAGGCTACTTCCTTATTACTATTATTCCTAACCACACCACCGCACTCCATTCATCACCAGCCCGCAGCCCGGCAACCTCACACACCATCTCCCTCAGACAACCCGGAATGGGTCGGTAGGGAAACACCGCTCCCCAGAGGCAAAAGATGGATTTGGACTCAGAGAGAAAACAGAGACTTAGAAAGTGGAATTGGCTTCACCCTAAATCTCTGCTGCCCCCAGGTGGGGGAACCGCTGTGGGAATCGGTCTGCAGGGCCGCCTGCAGCTGCCACCTCCATCCAAAGTCAGGCCGGCTGCGGGGTCAGCCTGGGTTAGGGCCAGTCATCCTCCTCAGAAGAGAACCCCATTCTTGCCTGTGGGATCTCAGGAGACACCCTCCAGGGTCCGTTTCCCATCCTTCACTGTTTGGCTACATGGGTGCCTAGAAAATGCAAATATGGAAAGTGGTCCCCCTGGGCTGTGCTGGGCATCCCGGAGCTGCCAATGCTGGAAACGGGGACTGGGCAGTGGCGACAGGGGTTCCCGACCATGGAACACAGGGGAGGCCGGGGGCTCTTTCAAAAGGTCGCGTGTGACAGACCCAGACAGAACCAGTGAAAGCTGGAATCCATCTGGCTTGTGTTGCCGTCCCTGCACCTTCCCCGGAAGCACCCAGCACCCTGGACAGCTCCTAAAAGTTGGGGCTGTTGAAAAGAGAACTTGTTTACCATGGCAAACCCCTGGGCAGTTCACCAGGGAGGAGGATGCTACGCTGCACCTGCTTGTGATGTGTCTGATGAGACGGAGCACCGGATTCAGGCTGCAAAGGACCCTGGGTGTTTGCAGAGAGCCAAGTAAGTGACAGTTTATTAAAAAGTATAGGCTGTGCCGGAGAAAAAGGAATGTTGGATTTTATGATCCTTTCAGACTGGGAATTGTTACATAGTTCCACGCCTGTTTATTATATAACTACAGATTGCAATAATCCATTGTGTGGCTTGTGAAGTCTGAACAAGCAATTTTCGCATGGCAACATTTAGTAGGCTGGCTGTTTTGTTTTGTTTTTAATGAGGGGAGGAAAGCTCATGTTTGAGAGAGAAAATAAGCCTGTGGGAGAATTAAAAGGACACGATTTTTTTTCACATCGTTTCCTCAGCGTCTGGCGGCACCTGTGGCAAGCGTGTTTCTCGGATGCTCACCTGTGCCGAGCAGACATCTGCGGTTAGATCGCCGGGGCTGGCGCGGCAATTAGTCCTGAAGCGTCTGGACAGCCAGCAAACGGCCAGCCCCGGGAGCGCTCTCAGGATTATGGAGCTGGTGGCAGACGTTGCTATTTATCACAAAAGCTCTTAAGCTTCCCCGTGGCTGGGCACCACGCAGGACCCTGGGCTCCGGATTCTGAGCGAAAACATACGTGATCCCTGTCCTTGCAGGACTTAGATGGGGGAGAGGCAGACATCCTTCAAACAAATCGCCCGCTGACGGCCGAGATCCCTGCAGCGGCGGCCAACGCGGGGGCCGTCAGGACCCAGGAGAGGCGGTCAGCCGGTGGCCACCCGGTGCCAAACTCAGGCCGGAACCCGTCCTCCTTGGCGGAGTGGAGTCTCTGAGTGTCCAGAGAGAAAACGGTATCTCCACGAACAGGAACATTTTAGCGCAAAAGTGTTGCGTGCCCAGAGTAGCTAATTCTCTCTCAGCAAACACTTGAGCCTCTGGGTCTGCATTCATAAAAGAAGTAAGAACCACGTTCAATCTTCCAGCACAGCCACGCGGCTCTTACCTGGGGCACCGAAGAGCCGGCAGAGACACAGCCGCCCCGATTCGCTGGGGGCATCGTGGAAGGCTTTTTGTCGAAATGAAAACAAATCACTCCCTGGTTTCAAGAGAGCGGGACACGGATGAGCTAATATTAGGCCATGCTGTTCCCTGAGCTTTAAAAAGAAAGTCCGTGGCTCAGTGATGGACCTCCCATGAGCCAGGAGGTGGGGGTTCGATTCCCGGCCAGGCCACATGCCAGAGTTGCCCGCTCGATCCCCAGGGTGGGGCGTGCAGAAGGCAGCCAGTCAATGATTTTCACTCATCCTTGAGGTTTCTCTCTCTCTCCTTCTCCCTTCCTCTCCGAGGTCAATAAAAATACATGTTTTGAAAAACCCACCCTGTGGGTCGGAGTGCCCACGGTGAGAGCCACGGACGCAGACTAAGCGAAGGCACCCACGTTGGGTGACAGCGGGTCCTCTTTCTGCAGTGATGGTCCCTGAGGAAGGGCAGCAGCTGGTGAGAACTAAGGGACGGCAGAGGGGGTCCCTGGGAATGAGCCCCAATAAGGAGCACTTGCTTTCGGGGCAAGGTCTGAAGGGCCACGATCTCTATCTTACGGGTGACGTCGCCACCCTCTCCGAGCTGCTCCAAGCTGCAAACCCGCTCCGGCGGGCTAGGGACGGGGTTGGTGATTAAGGCACTGAGCACCAGGAACTGTGTGAAGAGTCTGCACCCTCTGCACAATCCTGGCAACTTTTCTGTAAACGCGAATTTGACTCCCAATCAGGGCACAGGCCCAGGGTGCAGGCTTAATCCCCAGCGTGGGGCATGCAGGAGGCAGCTAATTCATGATTCTCTCTCATAATTGATGTTTCTATCCCCCTCTCCTTTCCTCTCTGAAGTCAATAAAAATATTCATTTATATATTTACTAGAGGCCTGGTGCACGACATTCGTGCCCTGGGGATGGGGATTCCTCAGCCCGGCCTATGCCCTGTTGCAGGCTGAGACCCCTCAAGGGATGTCCGCCTACCAGTCAGACATCCCTCTCACAGTCCAGGGCTTTCCCATTCCGGGCCCCCTCGCTCCTTACCGCCCGCCTGCAGGAGAGACACCTGCCAGCTATAAGCCAGCTGAGCGGCATTCCCCTTGTGAGAGCGCTCTGACCACCAGGGGCAGCTCCTGCACTGAGCCTCTGCCCCTGGCGGTCAGTGCGTGTCATAGCGACCAGTCATTCTGCTGTTCAGTCAATTTGCATATTAGCCTTTTATTATATTGGATATATATATATATATATATCACGGCCATCGCCTCTGAAGATTGCTAGGGAACCAACTCATTGGTGTGGATTTTGACAAATAAAAGGGGGAAATTAAGCATATACCTTGCCTTTTTTGTAGCAACTGTATTTCGGGTGAATGAAAGAGTTAACAAGGGCAGGGTTGTCTTTACTGGAAGCCCACAGTTAGTAGGTGCAAAAGAAATGACAGGGCTTGTAAATTACCCCGCCATTATGTAACTATTACGGAAGGTATGGAAACACGGTCACATCGAGCGACATGACATGTGCAATTACTCTTTGATCTAACAATTGCCTCTGTGGAAATCTGTGCTGGCAAATATTAGACATATGCACCAAGCTGTTCGGCGAAGTGTAATTAGCCATAGAAAAAGACTAGAATTAATTCAAACGTTCAATAGTGGGGACGTTCACAGAACGTACCACACGGCTGAAAAACAGAAGAGGGTTTCTCTATATACTCATGCAGAATGATCTTGGGATACTATTAAGTTGAAAAAAAAAAACAAAAACAAGATGGGCAAAAATACAGACGGTACGTACTTTTAAGAAAGGCGAACATGTTTTCTAAGTGTGTAAATATGCATGAACACCTAAAGGTAAAGCAAATGGTAAATTAAATGTATTTACATGTGCTGAGTGAATAAAATAATTCCCAATGATTGCGTTTGGAGGGAGACAGAATAGCGTGGAGACAGCAAAGAAAGAAGGCTGATTTTCTTGAAGATACCTTGTTGGATGGGTCTGCCTTTGGAAACAGGTAAATATTTTATATTTTTATAAACTGAAATTAAATTGTAACCAATGCCCAAGATCCAAAGGAAGCGGAACCACATGAACACGGCTGTGCTTCGAGTTAATGGCATAGCCTCTCGGGGGGAATTATTTCCATTGGAAACCACAGCACAATCCTGTGCCCCCCTGGAGGCACCCGTCTACGGACAAAAAGAACTGCCAGGGGCTCTGATTGCAGAGTGCCGTTCGCCGCGGCGGCTGCTGGAGGCAAGAGCGGTTGCCGTAGCATTATCCTGAGACTGTTGTACATGCGTGTGGAGGGATGAAGCGACTCAGCAATTACGGCAGTGTGACAGGGAAATGGAATCCTCAGCTTGGGAGACAGGGAGATACAGAGATAAGATGAAGGAGGGTAAGTAAAAATCCTGTCCTCTTTCGTTTTGATTGAAACTGCTAGTTTGGATTTATAACTTCCTTATTGCTAAAACCAAAGGCCTGGTGGTGCACAGAATTCGTGCAAGGGGCTCGGCCCTCACAGCTGCTGAGGCTTCCAGCCCCCGCACCCCAGCTTCAGCTGGAAGGTCATCTGGAAGGACGTCCCAAAGGTTGTTTGGCTGTTCAGCCTAATTAGCATATTACGCTTTCATTATTATAGATCATTTGTGTGTTTCCTAGCCTGACCACTGAAAAGGCCTAAAAGCAGCAACCAGCCCAGGAGCAGGAAGCGCTCCTGCCGCTTTATTTCCGATAACACTTCATTCCACTCAAATGCAGCGACGCTTCTTAGAAAAGGATCTGATTGAGGCAGAAGACATACGAGATGTGCCTGGACCTTCTGTCTTAGGAGAAAGAAAAGGCACTCGCCAAGATTGGGGTCACGTCAAAAGTATTCAGAACCCAACGTGAAGATGCTCCGGCAGGCCAGCGATGGAACAATTTTAGAATCAATAAGATAACACCCAGCAGCTTAAATACCTCACACTGTTCAAAGCCGCCAGTTCATAACCATAATGCTGTTCAATTCACTGGAACCTTTCGGGTTAGAGAACCAGGTCATTATGTTGAAAGCTGGTAAACAAAGGAAATAAATGAAGCATGTATCCTGCCTTCCCCATATGAGCCGTCTCTCACGATGACTAAATAATTAATGAGAGCGTTCTTTCTGTGGAAGTAGTACATATAGTGAAGGAAAAATCGCAATATCCCTAATAAGTGAATAAATTGGGGCAATGGTCATTGATAGCTTATCCTATCTAATAGAAGAGTAATATGCAAATTGACCATACCTTTGCTACACCCACCTGCCATGCCCCCCCCCCCCAGCCAATCAGGAGCTGGGGCGAAGCCAGCCAGCGAGCACGCGGCCCGGGTCGTGGGGGCGGGGCCAAGGCGGCGGATGAGTGGTCAGTAGGACATCCCCTGAGGACTCCCAGTATGTGTGAGGGGGTAGGTTGGGCTAAGGGATCACTCACCCTCAGTGCATGAATTTCGTGCACTGGGCCCTTAGTTTATATATATAAAAGCCTAACTGGCCGTCTCATGGTTCAGCCGGTAGCTATGATGCGTAATGACCACCAGGGGGCAGATGCTCAATGCACAGGCATGGAAACATGGAACAGACTGATGAATCTCAGAGGGAAGGGGAATGGGGGGGATGGGAAGAGGTTAACCAAAGATCTTATATGCATACTAGAGGCCCAGTGCATGAATTTATGCACCGGTGGGGTCCCTCGGCCTGGCCTGTAGGGATCGGGCCGAAACTGGCAGTCTGACATCCCCTGAGGGATCCCAGATTGGGAGAGGGCACAGGTCAAGGCAAGGGACCCCACTAGTGATGAATCTGTGGACCAGACCTCTAATGATATCATAAAAAGAGAGAATCAGACCTCGTTGTCTCTTGATGGAAGGGGACATGTCTGCCTATTGTCCCCAGCCCCCAAAAAACCACATCCCTGAATCTGAGTCAACCTTTAGATCTAACTACCAACTTACAGGAAATACCAAATACTGAGAACAAACACACACACACACACACACACACACACCGTTCCTGCCACACAGAGGCGTTTAAAAGACACTTGCCAGACCGAATGAGGCTTGGCATTTACATGCACAGACTTGCTCCTGGAGAAAGCTCACAACAAGCCCAGTCTCTGATGCCCTGTTAATTTTAAAAGCTCTTCTGTTTGTGCTGCCGAGACATCCAGCTGGGGAAGAGGCTGCGGCCCCGACATGAGAAATGCGCTACAAATGATGGAGGAAAACATGGTTCGGAGCTGCGGGGGAAACAAACTGTACACTTGCCAAGCAAGAGGAGATCTGCTGACATTTCAAATGTGGAGCAGATCGATGAAAAAGGTTAAAAAGTAGTTTATGTAGAAAAACTAATTTATAGCAATGGTGTATGTGCTGGCTCTGTGCAGGGAAGACCAGCCCCGCCCCCGCCCTCGTCCCCCCCTACCAGGGCCAGAGGCATTCCCATTGCAGATGCTGGGAGGCCAGTCGGAGAATATGTCCCGTGACGCTGGGGCTCATGGCAATACAGGGTTTAGTCCATCTTCACTCCATTTGCTTCTGCTTTAAGGTGCATGTGCTTTAAAAGCAGGCCCTCGGTGCCCCACCTGTAAAACTGGGGGACAGCTTCCGGCACGCTCCCCGCTCAGTAGCTGACACGTGAGCACTATGCCATTTAAGCCTCGTTTAACCCTGACCGGCCATCCGACATGGGACCCGTCAAACAAATCAGCCGGCTGAGGCGCAAGGTGCTAACGAGACGGCTCTCTATCACGGGGTTATTATGGCACAAAGCAAAACCGGGGGCCGGCCAGCGGGTCCACACCCAGCGTGCAGACAGAGCCCCATCCTCCCCTTTCCAGGTGAGGGCACCGGAGGGGTGCAGCGTCCGCCCCATAGCCTGCCATGTCTGCAGTCCCGGCTCTAGGGGGCGGGGAGGGGGGCAGGACTCAGGCTGTGGATCCCACGTCCCCAACCTTCACCGCTGTTTCACTTGCTCAGGATGGAAAGTGCGCCCCAGACGTGGCTACGGAAACCACTTGTCCCCTGAAAGCTTGGAAGGCATGCTTTCCAGTTAAAGGAATTCAGCTGGGCGGGAGAGGGGTGGGATTTGGTGCCCAGCGCACGTCCCCAAAGTGGACGAGAGAAGTAGATAATCTGAGGTTTGAGGGAGATTGGGGCAGATCTATGGGTAGATCAGAGCATCATGGGACCCTCCCCAGCCAGATGTCCCCCCACCACGTAGGGTGAGGCAGGCTCCGCTGGCCATGGGCATCTGTCCCTGGGCGAGCCTGCCACCCTCCCCCCAAACCCCAGTCCACGCTCTCTGCCCCACCCCGCTTCTTACCTCCAGGTCCTACTCTTCTGAGAATCTGCATCTTTTTTAAAAACAATTTTATTGCTTTTTTACAGAGAAGAAGGGAGGGGGGATAGAGAGTTAGAAACATGGATTTAACTGCCTCCTGCACAATCCCTACTGGGGATGTGCCCGAAATCAAGGTACATGCTCTTGACCGGAATCGAACCTGGGACCCTTGAGTCTGCAGGCCGACACTCTATCCACTGAGCCAAACTGGTTAGTGCCAGAATCTGCATCTTTAAAAGGGCTCCGGGGAAGGCTTTGGCCGAACTCTAAGGATGAATCTCCTTGGAGGCAGCTCAGTGCTGGTGACAGAGGAGCTGTGGCCGGGGAGGGGCGCTCTCTCCACCTCTGCACTCCCCCTCCAGCCCCTGCCCCATCCCCCTCCCTGTTCCTACACCCATTCCCCCCTGGAGAAACCAACACACCCTTCATGGGGCCCCCATCCCTGACCCCCAGAGCCAGCCCAAGGCCCCGAGGGTGTCGTCTCAGCCTTCAACAACAGAAACGGCCAACGGTGATTTGTTCTGGAATTTTCTATCAGAGCAGAGAGAATGAAATGAGCTTCCTCGTGGGGCAAGCTAGTTCAGGAACTCAGCACCGGCCTTTAAAGGGACGCCCTCAGCCCTGCTGCCTCCCCGTCTAAGAAAAGAGGAGGAGGAAACGGAAACCCCAGCCACCGACCTGAGGGAGCAGAACGAACCCCACAGGGAGGGCTAGTGTTTCAAGCTTCACTGGGAAAAGGTTTGCACCAAACTGTACTTCCAGGATGTTGCTTAAGCCGATAAAGAGAAACTGCATTTGAGTTTCCTGATCGAATCACAAAAGACACGTCCGGCCACGTATGGAAGGTGGCTTCTGTGCCCACGGAAGCCAGGCAAGGCTCACGGTGCAGGTTTGAGCGACCGGCCTCAGACCAGCCCCAGGCCCAGCCCCAGGCCCAGCCCCAGGCCCAGCCCCAGGCCTGTAGGGAGGAGCCCGTGCAGAGCCAGGCCCCTGTAATTAACTCCATTGTTTGGGAACCTCGGCTATAAAAGGCTATTTAATCAGGCTTCCTCCTTGTGCTTTCTTCCCCCCCCCCCCCCCCCCCCCCAATTACTCTTGGAAATCTATGCGGAGTCTCATCTCCTCCGCAGAGCAAGAGGTCGTTTGACTAACTTCCACGGGAGAGTCTCCAGTTGAAAAGCAGACAATTAGCAGCACTGGGTCCCGAAACTCCGTAAAAACATCAGAGGCCATTAGGTTTGATGAACGAGCGCCGCTTTTTAAAAATCTGCCGTCTCTGAGCCTGGGGGAGCGCTGGCTCCCCCACGGGCCACCCGCTGGCTCCCCCACGGGCCACCCGCACAGCCCCTCCCGCCAGCTCGGCCTGACGCGGCATCAGAGCACCACCCGGTAAACCTGTTCCACGGCCGGAAGCTGAGGTGCCCCTTCCCTGTGGCTGCATGACCGTCACCCCCAAAATGTGGGGGCTTCGACAAGAAAGACTTATTTCCTTTTGTTTGTTTTTTTGTGTTTCTTTTTAAATATATTTTATTGATTTTTACAGAGAGGAAGGGAGAGGGATAGAGAGTTAGAAACATCGATGAGAGAGGGATGTGCCCACAGCCAAGGTACATGCCCTTGACTGGAATGGAACCTGGGACCCTTCAGTCCGCAGGCCAACACTCTATCCACTGAGCCAAACCGGTTTCAACAAGAAAGACTAATTTTCTTTTGATGTGGGGGGGGGGGGGGACTTCGAGGAGGAAGGGGAGCACCCCCTGCCCTGGAGCCGCTGGAGAAGCCGGGAGTGCGTGCCAGGCCTCCGGAATGGCGGGTCATCGTTCACAGAGCTCCTGCAGAACCCGGGCTCCCCAGGACCCAGGAGGGACCTAACCCCAAGGTCCAGCGGAGGCTCCAACAGGTGCAGGGGCATTTTCCTCCCTGACAAGACGCGCACACGCGCACACACAGTCCAGGCAAGTGCACAGGTCACACACACCTACAGGCACAGCACCAGGAAATGGGGTTTTTATTTCTCATCCTGAACCAAAAAAGGAGATTTATTGCATCTACTCTTTTTGGTGCCTTTTAAACTATCTGTAAAATAATTTAAATTATCTCTTACAATCCTTCTCCGATGGTAACTCTTCTTCGTGAATGTTAGTTTCTAACGACGGGGACACAGCAGCCCCTAAACTGCACTTGAACTAATTCACACGGGAACCATGTAGGCCCTTCGCATGCTTCCAGTGTTATGACACAGCTGAGATGTGTGTCCTTCCGGCTGAGCCCTGAGCACGCGTGTCACACGTTGCTAGCGAGGAGTGGCGGGGTCCAGTGTAGGCACTGCCTTTCTGGTGCCCGATGCTAACGGCCCTCCCGAGGCGCTATCCCAGGCGCGGTCCACGCAGCACGCGGCCACACCTACAAGGAAGTCAACTTGGACACAACTAAACTGCTAAACAAACGCCCACAGAACAAGGGCACAGCGAAGGCAGCCAGGAGGGGATGTGACGACAAGGGAGCTTTGGGGATTCGGAGGCTGTCTGTCTGTCTGTCCAAACATGGGCCGTTAATGCCATAAACATGGGGCCGCTGTTACCTCCAGATGCTGCACCAGCCCCGGAACCCAGCTTCCTGCAGGAGGGGCCTGCCCACCAGCAGAGACACCTCCAGCCGCACCAAGGCTCTCCTGTCCTCGCGGCCACAGCCCAGCCCCCAGCTCAGCATCTGTGGCGACGAGCCGGGCGCCAGTCCTCTGTGGGAGACACACCAACACACTTTATTCCTGTGGCCTTCCGCTCTGGGGTTTTTGGGGTCTTTACACAGCAACAAATTTCTACTTTACAAAAAAAAAAAAAAAAAAGGTGCCGAAACCGGTTTGGCTCAGTGGATAGAGCATCGGCCTGCAGATGGAAAGGTCCCTAAATAGACTTGTCAGTGGCAAAAAGCAATGGTGAGAATTACATAAGAAAATTATCTCACCCTGACTGTTTTGGCTCAGTGGATAGAGCGTCAACCTGCCAACTCAAGGGTCCCAAGTTCGATTCCGGTCAAGGGCATGTGCCTTGGTTACGGGCACATCCCTAGTAGGGGGTGTGCAGGAGGCAGCTGATCGATGTTTCTCTCTCATCTATGTTTCTGACTTTCTATCCCTCTCCCCTCCTCTCGGTAAAAAAATCAATAAATTTTTTTTAAAGGTGAATAATTTCAAATAAAAGCAATGCTGTGACACAGGTGAGCATTCATGGCTTTCCGGCTAGAAAAAGTTCCCAGTGGCTAGAATGGCTGCCCAATGGCTGGGTAGCTGGCAGCTGTTTGAGTAGGTTGTAACGCAACACGTGACATTGGCAGAAGCACAGAGCCGGTAACCAGATCTGGACCAGGAGAAGCACTGACGACTCAGCAGCCCTGAGACATTGAGCCCCGGACACCCCATGAAGCCACAGACGTGTCCACAAAGTGAGGAGGGTCATCGCGCCAAGCCACAGCTGGGAACAGGCCCTGCGCCCCAAGCCTGGCTGAGAACAGGAGCCCATGGGACCCACATCTCCCTCCAAATGGAAGATGAGTTCACAGGGATGTTAGTGGTCACTCTCCTTCTAACTGAGTCATGGGCGTGGGGGATGCAGACACCTGAAGACCCACGAGGAAGGGGTGGCCAGATCCACGAAGGCAGATGATGCCACGGAAAAGACAGAAGCTGGCAGTGCCAACACTGCTTCTAACAACACAGACATGCCCAGGGCGTGCTGCTGGGGGGCAGGGGGACAATGGGCACCCCGTGAGCTCAACGATGTAAATAAACAAAGTGCACGCGTGTCCCTGTTTGTCAGCAGGGAGGAGAGTGGCCCGGGAGCCGCCTGCCAGCGCCTGGCGGCCCTCCCCCCGCGCCCCCCCCCCCCCCCCGAGGGAGACTAGAAGGCAAGGGGCAAAGTATGGGGCGTGTTTTCGATTTGTTTCCTAATGAAATACTTCTTCGCTGTTTGAGGTTTGCAGAGAGCATGCACTGCTTTTGTCATTTGTGAAGAAGAGGAAAAACATACCCCAAGGCCGTGTGCAGCTGAGGGACAGTCCTCATGGCCCACACAAGCACTTGCCGCCTGCAGACCTGAGCCCGGAGCACAGAGAGGTTGAGTAGTGTGTCCGGGCCACACAGCAAGAACAGCGCCGGGCCAGATGGGGCACACGGGGTCCAACCTGGAGCCTGCACTCCCCGCCCGGGCCTGCCGAGGGCGTCTTCAGCCCCAGCCTGTGCAGGTGACTCGAGAACCAGAGGCTGCCGAGTGTCCAGAGCAACTGCCCGCTCCTTCACGGGGCCCCGGCTGCCCCGCCTCTTCCTGGTCCTACCTGAGCCTCAAGGGCGAGGGACGGGGTCTCATTCACCTTAGCTCATGAAACCAGCACGGGACCTGGCGGCAGAAAACACTCAAGAAATTCACTTTCCAGAACTTTCTAAAATGCATTCCGTTTAGAACATTCACATTCATTACGTGGGTAGACTGGAGACGCTGGCCTCGCCCAGGACCCTCCCGGACAGGGCAGAGCTCCAGGACCCTGTCGCTGGCCCTGCCCAACGGCCTCCCCACAAAAACTCCACTCAGGTGACCGCGGGTCCTGTGCAGAGCATTCCCGGTGCCTTTTACAAACGCCGCCGCATGTGGCTGGCGGAGCTAATTAACAGGATGAAAATAATGATAAGAACCGAACGAGCTAACGCTGCTCACCATGGCAGTGGCAAGAGGAAAATAAAGCCCTTCAAGTTCTGAGACTCGAGCGGGCCTATTCATCAGTGTCTGATTAAAGAGCCCGTTTCTGCGGAAAGTGAATTCCCATAACTCCTTCCTCAACTAGACTAATAAACTGTTCCTTAAGTGTTTCTCACTTAAAAGTTTTCCTAATGCCTTGTTCTCCGCGCTGAAGCCAAATGTCTCCAGTGAGCAACCTGACGAGGCAGGGATGAAGGTTTTACATTGTCTTTGTCCCTGTCTTTTTTATTCTGTAATGTATATTCTTTTATTGCCCTCAGTATTACAGATGTCCCTCGTACCCCCCTCCACCCAGCCCCCGATGGGACAGGCAGACAAATCCCAAAGGGGAGGTTGGGTGGGGGGCGACAAAAGATGAACCAATGCCCTGTCCTTTGCCACCCCCTTTCCTGTGCCCCCTCCTTGCCCACAGTCCCTCTCCTCTGTCCATGGTGCTGAATCCCCTCCCCACCCCCCAAGGAGAAGGCACAGTGTGAGGCCAAGCCCCTCCACGAACTGATGGGGACCTGGCGCACGAGTGAGTCCCTAAACATGTTTACAAACACCCGAGGACACTGCCTCCTGGCTCCTGATCCTCCCCACT
Organism: Antrozous pallidus; assembly: GCA_027563665.1. Classification (NCBI taxonomy): domain Eukaryota; kingdom Metazoa; phylum Chordata; class Mammalia; order Chiroptera; family Vespertilionidae; genus Antrozous; species Antrozous pallidus. The sequence goes on from CM050510.1 coordinate 122,825,422, forward strand.
CCCGTCCTCCCGACCCGCCAGCTGGAAGACGAAGAGGAATGGTTGGGATTTGGGCTCAGACCAAGACACGTGGGTTCAAATCCCTGCCAGGCCTCTGCACCTGGCCTTACCCCTTCGACCCTGTGTCCATCTGCTAAACAGACTCAGCGACCATTCCGTGTTGCTGCGAGGCCACGGTGCCTGTGAAACGTCTAGCTGGATGCCCCGAAATGGCCCCGCAACCAAATCCAGGCCCCCTGAGAAGCGGACACTCATCCTGGCCCGACAGGCAGGGTCCACGGGCAGACCTGAGCCATGTCCTGGTGCAGCCTTGCCCTCAGCTGTTGACAGAGAAAAATGTCTCGGCCTGTGTCATATGAGGATGCAGCTTAATTGCCAACGGTGACACATCTTCCCAACACACCAGCCCCTCTAAAGAAGAGCATGCAAGATTCACAGGTGCCATTAGAGAAAGCCCTGTTTGTTTTGTCTGATACAGACAATTTATTGCACAATTTATAAGACCTTCCCATTTTCAAAGTCAAGGGACACAAAAGGGGACCTCGGCACACCAGACGTTATCCCTCACAGTGATCTTTGGTGGGAACGAGAGCAGAGGTGGCTATCAATCTCATTACCCGTTCAATGGCAAGCCCTACAGAAACACAACAATGCCCGTACGTTTGTATTTGCCACAAACACCCTTTCAAGCCAGCTCCGTCAGACCTCCTGGCCTTCGGGAATAGGGGTAAGTCTCCAGTCCAGCCGTTTTGACATTAAAATGACCATTTGAGAACCCTGTGATGCCAGGTTCCCAACAGGTTTCCACAGCGTCCCCTGCCAAGGTCAGGAAGATGGGTGGCCAGAGAGCCGGCCAGATCACCTTCCTCCATGGCACGTGCCCAGCCGGGCGTCTGCGGGACACAGGACTCGGGCCTGGAGCCCAGGACTGGTCAAGAGGCCATGCTCACAACCACCCGGCCTTGAAGAACAGACACAGCTCTGCCCTGCCTGTTGCCCACTGTGGCCAGAGGCATGGCGGTAATGGTCCAGACAAGCCTCTGAGCTCCCAGCTGGCCAGGGACACTGGACTTCTGGCCCCTGCAGCTGGACAGACAGCCATGACTGGCCACCCACTCAAGACAGTTTGGCAAGCCTGTGAGCACCAGCCAGAACAGCCAAGAGCGGCTGCCCCCGGGCTCACGGTGGGCATGAGAAGGCTGTGTACCCACCAAACACGCACAGACCACAGCGAGCATGTAGGGACGCCCGCCGCCCTGAGCGCCGGGTACAGACACAGAGCCACACGGGGAAGACCCGTCGTGTTGTTAGCCTGACACCTGCAGGTTCAGCCCCCACCCTCCCAGCCACCAAAGAGGGACAGGGAGGGGGCAGGGAAGAGAGAGAGGATAGGAGGGAGGGAACAGGCGGTGGGCATGGCTCTTGGGCTGACATACACCCTTGGAGCTCAAAGAGAAAAGCCACATGCACCTGTGACTCCTGCCGGCCACATAACAAGGACATTAAAAGCAGCCTGTGGGCATTCCGGGACTTTCTAGGCACCCCCTAAAGCACCTCCTCACGGGAAGCCACGGCGAGAGCCGTTTTATATTAGAAAACCATCGCTACTGTCAACCAATGGGTGTTGGTGCCCATTCAAACTGCCCACTCAGCAAGGGTGCTCCCAGGGTTATGTCCTGGGCCAGGCAGCCCTTTGCCAGAGAGACTGGGTCTCCTCCCTCCAGGCCCAGCCTGTGCATGCTGAGAGCTTAGGGGGCTGTTCCCCACCCTTCCTCCCAGACACCAGGCCTCCCTCAGTCTGGACTTCAGGTAGGAAATCTCACTCCAGCCCAGCAGCTTGGCCAAGGCTGTGCCCACGTCCCCAGGCCCCAGCCTTCTGAGTCCTGTGGTGAGAACAGTGAGCATCTCTCTTGGCCCCCCACTCAGCACTGCGTCTTCACGTCCTCTTATGACACCTCCCTAGCGCCTCACTGCAGTGCACACCCCCTTCTTCCCCGCCCCCCACAACCCCTAACTGCAATTACTGTGCTGTACCTATGATTCCCCTTATTGGAGAGTGAATTCCCGTAACTCCTTCCTCAACTAGACTAATAAACTGTTCCTTAAGTGTTTCTCACTTAAAAGTTTTCCTAATGCCTTGTTCTCCGCTCTGAAGCCAAATGTCTCCAGGGAGCAACCTGACGAGGCAGGGATGAAGGTTTTACATTGTCTTTGTCCCTGTCTTTTTTTATTCTGTAATGTATATTCTTTTATTGCTGTCAGTATTACAGATGTCCCTCGTACCCCCCTCCACCCAGCCCCGATGGGACAGGCAGACAAATCCCAAAGGGGAGGCTGGGTGGGTGGGGATGTGGCAAGAGATGAAGCAACGCCCCCTGTCCTTTGTCAGCCCCTCTCCTGTGCCCCCTCCTTGCCCACAGTCCCTCGCCTCTGTCCATGGTGCTGAAGGAGCCCCGAAGGAGAAGACACAGTGTGAGGCCAAGCCCCAGCAAGTGACCTCAGGTCAGGCCAGGCTCCCTCTTACCACCAGGGATGGGTCCTCCGCCATGTGAGGATAAGCAGATGGAGACTAGTGTCCAGGGGCTGATTAGGGGTGCTCGGAGGGGAGTGCTCTCAGGGCACGGCTGGGCTGCCACTGTCTCCCTGGATCCCAGCCACCCACAGCAGCAGGAATGCTGGGAGCCCTTCAAAGGGTGGGTGGGGCTGACACTCCCAAAGGTACATGACCTTGGGCCGTGAAGACAACTGGCAGAGAGCTGCCTGGAGGGTGCCCGCAACATCTGGGGACATAAGCCTCCATCCAAGCAGGAGCTGGGCACACGAGCATCTTCCATGTAGGACAGTCTCCCACACGGGACAGGCTTTGGAGCACGGCGGGTCCCGTGGATAAGCGGGCAGGCAGGAACTGGAATGAGCCAGGCCAGCTGGGACACACAGTCACCCTGGTTATGGTGACTCGTCTCCAGGGCTTAGACTAGGAGCACCATGGAATGTCCGTCCCTGCTCAGAGCCATTCCCCAAGGCTGACCTCCCCCTCCAGCCTCTGAATGGGCAGCAGCTGAGAGCCGTCCTGCCCACAGGAGGAAAAGGGGCAGGGACATGCCCAAACCCACGTTCCCGCACGCTCTTCGGCTTGACCCTAACATCCAATACCCAGCCAGCATCTTCCCTGGTGAGCGCCCACATCTACCGGGGTCAACGGCCAATGCCAAAGTGAAGCAGACTAAGGCAGATAAATTTTAAAATTATTGTTATTATTTTGCAATGGTGGTACAATACACAGAATATATTATAATGGGCCATTTTTTCTTTGGTCGGTTGGTTGTGTGTTTTTTAATTGATTTCAGAGAGGAAGAGAGAGGGAGGTAGAGAGAGAGATAGAAACATCAATGATGAGAGAGAATCATTGATTGGCTGCCTCCTGCACACCCCATATGGGGGATCCAGCCCGTAACCCAGGCATGTGCCCTGACTGGGAATCGAATCTTGAACTCTTGGTTCATAGCTCAACGCTCAACACTGAGCAACACCGGCCACACTAAAATGCACCATTTTTAAGGACACAGTTTGGTATTCAGCTCCCTCCCCATGCATGCCGCCAATCACTGTACACCTCCAAGCTTTTCATCTTGCAAACCTGAAACTCTGCTCCCACGACACTGACTCCTCACCCCCTCCCAGTCCCTGGTGCCCACCCACCTACTTCCTGTCTCGATGAATGTGATGCTTTTCATTCTTCCTATAAGTGGACTCGAATGAGTTCTGGCTTATTGCACTCAGCATGTCCTCAAGACTCCCACACTGTAGAGGTGTCAGAACATTAAGTAACATGAATCACATTCCACTGCATGTAGGCACATGGAGTTTCAATAAAACAGGAAGCAGCCTCCAAGGTCGCCTCAAGGCCAGCAGCGTCCAATGGGGGAGGCTGGTCTGTGGGCCAAGACCAAGGTCGTGGCGACTGTGACCTGGGGGCGGGCTCTCTCCCTCCTGTCTGGTGAGCCCCTCTGTCCTCCAGCCCACTCTGCAACAGCCCAGGAAGCAGCTTTTAAACTAATAAAAGCAAATGGAGTTTTGGATGGCTCCTAATGGAATTATGGGTGAGCGATGTTCGCCGGGAGAGGTTAATGCTGAAGGATGGCGCTGATCTCCAGTTATTATTTCAAGGGGAATGGTGTGGCTCTGGGGACCCCGGCTGGTATTGCTCATGCGCCATGCTGACGGGTGGGGGCGAGGGACTGGCACAGGGCTCTCACCAGCCGGCTGGTCCCACTGCCCATTGCCAGGGCCAGGACCACGGGTGGGGATGAGCTGCCGGCTACAGACTGTGTGTCCCAGCTGGCCTGGCTCATTCCAGTTCCTGCCTGCCCGCTTATCCACGGGACCCGCCGTGCTCCAAAGCCTGTCCCGTGTGGGAGACTGTCCTACATGGAAGATGCTCATGTGCCCAGCTCCTGCTTGGATGGAGGCTTATGTCCCGCTTGGGCATTCGCACCTGAGCTCCCACAGCAGGCACGGGGGAGGCGATGAAGGGAGAGCCAGGAGGCAGCATGGGGACGGAGGGGATTCCTGGAGCTCCCCGTGTTGAAAAGGCCCCTACACCGTGACCCATGACCCCTCACAGAACTACGACTGTGAACCTGTTGATCCAAGACACCCTCCTTCCTGCGAGGAGCCTGCTTCAGGAGGACGCGGGCTCCCGGACAGCGATGCTGATGGCTCTCGGCTCTCAGTGTGGGCGGCCAGAACACAGGGGGAGAGGGCCCCTCACCCTCCAGGCTGTAAAAGCCATCGACACTGGGGAAACTCTGCTCTCTGCGGTCAAGCTTCTGACCTGCATGACACGTGTGCAGCCATCATACACATTCTGCTTGTCCCCCTCATGCAGCCCCCCACCCCCCACCATCCCGGCCTGGCACCTGCTGCAGCCACCAGGCCACCAAGGAGTATGGGGGCTCTGTCCTTGCCACATCTGGCCGCACCTACTCGGCAGCCTGGGCTCCTGGATCCTGGCACGACCAGGCCCACAGCTGTCTCCCGGGGACCCCCCCTGTCCCAGCACCAGCCGGCTCCTCCCTTCTCACATCACCAGCACACTGCCACCTGCTGGCCAATCCCTCCCCAGGCGGGGACCCCTCCAGGCTGCTCTCTCTTGGTGAATGGCAGCCCTGACCCCCCCAACAAGACCCCTCGGCAGCTGCTCTCAGGGGCCCAGGGACTGCATCCTCACACGCTTAACCCCTCACTGCATTCTGCGGCCCGACTTACAGGCAGGGCCTCGCTCCGCCCCTGAGGCCGGTGCTCTGCGGCCAAAGGACAGGGCACTAGTGCCACCCTGGGGTGCCGTCTGCTTGCTGCCTCCGACCCATGACCACGGAGAGGATAAGCCCTCGCTGGTGGGGTGGGGGGTGAAAAGCCCCAGGGACGTGCCGGGCCAGCAGCCCCGGCCAGCCCACAGCCCTCACGCCTGTGGGAGCCCTGCCCCAGCGGCTGCAGAGGCCAGGACCCAGCGGCTCTGCGTGGGTGTCGGCGACAGGGGTGGACTGGAGCTGCTTTGACAACAGAGAGTGGGTACCGGGTGACCGAGGCACCTGTCTTGTTGGCATGAAAGCATAATCGGTCCCAAGCTTATCCAGAAAGAAGCCCGTCATGAAATCGCCAAGCTGCACAGCTGGCGCTGGCCCCGCCCCCTCTCTGGAAACCAGAATCCTGCTGTGATGGGCAGGTCAGGGCCACCTGTCCTGGGGCAGCTAAGAAACCTCAGAGCCAAGGAAGAAGCCAGCTTGGCCGTGAGAAGGCCTGGCCCGCACCAGGTCCTGGGGACCCTGCTCGTGTTCTCTTCAAACAACACAGAGATGCTGAGGGGCCCTCGGCTCGGAGCTCCCAGAATGCCTGTCTCCTGGGGTCCAGCCTGAGACCTGGCTCCTACCTGAACATGGCCTTGGGCTCTTCGGTTGCCCCTGCTCATGCTCACATCCGAGGGGGCGGGAGGGAGGGAGGTTTATCAGGGTTGCAGCCTTGGGCCCTCCCTCCCCAGGCTAGAGGCCACACCTGTGCAGCTGCCTGCACCTGGCTCCCTGCCCCAGCCTCCCATTCAGCTCTTCCAGCCTTTTCAGAGCTATCCTCTCGTGGCAACTGCAGGGAACCTACCATGAACTCAAGAAGTTCTGTCACAAGCCGAAACCGGTTTGGCTCAGCAGATAGAGCGTCGGCCTGCGGACTGAAAGGTCCCAAGTTCAATTCCGGTCCAAGGGGCATGTGCCTTGGTTGAGGGCGCATCCTCAGTAAAGGGTGTGCAGGAGGCAGCTGATCGATGTTTCTCTCCCATCGATGTTTCGAACTTTCGATCCCTCTCCCTTCCTCTCTGTGAAAAATCAATAAAATGTATTTTTAAAAAAGAAGAAGTTCTGTCACGGGCGACATGGCCAGCGTGGAGAACAGAGTCCGCCGGGCAGAGCCATGCAAAGGGGGTCAGTGGGCACCTCTGGGCCTGCTGGAGGTGCTGGGGGTGACAGGAGGGGCGGCTGCAGAAGCGAGGACCCTGAAGGCAGCTGGGCATTCACGGATGGGATGGCATTCCCGCTCCCTGGGCAACCAGCCTCGCCCCGGCTCCAGCCGAAGCCCCGGAGAGCAGAGGCTCGTGCGACGTGAACCAAACTGAAAACTTTGGGCAGGCCATTTGAGTTTGGGAACAAGGAGGCTAGTGTGCCAAAATGATCGTTCCCTCTTTAATTAAAAGCCTTTATTAACTGCCAAGCTAATACCTTTCCCCCAGACAGATGAGCTAATGAGCCCACACCTGCCAGCCCGGGCGCGTGGCTGCCTGAGCCGTGGGTGGGCTCCGGAGAGGGACTCCCAGAGATCCCCCTTGCTCCCGGGCTGCGGGCATGGCCCCAAACCCAGGACAGGCATTCCATGGGGACACAAGTCCCGGACCCCTCTGAAGATCCCCATGGGAAACAGGGGCAGCCCCGCAGGCGCCCCCAGCTCAGTGCTTTGCAAAGCTGCGTTTCCTCCACAGCGTTCCGCTGCAGCCGCAGCAAGGCGGTGGGCATATGCCGCAGGTCCAATGGGTCCCAGTCATGCTCTCAGTCTGTCCCGGCTGGGCAAGGACACTGAAGACAGGTTTCGGATGCCAGCAAAAGCCAGACCTGTGACCCAGAAGCCCTGGACCACAGGCATTAGCACAGGCAGGGAGCTGGGGCCAGGAAAAGGGGTAGACAGCCAGAGCAGCAGCTCATCCAGGCCCAGCCCGTGCAGGTGGGGTTGGAAGGGGGGTGCCATGGGGACAGTGACTGTCACCAGCCTGGGCTAAGCCCTCAATGACGGCCATGACCACATTTTGTTTTCCAGTGAACCTGGAACATCCCAAACACACAGAAGAACAGGGACCCATGCTGTGCAGTGGATGTAGTGAACGCCCACTGGAGCCAAATTAAAATTCAGGGAGCCTTTATTAGCCGGCCCGGGGACTGCTCTGCCGTTCTCCATGCAGGGAGACCGGAGAGCAGCCCCGCCCCTTTGTACAGGACCACTTTTAAGCACATTGACCACATCCTGTTTCTGCAGAGCAAGCAACCCAAGATAAGACAGTTTTTCCCAAGCTACGTCAGGGTCATGCCATTGACGACCATGTTGTTCACAGGGTCATCCTGTTCTTCAGAAAGCTGACAGTGATCTATGAAAGAAGGCCTACGTGCTGGGAAGGGGCCATGAGACCGTATCTCAAGGCCTGGCCTGGTGTCAGCACTGACAACTCTGTCTGGGGCACAGTCCACGGTCTCAGGAGTGCTCAAAAATTCCCACTCTCCAACACCCATATAACACAGCCTGTTTAAAACACCAGCCTTCCCCAATCTTAAAACCATACTCTCTCCTAACCTTTACGTGTAGCCTAAATGCCCAGGAGTCCACACTGAGGTAAATAAGTGATTGCACAAATAGGCAAGTGGGGAGAAGACAATCTCTCAAAACCTCCGCGTTGAAAAATTCCACGTAGTTGAAAACCCCCTGAAAACCCCAACTTCCTTCCAGAGAGGACAGGGTGGACAAGACCACAGCCCCCACCATGTGAGCCAGGTCAGCCTCAGCGTGATGACATGTGCACAGGATGGGTCCTGGATATGATGTGATGAGCAGACACTCGACTCTGTGGCCTTCTTCCCCAAAACCCATTGTCCTGGTCTAATCATGCCAAAAAAAAAAAAAAAAAGCTAGGCAAATCCCAACACAGAGACTTATCAAAAACACCTGAGCACAATCTTCAACCTGCCAAGTTCATCAACAACAAGGAACATCCGAGAAACCCAGAGCAAGAGGCGCCGAAGGACACGTGACCGCTACATGTTGTGTGGGGTCCCGGGACAGGTGAAGGAGATCACGTGAGAAGGAAGATATTCTGAAAAGCTGAGGGCTTCGGCGAATAGCACTGTATCAGCACTGGTTCGGTAATCGTGCTAAATGAATCACACTTGCCCATACCAGAGAACGCTGGGTGTAGGAGGGATAAGGAACCCTGCCCATGTTTCTGTAAATCTAAAACTAGTTTAAAGAATAAATATTAATTTTAAAAAGCTAAACACCACTTGTCCCCACTGTCCCCCACAGTCCCTGGGCTCCCCTCCTGGAGGGGACACTGAAGGTTTACTGAGGCGAAATAACAAAAATCTCCCGGGGTCAGATGACCCCAAAGAGGCCAGAGGCCCATGTCCTGAGGTGCCCCGGGGAGGGGGGGGCAGCCTGGACCTGCGTCCCAAGGGACCAGGCACTGCCCCCTCTGAGCACGCAGCCCAAACCCGAGAGATGCTGAGTGAGGTGTCAAGGCAAGAGGGATGCAGGGGCTGAAACCGGGGTGGCTCAGTGGATAGAGCGTCGGCCTGCGGACTGAAAGGTCCCAGGTTTGATTCCGGTCAAGGGCATGTACCTTGGTTGCGGGCACATCTCCAGTAGAAGGTGTGAAGGAGGCAGCTGATGGATGTTTCTCTCTCATGGATGTTTCTAACTCTCTATCTCTCTCCCTTCCTCTCTGTAAAAAATCAATAAAATATATTTAAAAAAAGAAAAAAAAGAGGGATGGAGGGGCTGTCACAGGCCGACCTGAGGCCTGATGAGGGATCCACCTGGTGCTGGCACCTCCAGAACCGCAAACCCCAGGCAGACAGCGCCCCTCAGAGAGCCGGTTCAGCGCCACCACCTGGGCAGCTCCCAAGGATCAGGCAGGGCAGAGGGGTTGGGGTGCCCACCTTTGCGGGATCTTTTGTCCCTTCGACGCTGCAGGCTGGACCACAGCAGCCCCCAAGGGCCCAAGCATGAGGCCAGGATCCAGGGACCCATTCTGCCCAGGGGCGCAGCACAGGGCGCAGCCCCTGACCAGAGCCCTGGGTCCTGGGCTGGGGAGTGAGGCCAGTGGACCGCGGAGGACAGAACCTTAATAGAAGTAACATGGCCGATGACATCAGCGCTGGCCCCTGACCACGCCTCCACAGCACACGCACAATGCACGCAGGCGCTCACTCTACTCTGTGGTCCGACCCAGGCCCCAGATCTCCATCCTGGAGCCTGGACCACCATCCCAGGACCAGATCTCAATATGGCAGGACCCATATTTCTATGGGGGGACTCTGACCTCTATCCGGGGCCTTGACCTCAATCCTGGGGACCAGTCCTCTATCCCAGGGCCCAGACTTCCACCCTAGAATCCAGATCCCCATCTCGGGGTCAAGACCTCCATACTAGGATCACACCTCAATTAGGGGCCCAGACCCTTATGACAAGAGCCATATTTCCATGGAAGGACTTGGACCTCTCTCTGGGGCATGACCTCTATGGAAGGATCCAGAAGGCCACGGAAGGATTCACACCTACATCCGGGACCCGGACACCCATCCCAGGGCCCTGACCTCCATTGGGGGACCTGACCTCCATCCAGGGCCCAGACCTCCATCTGGGGCCCTAAACTCAATCCCGAATCCCAGACGTCTATCCCAGGGCCCAGAACTCCATCCCTGGGTCCAGACCCCCATCCCGGGTCCTAGATACCCACCCAGCCCTGGCACAAGACCTCCATCGCGGAGTCCAGAACCCCAACCCGGGGCCCAAACCTTCACCTGGGTCAGACCTCAATTCAGGAACCAGACCTTCCTGGCAGGACCCGAATTTCCATGGCGGGACTTGGAAGGGCCTCTGAGGCCTGAGTGCTATGGCAGGATTCAGACTCACACACACATGCAGGTCTGCGACACCGTTATGAACCCAGACCTCCATCCTGGAATCCAGACCCCCAGCCCAGGGCCCAGACCTTCAGACCAGGATCTCAGGTCAATTAGGGGTCCAGAACTTTATGGCAGGACTCCTATTTTCAAGGCGGGACTTGAACCTCCACCCGGGGCCCTGACCTCCATTCTGAGTCCAGACCACTATCCTGGGGCCCAGACCCCACCCCGGGCTCCAGACCCCCATTCCATGTCCCAGAAACCCATGCATGACACAAGACCTCCATACTGAGGTCCAGAACCCCATCCTCGGGCCGAGACGCCCATCACAGGGCCCAGACCTCCACCCGAGTCAGAACTCAATCTAGACCCTGATCATCATTGCCGGGTTTCTATTTCCAGGCAGGACCCAGACCTCCCTCTGAGGCCTGACCCCTGTGGCAAGTCTCAGAACGCTATGGCAAGACTCACACCTGCATCTGGGACACACACACCCAGCTGAACCCAGACCAACATCCCGGACACAGAGATCCATCCCAGGGTCCTGACGTCAATCCCAGGACAAGGACCTCGAACTGGAGACCAGGCCTCGTTCCCAGGGTCAGACCCCAATCCAGGGGCCCAGACTTCCACTCAGGGGCACCCCCACTCCAGGGTCCATACCTCCATCCCGGGATCCGACATTAATTCAAAACCAAGATCTTTGGACATGGTGGGACTCCGAAGTACCTCTAAGGTTCTGGGCGCTGGGTCACTCCTGATGCTGGGAATTCTATCACGGGGCCCAGATCTCCACCCTGGAGCCCAGACAGACATCCCAGGGTCAAGACCTGCATCCCTGGATCTCACCTTAACTCAGCACAACTTTAGAGCAGGACCCCTATTTCTATGAGGTCCAGAACCCCCATCCCGGAGTCCAGATCTCCATCCCAGGATTAGACCGTAATTCGGGGCCCAGACCCTCACGACAGGACCCCTATTTCCGTGGCAGGACTGGGACCTCCCTCCTGGGCCTGACCTCCCTTAGGGGCACTGACTTAAATCCTGGGGCCTTGGGCCACTATCCTGGGGCCCAGATCTCCAGGCTGAGGCACAGACCCCCATCCCGAACCCCAGACCTCCAGCCCAGGACCAAGACCTTCAGCTCAGGATCAGACCTTAATCCGGGCACAGACCTTGTCAGAACCCCTACTTCTATGATGGCATTCGGTCCTCCATCCTGGGCCTTGACCTCCATCCAGGGCCCTGAACTCAATTCTGGGGAGCAGACCTTACCCAGACCCCCAGACATCCCTCCTGAGGCCCAGATCCCCATCTCGGGTACCAGACCTCCATCCCAGGATCAGACCTGAATCCGGGGCCAACACCTTAAGGCCAGACCCCCATTCCTATGGCGGCACCAGGACCTCCACCCGGAGCCTTCACCTACATCCGGGTACCTGAGGTCATGCCTGGAGCAGGGACCACCATCACGGGGTCCAGACTTCCATCCTGGGGACCAGAATCCCATCCTGAGGCTTAGACCCCCATTCTGGGACCCAGACCTTCATCCAAGAATCAGACCTTAACTCAGGGCCCAGACCCTCACGGCAGAACCCCCATTTCCACGGCGTGACTCGGACCTCACTCCGGGGCCCTGCCCTCTCTCTGGCGCTGATTCCAATCCTGGGATCCAGACCTCCCTGCCGGGGGGCCCAGACCCCCACCCCAGAACCCAGACCTCCACCCGAGGATCAGACCTTAATCCGGGGCCCAGACCTTCATGGCAGGACCCCTATTTCCAGTGAGGGACTAGGACCTCACTCCGGGGCCTAACCTCTATGGAAGGACCCAGAAAACCATGGCAGGATTCACACCTACATCGGGGATGCAGACATCATTCTGAACCCAGCCAGACCTACATCTGGGACCCAGACACCCATCCAGGGCCCTGACGTCAGTCCTGGGGCAAGGGACTGGCTCCCGGGTGGTCCCTGGTCTTCGCCCGCCCCCTGGTGTCTGGAGTCCGCCACTGCAGGCGGCGCGGGCGGGGCTGAGCTCTGTGTGCAGAGCCTCAGTGGACACTCTCCCGCTCTCGCTGTGCGCGGACCTCGGGGCCCCGGTGGCTGCAGCCCGATCCCAGGCCCGGGCCTTTGGCCTCGAGGTCGCGAGGCCTGAGGGGCTCTGGGTGGCCTTTTCCGTCCGTGTCGGGCCTTTGCACCCCGCCCGTCTGGCAGGTGGGGAGCCCGCAGGCCCAGTGCAGAAGCGCCCCAGCCAACCCCTCCAGAAGTGGGGGCGCCCAGCAGAGCCCTCTGGCAGGGGGTGCTCCAGGACTTACCTCTCCCGGAGAGGCACACCCGGGAGGGGAGGACCCCTCCTACAGTGGGCACGCTGGAACCGACCTCTCCAGAGAGGCCACCCAATGGAGGGGCGCGGGCCCGAGAGCTCCAGGGGGCGCGCGGAGCCTGTGCAGATCCCCCCACCACGCTCTCCCAGGCTGGCCGGGGCTCGGGGCGCTCTGCCCAGGCGGCCCGCGGCCATCAGCAGTGACTCTGTCCAGTAAGAGGACGGCGCACACGGCAACGTCCCCTCCCGATTTCAAGCTTCAGCGTTTGCCCCCCGCACGGGAGGCCTGCCCCCCGCCCCCCGCTGCCCAGGAGGGGCAGGGCCCCAGCCTCACCCGCTCAGGCGAGGCGAGGGGATCGGGACGTTTCTGAACCCCTTTCCCGCAGACAAACACAGCACCCACGGCGCCCACTGGGGGTCCTCCCATTCCAGGGTCATGGGGTGCTGGGCTCTTCGGGGTGATCACTTTCTAAGGGACATGCGCACGCTTGCAGCAGCACCTGCTTCCCCAGGGGCCTCTGCCGTGCCCGCCTGCGCAGCCCTGGCCTGGCGGGACCAGCGGGGCCCGTCTCTGTGCCCAGCACCCTCTGGCCCCTCCCCTCTGTGCCCAGCTCCCTCTAGCCCCTCCCCTCTGTGCCCAGCACCCTCTGGCCCCTCCCCTCTGTGCCCAGCACCCTGTAGCCCCTCCCCTCTGTGCCCAGCTCCCTCTAGCCCCTCCCCTCTGTGCCCAGTACCCTGTAGCCCCTCCCGTCTGTGCCCAGCACCTTCTCGCCCCTCCCCTGTGCCCAGCACCCTCTGCCCCCTCCCCTCTGTGCCCAGCGCCCTCTGCCCCCTCCCCTCTGTGCCCAGCGCCCTCTGCCCCCTCCCCTCTGTGCCCAGCTCCCTCTAGCCCCTCCCCTCTGTGCCCAACACCCTGTAGCCCCTCCCGTCTGTGCCCAGCACCCTCTGGCCCTTACCCTCTGTGCCCAACACCCTCTAGCCCCTCCCGTCTGTGCCCAGCACCCTCTATCCCCTCCCCTCTGTGCCCAGCACCCTGTAGCCCCTCCCCCCTGTGCCCAGCTCCCTCTAGCCCCTCCCCTGTGCCCAGTGCCCTGTAGCCCCTCCCGTCTGTGCCCAGCACCTTCTAGCCCCTCCCCTGTGCCCAGCACCCTCTGCCCCCCTCTCCTCTGTGCCCAGCTCGCTCTGACCCCCTCCCCTCTGTGCCCAGCGCCCTCTGCCCCCTCCCCTGTGCCCAGCGCCCTCTGCCCCCTCCCCTGTGCCCAGCGCCCTCTGCCCCCTCCCCACGCCAAGCGGAAGGAGCAGAGTCGGCCTCCACATCCACGGCCCGGCCACCTGACCCAGGCCCGGATCCCCGCTCCCCGGAACTCTGCCCTGGAGCCGGCTGCCCCTGGCCCCCATCTGGACAGGGGGGACAGCTCAGGGGTGCTGAGGGTGGGTGGCTCACTGTGTCGTGCTCAGGGCCGCACCGGTGTGGCTGTCCCTACTCCACACAGAAGCAGCGAGAGCCGCTGTCCCTGTGGGCAGTTGGCTGGCGGCCAGAGGGGACGTTCGCGGCTGGGGGTCCCCGAGTGGCTCTTGAGCAGAACCTCCGGGAAAGAACAGTCCCCGCTGGACCTCCCGGCCCAGCTCTCTCGGGCCACACGCTCCGGAGCCTCGGATCCCGGCTGTGCGGCCCGCCCTGCCCTTCGGGAGCGGTTCTCAGCTGAGCTTCCCAACCCTGTGGTCTCTGGCCCTGTGTCCGTTGAGTGACACCGACAACAGAGGGGAGTGAACAGACGGCCATTCCACGTGTCCACCTGGGCTCAGGCCCCTCCCTGTTCAGTGCTGGGGGGGGGGGGCATGTGGGGGGCTCAGTGAGACGCAGAGCAAGTGCAGGCGTACGTGACCTGGGAACCACAGGCCTGGACTCACGGCCCTCCTGCTCAGCGCCCAGCCACGAGGGGCGGTGCATGGCGGCTGGGAATTCCGGGGTGAAGGACAAGGGTCTGCATTGCTGCACCCAGTGAGGTGAGCCCACAGCTGGCCCAGAAACAGCTGGGCCCTCCCTGCCTCACCCACCCCCGCGGGCACTGCCCCTGACGGACCGGAGAGGAGGAGGAGGGGAGAGGAGGGGCAGGAGGACACCACCTGCTCCTATTGTCCATTAGAGCACGCACGGTCCTTTACCAAAATGCAGGGCAAGGGCACCATGAACTTTTCAGCTCCTGTAATGGAGTAAGGAGGAGGAGGCAGGAGGAGGGGCCAGGAAGGGGCTCTCTGAGGACACCCACCTCCTAACCGTCCACCAGAGCACGCACAGTCCCCTACTAAACACAGGGCAGGCGCACAGTAAGCTGTTTCAGCTCCTGTGACGCGGGGAGCAGGGACCAGGTTGGAAGGCCTGTGAGGAGGAAGCTGGGACAGGTCAGCGCTCGGGGGGGACCTTGCCGAAGGCGGCAGCCCCTGCCTGACTTTCCCAAACAGGTCTGAGCCCCGGGTGTTTCGCTGGAATCTTTACGTTTCCAGATTCAGACACAGAGCGCGATTCTCCAGGAGCCAACACCCGCTCACCTGCCTCCTGGGGCTTCCACTGGGACAGCGTGAGCTGAGATGGCCCGGCAGGTCTGCGGTCAGCCCCGCACCATGGATACCCAGTTCTCTTCCCGACTAGCCGTCCGGGTCCGGGTCCCAGGCTGAGGGGACGGGAGCCCTGACCCCACCCCACGGCAGGCACCCCCAGGCTCTCCGGGCCCAGATGGGAAACCCCCTCAAATAAAACTTTAAGTAAAGGGTAAAGTGAACCACCTACCAACGACAACCATGTGGATGCAGGGGGCACACCCTGCTGAGCTGGGCACCGGATTTTGAACTCGACGTAAAGCTGTTATTACAGGAGGGAGGTGCCCGCCAGGGGATGGCATGGCCGCCCGTGTGGGGGTGCCCGGAGTACTGAACCCCTGGGCACCTGGAGACGGACTCAGGGCCCGAGGCCTGCCGCTGAGGCCGCGGCCCGAGGGGAGCGGGAGTGGTGCCAGGGCGCACAGCAGCACAGGCAACCCCCCCCCCCCCCGCTTCACTGGGTCCGGGCCCCCCAGATCTGAACGTCCACAGACAACAGACGCAGCTGGAGGAAAAAGCCCCCGAGTGACCCAGAGTGTGATGCCAACCTCACAGACTGCTCTCTGAAACCCCCCCCACCCCGTTCCAGGGTCACGGGGTGCTAGGCTTTTCGGGTGATCACTTCCTAAACTATGTAAATGTCCAGTCACTATGAAATGAATATAATACTGTATGTCACCTGTAATTGAAAAAATTAAGTTTTTTAAAGATTAAAAAAAATAAATTCACCATTGCGGTGAATGAGGCATCAGCAAGCTAAGGCATATCCATCCCTGAACTCCACATCTGCAATAGGTATGAGTGAATTTATGTGCAAAGTACCCAATTCATTTTATTTAGAAAAAAGTTCTCGATTTCAGTAACAATGATAAGGAAATTGGTTTCAGTTGAAGATTGAGGAACTGGAGCTGGACACTCTGGGTCCAATTCGCAGAGACGGTTGAATCATGAGTGTTTACTCCAATCCTGCCGGCAGCGTGGGAGAGCAGGTCCCGCACAAAACCTGCTCTGCCCTCCACCAAAGCCCCTCAGCGGCTCATAGTGGGGGAAGGACAAGGACAAAGGGGTAGGAATGGGCATGCAAAATGGGCATTCACAGCCCACGCTGGCTGAGGGTCTGCAACAGCGGCCTCTTGTGGGCATTCTGAGAAGAGCACCCTAGTCAGGAGTTCTGCCAGCCTGAACGGAAAACTGATAGACCTCAGGCTCTGGCCTGCCGGAGGTGTGGCGATAGTGCCCTCTTGTGGGCATTCTGAGGAGAGCACCCTTCTCGTGAAATCTAGGAGTCTGAAAAGAGGTCCCCCAAACCTCAGCAGCACGAGGGGAACAGGCCACCCTGTGAACGGCATGCGTGGCACAGCCTGGTGGGGCACGTGTTTCTTACATGACAGTCCTAGAGTGCTCCCCGCCTTGCAGGGAGCCGCGCATATTCCCCTCTCGCGGGCTCTGAGGCCGGAACTGTAGTCATGAACTTCACCAGTCTGAGAAGAAAACCCTGTTGAGGCCTAGCGGGCTCGTGTCCTGCAGGCGTGCTGCAACAGTGCCCTCTCGTGGACATCCTGAGAAGAGCACCGGAGTAAGGGAGGTTTTGCAATACTGGAGTGAGCCCGGGGTTTGGGGACAGAAAGCCCCGCTCCAATGCTACCACTACGCCCCTGAACGAATTCTTCTGACCCCAAGTTCTTCACCTGCACAATGCCTAACTCCTTTCATTGTATTTCTCTTTCCGGTTTTGGTTACCAAGCAAAGAGTTTAAAAGAAAAAGGCCATCTCTGCAGGCTATTTCCCGAGTGAACACCCGGCCCCTAAGAACTCTCCCCCGGCAAGGCCACCTTTAGGCCCACGTGAGGAGGCACCCCCTCGCTGAGGGCTGTTTGCACTGAAAAGTCACGTGCTGGGGGGGCGATCCACAGCCCTCAGAGCCATGAGCTCCAGCCACGAGGACCCACACAGGGAGGAGGCGAGTGGCTGGCGTGCAAGGCCCTGTCCCCCCAAAGCACGGTGGTGCTTCTCAAACCCACAGGGCAGATCGGGCTTTCTACACGGGAACCCCCACTCCCGCAACACCCACACTCGCTAGGGCCCTCCCAACAGAGCTCAGACCTGGGGAGACAAATGATGTCACCTCTCTGCTCACAGCCTTTCAATGCTAACAACCCTAGAATTCGGGCATCAGAGGGGTCGGTTCTGACGAAACGTTACCGCAGGGTGAGCTCCATGTTAGAAAACCTACTGGGACTGCCAGTGGGACATGGGGTTCAGTGGGGACCAAGAGTCGCCTCGATCCTGAAATACTGGGTTAGGAATGGCCTTTGGTCAGTGTAGGAGGTCCCTGCAGTGCCCCTGGAGTCCAGCCCCCCAGCAGATGTAGAGAAAAGCAGACTAGCACATGCTGGACAGGCTGACGCCCCAAAAACCCTATCAACTCTCACCCCTACTCAAACCAGGGTGCTCAGCCACGGGTGATGTCGCTGAGGGTTCCCGTCATGCAAGTCCCCTAAGGAAGGGAACCTGTTCTGGAGTCCACGGCGCAGCTGACATCAGAGCGACCGCCTCTGGCGGACAGCGGTTCCGAAGCTGCAGGCGGTGATTGTGTGAAGAGCCAGGCGTTTCACCAACCTGTGACGGCAGACAGGCTGGTCCGGCTCAGGGGACATGTGCCTGCGTTGTGGGCCGATCCCCAGTGGAGGCAGCCAATCAATGAGTCTCACCACTGATGTGTGTATGTCTCTCCCCCGCTTCCTCTCGGAAATCAATAAAAAATATGTATATTTTTTAAAAAAGACATTCTTGCTTAGGATAAGGTGAAGTTAAAGGGTAATTTAGCAGGAAGTATCAGGACAAGGTGGACAGGGCAAAACTCATGAAAGCAAACGATTAAGTTTAGATGTGGGGACTCCTCCCCCGTGAGCCACTCAATGGCCCAATGAGCTGCACCCCCGTCTGCAGCTACAGGTCCTGCGCCATGGACTGCGGGCCCCTCTGATCACACAGGGGCAAGGAAACCCTGACACGGAGCCTCTCCACAGGCACAAGGCCATGGCCCCGCTGCGACCTGCAGACGCCCTTTGGCCTACGCGCCCGTGTGGCCGCTGCCTCGTGGACACGGGCCAACAGCAGGGAAGCAGCGCCTCGCATAGGGCACACCTCCCGGGGGTCCCCGTCTCTTGTCTGAATGGCGGCTGTTACCCTTTCCTCACTGCCCGCGGCGCTTCTGTGGAGCCCGAACCAAAGGCTGGGGAAGTCCGTGGCCGTAACCGGGCCAGAGGGACCCCCAAACCTCAGCAGCACGAGGGGAACCGGCCACCCTGTGAACGGCATGCGTGGCACAGCCTGGTGGGGCACGTGTTTCTTACGTGACGCGGACTCGGACCAGAGATGCTGCCCACGCGTCCACGGGCCTCGAGAGGTTGTCGACCTGTTTAAGGCTAAACCAGTGCTGTCCACAGAGTGCTCACCACCGCTGTGCCATGAGCCACCGACACCCTCCCCGTCCCGCCATCCTGGCCGCCCCCCGGGCCGCGGAGAGTGCTGGTGTGCCAGCGCCATCAGGCCGCGCTCCGCAGAGCTTCCTGGGAGCCCGCGCCCGGCACCGCCTCCGCCGTCCACGCTGCAGAGGCCCCTGGCCACGCGGGGAGCCGCGGCCTGTCTGCGCTGCTGTCACAGCGCGGGGAGTCGCCCCCACGGTCTCCCTGTGCCGCCGCCGCCGATCTGACCAGCTACAAGGAGCCAGGCTGTGAGAGACTGAGTGAATCAACTGCGGCCACTGGGTCCCCTTCCCCGAAAAGACACCCTTTCCCGCAGCGCTGTGACCTGGTTTATTGCGTTCTATGTTTGGTGGGGAAATGGTGACACGTCTTTAGCACAGTTTGTGGGACACGGCGACAGGAGGGGGCCTCTCTCCTGCGTCGTGGGGCGGCCTGGCGGGGAGCCGCCCGGCGGTAACGAGGCATTTCCTGCACGAGGTGGGCACCGCGCTGGACGGTCACTAATTCCCTCCTTTCAGCGTGGGCAGCAGTTCGCCGTTCTCCTTCAGTTCCTAGGAGGAAGAAGAAAACGGTGACATGAGCAGGAACCAGTGGAGAACAATGTCGTCAGAGACGCACCTGCACCGGCACCGACCGGAACGCCGGCTGCCCACCTGCGGCGAAGCCGGCGGCACACGGGCCAGAGCCGCTGGCAGGCTGCGAAGTCGGTGACAACGCTCCCGCCGCGGCGGGTCACACGCGAGGCCCTGCTTAGACCACACCAGAGCGAGGGCCACCGTGCGGGACCCAAGGAAGAGCTGTGCGACGGCAGCGCCCACCAAACCCGCACCCGACACCTGCCGCCCCGGCAGAGCCACGGCCCGCTGCGCACACGGCCGGGGCTCAGAGCCAGCTCCGCCGCAGAACCTCCCGGAAAAGCTGGAACGCCGCCACCGGGCGTAAGGTGACCGCGGGATCACGTTTTCTGGTCTGAGATGAACATGGCATTTGATGTCTTCGCCAGGTTCTCACGAAGCAGCGGAACGCCATCCACCGCCCCGTGGAGCGCCGCTCTGGGCAGCCCGCAGTGAGGTCCCGGGAGCCGCCGCCCCGAACCAGCCGCCGCTGCACCACGGACCCGCAGGGCCGGCCGAGCACCAGCCGGAGGCCGCGGCCCAGGCAGGTCCGGAGGGAGGACGCCCCGGCTGTGACAGGCAGGCGCTCGCTGCTTCTCCGTGGCTGCGGCCCCTCCTCGGACGGGGACGGGGACGGGGACGGGGACGCGGCCGCTCCCAGCCTGCGGCGCAGCACCGGCCCCCGGGCAGTTTAAAGGGCGACCAGGTCTAACTGCCCAGACTCACACTCTCTCCAGAGCGAGACTCACGCATGCGTCCACACTGCTCGGCTCTAAGGTTCCCAGGACGGGAGGCGGACCGGGTCCCGGCCTCAGCAGCTCATCGGGCCCGTCACCCGGTCACCAGAGAAGCACTCTGCTCCTAAGAGGCCGGGACAGGCCCGGGAAGGTGACCCCGGTTTAACGGAACCACAGATGAAGCACCCCGCTCGCTCTGCAAGAAACACACCAAAGCGCCGCCGCAGGAGCTGCGCCCAGAAATCTTCCCGGAGAACAAACCTGCAAACCCCTCCGCGCCCGGCAGGGCAGCACCGGGGCGCGGGGCAAACGCCCAGTTCCGGCCCAGCAGCAGCTGCGGGCGGCGCGGGCGCGGAATTAAATGAGATTTATTGATCGGCTCTTCCCCAGGGGGACCAGTGGCTAAGGCACCGGCTGTAAAACACTCAGACCAGAGCGGGCGGGAGGATCTGGGATGTGAAGACTGTGTTTCACAAAAACAAAACAGCTGTGCAAAGTAACAGCTGCAGACCCATTTCTGTCGCTTCAGGGCCATTCGAACGCTCCCGAGTGAGACCTTTCCCAGCAGGACGGACAGTGTGCCGGAGCACGCCTCCCGGGCCGGCCTGTGGGCGTCGCACCCGGGGGGAAGCCAGCAGCCTCCGTCCTCGGGGCCCGGCCACAAGCCTCCGACCGCAGCACCGCCGTCCGCGGCCCCGCTCGGTTCCCCCCGCTCCCGCGCGGCCGCACCGCTCCCGTCTCCCCTAACGAAGGGCAGCCCCCCTGCCTGCCCGCCTCCACTTCCGCCAGACGTGACCTCGGAGGAGGGGCAGCCGAGGAGGGAGGCCGGGCGCAGGGGCAGCTCTGCCTGGCCACGCCCGGCTCAGGCCCTGCCGTACCCACCCCGGCCCCCCTCCAGCCCCGCCACCCCGGGGGCCGGCTCCCTCAGGGGCGTCTGCACACACGGCTGCCATCGCACCCCTAGACTGTGGCCTCTAGAAGAAAAGTCACGGCCAGTGAAACCCCACGGGGTTTAAAGCCAACAGAGGAAAGGAATCCCTGAGGACGTGTCAGAAATGGCGCCCCTGAGACGTGCTCCCGTCTGGGAAGGAGTGGGTTTTCCAGCATCTGAGACCCAGCGGGGATCTGGCGTGGACTAACACAGAGGTCGGCAAACTCATCGGTCAACAAAATGGCAAACCTCGGCTCACAAGCCGCAGTTTGCCGACCACTGGACTAGGGGATAATCCCCGCTCGTGGTGTAAGAAGACAGTGGTCTGCAAACTCATTAGTCAAAAAAGCAGCAAACCGCGGCTCACGAGCCGCATGTGGCTTGCGAGCTGCAGTTTGCCGACCACTGGCCTAACGCAATCCTGCCGTTTCCCTTCAGGAGCTAGGCAGAGACCACAGGCCGGGCTGGCCCTGCGCCTCCGGCTCCTGCTCCGGCCCTGGTGTCACCCAGAGGATTGAGTGGGGCAGAGCAGAGTCACACAGAAAACCTATCTGTAACAGTAAAAGCACGACATGCTCATTAGACTGGACGTCCTTCCAGATGTCCTTCCAGGATGGAGCCGGGGCCGCCGCTGCCGGATCGAGGGCGGGGTCCAGCGGCCGTGGCTGCGAAGGCCCCTTCCCACAAACTCCGCGCACCGGGCCTCTGGGAGCGGAGTAATTACAGCAACTGAGTCTAAAGGCGCAGAGGACTTCAGGAGCAAACGTTTCCGGCTGGAACACTCCAGGCCAGTGGTCGGCAAACTCATCAGTCCACAGAGCCGCAGTTTGCCGACCACTGCTCCTGGCGATTCCCGACAAGAGCGCCCTGATGGACACAGAGAGACGGCGTGTGGAGGGAACGTGCCACGCCCCCCTCCCCCACCCCCCCTCCCTCACCCCCCCCCCACCCCGGGCAGCAGAGGCGGCCGCGCAGGAAGCGCCCCGGACCGAGCGCAGCGGGAGGAACTGAGCGCGGAGCCGGCCGCCGGGTGAGCTTCTGAGCACCCCGTTCCCGAGACGGGGCGTGGTGGCCTCACTCGGGAGCCGGCGGGGCTCCCGGAGCAGCGGCCAGTGGCGGCTCAGGTGAGCGGCGAGCACGGCTGACGTGGCCGAGACGGGAGAGGACGGGGTAACACGTGCAGGGGGGCCTGGACGTGAGGCAGGAGGAGGGCGGCCGGGGCGCCCAGAGCTCCCGCTGGAGACGGGCTCACCTTGACGATGTCCAGCCCGCCGACGAGCTCGCCCTTGACGTAGAGCTGCGGGTACGTGGGCCAGTTGGAGAAGGTCTTGAGCCCCTGCCGCACCTGCGGGAAGCACAGGACCCTGACACCTGCCCTCGGGCACAAGGGACACAGGGACCAAGGACATGACAGACAGAGAGACAGAACTTACTTCTTCATCCTCCAGGATGTCAAAGGTCTCATACTCAACACTGCAAAAGGAGAGAACATGGGCACACAGTCAGTGCTCAACAGAAACTGCAAACCTACTTTGTGTCTTTAAAATCGTCAAGAAAGTAGACCGTTTTGGTGCCAGCAAAATGTACTGTAGAAAAACGGAAATGATTTTACTTCTTAATCCGTCTGATACTATTCAGAACACATCATGCCAAGACACACGTGTCTGAATTTCTCTCTAGGCAATATGAGGCTGCACAGGGCCAGCCGACGTTTTCTTAAAGGGCAAGGGAAACATTTCGATGCCGCGGGCCATGGCCGGAGGCTGCTGGGGCTCACCAGCCAGGGCACCCGCGCCGCCAGCAAACGCCGCCTGTGACATGGGGAGCTGCACGTTAACTTATGGCGGCCCGGGAACCAGTCGGCATGGGACCAAGCGTGAGGGTCCTATGTGCAGCTCCAAAAACGGGCCCAACGCCACATACAAATCTGAGGCCGTCCTCAAGGGAACCTTGGTTACTTAGTAAACAAGTCCCCAAGAAATCTAGCGATGGCGTAGAAATACTAAAAAAAAAAAAAAAAAAAAAAAGATGACTAACCAGCAGCAAGTACCAGAAAAGAAATGTTTGAAAGAGAAAAGGAATTAAAAAGGCCTTTCAGGGTGAACTAAGGGAGGCAGATCTTCAGCTAAACAGTCTGATAAAAAGGGCGACTGACAGGCCACCTGTCAGGGACCAGGGAGTCCGGGGCCCGGGGGCCTGGGTCAGAGTCCCAGCAGTTCTTTGTAAGGGACTGTTCACACCTCACGTGCACCCTTGCGGTGGATGAATCTGGACTAGCAAGATCAGAGGAAAAAGGACAGAACTGGCCTTCTTTCTTTCTCCACGCCACCACCCCCCAAGTTCACGGTGTTCCTGCTACAGAGCCGCAGACACTCCACGGGCACCCACCACAGCACCATCCTGTTTACCAAGGTTCGGGCCGTGGGACACTGTCTCCCACGGAAGCCCAGCCCCCCAGGAACTGGCCATGTGGGCTGTACAGACACAGGACAGAGGGCAGCCGGGGAGTCCTTCCCCAATCTGAGCTGTCCCGTCCTGGCTCAGGAGCCAGCGGAGGGGCCCCAGGGACAGCTGGGCCAGGAAGGAGTGGACTGAGCGTGCGTCTCCGTGGAGTTGTGGCCGCGGGAAGAGACGGAGGAAGGGGGGCCATAAAAATAAGGACCGGAACCGAGCCAGCCGGCCTCCAGCCTCAGGCAGGGAGCCGGAGGGCTCCGCGCACAGGCCATAGGCTGACCTCTCCGCACTGTGAAATGCCACAATCCTTTTAAGAAATCTACCGTTTTCATGTCCCTAAAATTGTCCGTAATTTGTACTATCAGACTATTTCAACTCTCCCCAAGAACGTCTAAATATTTCGAAGATTACTTTCCCTGTAATTTCATAGGGCTACCTAATCTACTTAAAGCTATGATTAGAAAACTTATATTAAAAAGCAATTGTGAAATAAAAGAAATAAACAAAAATACATGACAAACTCTAGAAAACATGTGTAAATACCCCCGAGTGGTTTTGATTTAATTTTTTAAATCGAGGTATAATTGACATATAAAAGTGGTTGTTTTGAACCATAAAAATCAATCACAATTTTCTCACCTGACAGCTCATCACTGAGCAGATCAAAAGCGAGGACCTTGCATGTAATTTACCTCCTCCTCAATCCATATAATCGGCCTTCATACTTACCCCGGCTGCTTTATGGACTGTTTAGACACTACAATGTTTGCAAAGAAAATTAAAACACCTATAATTCACCTCTCCAAAATGTCTTCACGCCCGGCCAGAACTCCGTCACTAACTCTCCTCTGGGAGAGGAGGCCAACGGTGACTTCGCTGTGGCCTGAGAAACTCTCGCTGTCACCGGGAGTCTGACAACGGCGGAACATTCCATTGTAGTCTAACTTACAGCACTCGCAGAACATTCCATTGTAGTCTAACTTACAGCACTCGCAAAACAGTGTAGCCAGAGTACGCAGACAAAAATGCACGGGTTTAGATATAACTGAACAGTCAGACCTGCTTAAAGAGACCACTGAAAAGTAAGACTGACTTACCCAGTACTATTTAGGATTTCCAGAATCTGTTTGCTGAATCCACACTTGGCTTCCTAAATGCAGAGAGAAAGAGTGAACGCACGCATTTCCCGCGGCCCACGGCCCTCGCTCTGTCCTGGGACAGCTGGTGGGCGGGCACAAGCTCAGGGCAGTCGGGGTGAGGGCTCAGGGGCACCTCCAGTACTGACCCCCCGCCCCCCAGATTCACTCTGGTCTGTAACCACGGGGAGGGCGTGTGTCCAGCAGCTTCTCATCTCTGTGGACAGAAGTCCCTCGAGCAAACCCCCATGCTCGCCGGGGATGTCACTCACGCAGACCATCTCAGTAACTCCACCCTTCACCGTCACCATCACCCCCTTTCCTGCTCCATCTGTTTCCTGTTCCAGACTTGTTTGAGGTTATGGAAATCTGACACTTTTTTCAGGCACAGCATCTCAATCCCCTTGATCCTGAGGGAAGACTTGGGGCCACACTAACGCTTTAATGGCGCTAATAAATATGTTCCCAAATGCACGAATACTGGGCTTCCAGAAAGAAAGAAAGAAGTGTTTCGAGAATAAAAATAATCACCAAAAAGAAAAGAGGGCTTTCCCGCTACTGGGAATGACGGGCTTCCTCTATTTTGGTTTAACAAGGACAGCGGAGTCTAGGTCCTCATCCGGGGGTCACACGCTGAAACGCAGCTGACCATTTCCTAGCTGTCCCGCTCCCACTGTAACAGTGACATTCGCGGGCTCCCATGTGAACGAACCGGTGTCCCTGTCTCAGCCCTAACTCCCCAGCGACGGGACCTCGGCCTCGCCCCGCTGTGCGGGTGGCACCAGGCTCTGGCGCCGAGGGAAAGCCAGGCTCTGCGAAGTGACGGGAAGCAGCTCCGAGAAGCAGCCGCCGCAGGGACAATGGCTCCGACGCCAGAGCAAAATGGGATCTGGAGGGGAGTCGGGGAGTCGGGTGGGTCAGCGGCTCCGAGCCAATGAGGGGCGGACCTTTTGGGGATGTGATGAGCGCTAAGAACTCTCTCTTGGAAA
The DNA here is from genome assembly GCA_027563665.1 of Antrozous pallidus. Lineage (NCBI taxonomy): Eukaryota > Metazoa > Chordata > Mammalia > Chiroptera > Vespertilionidae > Antrozous > Antrozous pallidus. The sequence goes on from CM050510.1 coordinate 122,850,905, forward strand.
ACACGAATGTGCAGCTACGGAACAGGGGAAAACTGGTCTACAGCCGCCGGCCCGAGACCCAGGAGGTCCCCGGGCCCAGGGAGCAGTGACCAGATTGCGCTCTGTGGACTCGGTCCCGGTCCCGGTCCCGACAGCAGCTCGCAGACAGGAAGTGGGGACAGTGCTGCCCAGCGGGCCGACAGCAGAAAGGGCGCACCCACGGCGCGCGATCGGGGACAGAACCGGAACACGCGGAGGGCTGGCCCGGTGTCCACAGGCGCCAATTGAGGCCCGGAGAGCTCCCAGGCGCCCGCGCGGCTCCATTCGCCAAAGCGGGCGAGCCGGTAAATGCCCCCCGCTGCCCGTTACCGCCCCAAGAAATTACAAGGAGCCCCGCTGAGTGCTTTACCTGTTTGTTTCCCTTCATAAAGAGCATCACAGCAGCTCTGTTTGTCAGCACTTTGAGCCTGAGGAGAGAAAATGGACATGAAACGGCTCCGGACGGCGCTGCACGAGCAAACGCGCTGACATTTTCCCTCATTTCCCTCTCCCCGAGCCGCTGTAAAGCACAACGTGGCTTTTTAAGGCAAAGAATGTTCCTTCAAGTTGCAATTGCAGCCCATCAACTCGCAGTTCTAAGAAAATAACAACACCCAAATCAGCGAGGAGCGGCTCGGTACGGGCCATCGGCGCCTCCGCTCTCCATCCTGCCTGCTCCTCTGGGCCCCGGCTGCGCACGGCTCGGCGCCCACAAGGCCCGAGCGCCGCGTCCCGGGCCGCCACCCACGCGGCCCCCGCTTCCCTTCGGGCTGAACGTGTCGCCCTGTCTCCCAGCATCAGGGGCGAGCTTGCTGTCAGAGGCGCGCATCTGCGTGTGAGCCCATGGCCTAGGGCCGGGCCCCGGGCGCAGTCAGCGTGAGGACAGCGGCACTGACCACCCTCTCGGCCCGGCGGTGGCCCCATCGCCACGTTCGCCTCCTGCCCCCGGTTCTCTGGATCCTTCGTGAGGTCACAATCACGCACAAAGCTGTCATGGCCACTTTCAACAGAGTGCGGTCAGCGAATTCTCCAAACAAGCAAAACACACAGAAACAGCACGATGCGGATGCCTTCTCTCACCTGGTAACCACCACCTGCATCCAGGGAAGCAAAGCAGGTCCCTCTGTCCCGCCCACAGCTGTCACCAAGCCCAGGAACTCTGGCTTCTGCGCTTTTCCTCCCAGGAGCCCCCTAAATTGTTATTCAAAATACACTGACCTGACTTCCCACATCACATCATGCCGCCAGCCATCCTGTGGGTCTGCCCACAGAGAAATGGGCGCGTCCAACAGAGAGCAAATGCTGAGCGAACACGAGCAGAGCAGGCGCACTGCGTCTCCCGGGGCCACACCGCCTCCGGCCGCCGGGCTCTCAGCAGGGGACCCAGAGTCACAAGGGGACGAGGAGCACCACTTTCTTACCAAAAAGGCCAGAAAGGAGGTAAATCATTTGAGAAGATGTGCCATCTAACGCCGGCTGGACACAGATGGAATACTGCTTATGAGGATGACTTCGTTATTCGAGGGCAGGTAAGTCAGGTGTTTATTTTTAAACACTTAAAACGTCTCGCCTTGGCCAGTTTGGCTTGGGGGACAGAGCATCGGCCTGCGAACTGGACTGAAGGATCCCCCGTACAATTCAGGCCAAGGGCACGGGCCCAGGTTTCAGGCTCGATGCCCAGTAGGGAGCGTGCAGGAGGCAGCAAATCAATGGCTCTCTCTCATCACTGAGGTTTCCATTTCTCTCTCTCTCTCCCCCCCCCTCCCTTCCTCTCTGAAATCAGTAAAATACATTTTTTAAAAATTTCTCAAAATGTAAACTGGCAACACAACGACATGGAGAAGTTTTACCTTAAAACTGAAGCCCAGCCATTCCCCAACAATGAATGGCCGACACGCCACTGCACTTCCAAAGAAATTCCTTTTTAAGCCTCTCCATTAATTCCTATTTGTTACAATAAAAATCCCGTTAGGTCTCCCTCCAGGCCAAAGTCCAAAATGTCTGAAAGCGGACTGAGATGCCTCACAGAACGAGTCGGACAGATGCCACAGCTCCGGAGTCTCCCCGGATGCGGAGTTCTCGGGGTGTGGAGGCAGGGGACTCCTGCGGCCCGCGCACCGCAGCTCAGCACTGGCTCCCAGCCCCCACGCCCCCTCCGTCGGGGCAGGGACAGCAGCAGCACCGGACCCGTGCAGGAACACACAAGGACCAGCTTATGCTAGCCGGGCCCGAGACTAAAACCTGCCCATCGAGACAGCTGGATCCTGACTCAGAAACGCAGGGACAACTACCAGGGGTCGCCCCGCGACAGCAGTGACGTTTCCATACAGCGACGAACACCCTCCACTTAGTCAGCCGCCTGACACCAACGCCCCCAGTCCGAACACACCTTCCCGCGTGAAGACAACTTGTCTGTCTGCAAACAGCAGAAGGATGAACCTGGCACATGAGACCAATCTGATTTCTGAACAGAAAGGCAATGCAAGGCTGAGACTCTGTAAAATATTTTTAAAAATAACGACAGACTATTTGAAACTCTTAAAACACTTACCTTTCCTCCAATTTGGGAGCTTTGGGGCAAACTGTATCTAGTTCTTGAGATGCTTCCAGCTCCTGAAATAAACACAGGTTAAGCCGAAGGAAGGAAGCACTTACAGTAAGTCCTGGCCACACCTATCACAGACCGCCAGTCCCGACCACCTCAGAAATGCCCGCACCCGTTCCACACTCAGCCTGCTCCCCGGAGAAGGTCTTAAGACACTGACTCTTTGGACCTAGCACAGCACTCAGGGCATACGCTCCAAACTCTGCACTGCTACCCTTTCCCAATTCCAACCTTCACGATGTCGAGTCCTCCTATGAGTTCGCCAGACACATAGAGCTGGGGGTAGGTGGGCCAATTGGAATAGGTTTTGAGGCCCTGCCGAACTTCTTCATCTGAGAAGATATCAAAACTGCTAAACTGAATATTGTGTTTGTTGAGAATTTCCACCATCTGCTTGCTGAAACCTGTGTACAGAAAGAGAAAATAAAAAACTCGGTTTCTCTCTCTCTCTCTTGCATATACATGCACACACTGTGAATTCAGAGTACATATATCTACTACCCACAGATGTCTGCCTGTTTGACCAGTGAATTCACAACCACGGCTGAATAGTGTGCAGAGAAAACAACTTCCAAGAACCCCTTATCTCATGCTGAATCACATACCACATGTTCACATGATTTAACTTTTTAATACATTGTGAATTTTTCTTTAACGTGTGTGTGTATCAAAGTTCCTCTTCCATATCAGGCACATTTTTTGTTATTGTTGTAAAAGAAACAGTACAAGCCAAAAAGCAGAGCCTCAAGCCCTGCCCATCAATCAGGGGACTGAGCCGAACCCCGGGACTCACCCTGCCAGCTCTGCTGTCTGTGCCTCCGTGAGCATCCGCACCAGAGGACAGAGCTCCACAACAGCCATGTCTAACTATTACTAGGCCATACTGGAGACCCAGTTCAGTTTGTCTGTTACTACTTCCCATGTAACCACTTCAGCAGTTCTTAATCTTTGCCACCTCTAAATAGAAGAAATTAAAGAGCAAGTGAGCCCTAACTGGTTTGGCTCAGTGGATAGAGCGTCGGCCTGTGAACTGAAGGGTCCCAGGATCAATTCCGGTCAAGAGCATGTACCTTGGTTTCGAGTACATCCCCAGTAGGTGTGCAGGAAGCAGCTGATCAATCTCTCTCATCGATGTTTCTAAATCTCTATCCCTCTCCCTTCCTCTGTAAAAATCAATAATATTTATATATATATATACATATATATATATGTATATATGTATATATATATATATAAATAAAGCACGTGAATGTATTCTGTGTAGTCTAAAACGGATACTGCCCACACTGGGTTCCAAAGCTACCCCTGTTGTTATATATGAACTGTCCAACTGAGGGAGCGCTTTCTCATCTAGTGTCAGAACTTGACAGTTTCCTTTTGTAAACTATTTATATTCCCCCAAGTATGTGATGTGATTTTTTCCCTACACTGTAGTGACAATCTAATGCTCCGTGATTTTATTACATTTTAGTGACACATTTTTGTTCCATACTTTTTTGACATAATTTTCTTAAGATTACATTAGTTCTGAAGAATAAGAGTGTGAATATCAGTCTTTTATAAACCTATTGGGCTTGTCTGAAAAGATATTTTTCTTTCTGTAAGCTAATTCTTCCCAAGTGTTTTCAATACTTGCAATTATCTTACCTAACAATATGTAAATTGACCATACCTCCACTACGCCCACACCCAATCAGAGTGAACATGCAAATTAGAAGGCCAAAGATGGTGGCCACCCAGCAGCTCCAGGCAGAGTGGCCAGGCGGGGCAGGACGCCTGCTATGAGAGGGAGGTAGGGGTTGGAGGTGCTTGAAGGGATCTACAGGAGCAGAGTGCAGCAGCAAAGACAAGAGTGCAGACTCTGGAGTCTGCAGCGAAGATGAAGATGGCAGACTCTGGCCTGAGTCTGCAGCAAAGACAAAGATAGACTCTGGCCGGAGCGAAGGCCTGGGTCCCGGTACCAGAGAAAAACCGGTGCTGTAAGCCAAGGGAAGGAAGGCTGATTGCACGAATCTCTTCGTCTCTTCATGAAACGGGCCTCTAGTTTGTAAATAAAACGGAATCATAAAATTCAGTATAAGATTATTTCCACCCCTGACCCAGTGGCTAAATGGTTAGAGCATCAGCCTGAGCACGGAGGGGTCTCGAGTTCGATTCCCCATCAGGAACACAGACCTGGCTTACAGGTTCCATCCCGGCCCAGGCCAGGGTGCGTGCAGGCGGCAACCAATCAATGTGTCTCTCTTCTCTCCCTCCTCCCTCCCTTCCTCTCTCTAAAAAAAGGCAACAGGAAAAAGCTCTTCCGGTGAGGATTAGGAAAACAAAGCAAGCAAGCAAGCAAAGAACAGATTATTTCAAGATCAGGCTCAATCTGATGCCATGCCAACAACACACCTTCACCTCTAAGATGTGGATCTATTTATTTGTGAGCCCCAACATCTCCCAGCCTGCAGCCTACTGACAGCAAGCACCGGCACAGGGGGACAAAAAGGGGTTTAAGCTGTACGGGAAACACAGTTTATCCTTGCATTATTATTTATTCATCATTGTATTATTTTCCATATGAGCAGCTGTAAACCTACTTCTGCCCCCCCCCCATATTTATTTGTGTATCATAGAAGTTGCTTTCCCTACAACTGAAGTGTTAAGTTCATGTACAGCCTGGAGTAAAACACTGACTCTGGAATTTTGTCATTCATCTGGGAGTTCATTAGTAAACAGCTAACGGCTGATTGCTCATGGTTATTCTGTTGCCAATATATTAACTCATTTCTACTGTAACTGGCTGAGAAAAGGCTTTATTTTCGCTTCAGGCAATTACATGCAGACCAGAAAGATTGATTGGTAGTGCTTCATTTTTAAGGGTTAAAGTGGCTGGCTGGAAATGTTATGCTTAAGGATAAAATAGTAAGAAGGCTTTATTCGAATAACAAAATATTTATACACATTTTTTAAAGAAAAATGCATGCATGCATGCACGCGTGTGTGCAGTAAAGATATTTAAAAGTAAAAAGCCCATGTTTAACTGCCACAGAATCACTCCTTCTACCTGTAGTCATTTCTACCTCGACAGAAGCCGTGAAGAACACGCCCCACGGCCACATTTCATCACTAACAATGAAACCCTGCAGAACAAGCGCTCCGGCAGCTCCCACGTTTTTGTCTGATTTAAAAAGCAAAGCCCATTAGACGACTCCCGCTGCAGGAGAAATTTCTGTACTGTGGTTCACATACCTTTCCTTGTGCTAAATGCTTTGTTCGCCGAAATAGATAAAAGAATTCCCAACTAACGTATTAGCCCGCACGTTGGAGGATTGTACGTTCTGCCTAAGACGCGCAGCTCGGCGCCTCGTAAACACCCATCTCCCCAACACCTGAGAGCCCCCTGCCCGGTCTTCCGAGGACCGCGAATGAGGATTTACGCCTGTGACTGAGCCCCGCCGAGCCACCCGGCACGCAGCCCACTGCCATTCCGCCGACAGGGCCCACGGGGACGCCAGGGCAGACCCGGCTATAGCTTCCAAGGGTTCCTTGATACGAAATGTGTGTGACTCATGCACGTTTTTCCTGATGAACCAAAAGCAGGCAGGTGGGAGCCAGCTAATCAAAAGCAAAGGCATCACGGGGAGCCTGGTGATGGCCGATGGGAGCGCTGTCAGCGGGCACTCGGTGCACACGCGGGGGTGCCAGCCGCCCATGCAACAGCCACCAACCGTGACCAAGGAGCTGTGCCCACGCGTCCCCTCTCACACGCCAAGGAAGAGCAAAACTATTTCCCCCGGCACAGGCTCCGGGAGGAGGAGGGGAAATGGTACCCGATCCGCTAGCAAACCGCTGGAGGGTGCAGAGCTCGTGTGGCGGGGCGCACGGGGAAGGGCGAGCGATGGGAGCAGAGCCGCTGAAGGAAGTGACGGGCCGTCACATACAGCACCTCCCGATCCATCCCCCGGGAGGGATTTCATCAGAGAATACAGCACTGCCAGGGACCTCTCTCCAAACGGGACGGGAGGCCTGCAGCGAAGACCCAACTAGCAGGAAACAGGAAAGCCTTTTAAAATGTCGTTACAGGTTCTTGAAGTATCGGGGGGGAAGACTCTGGAAAGTGTATGAATGTCTAACCCCCACGCTGAAACTAATACAAAACGATACTGAGTGTCAAATGCCATTGAAAAATGCATTTTTAAAAAATGCAGTTATAAACATTATAAAGAATAAAATGTCAAATCCTTGGTATCTAAAACTCTTTTAGTTTCCTAATTAGATCTTGAATATCTGGCTGTATCGTGTTTTCCAGATTGCTCTGAAATGCTTTAAAGCTTTTTTTTTAATTCTAATTTGTTCTTTGTACAGTCTTCTAAATGCCACTCCGACAGTTACCATAAAAACAGCCATCACGACATCGTGAAGTCAGGGAGCGAAGTGAGCGGTAAGCAGGAGAGGCTTATTTCTAAGAGAATGGAAAAGATCACCGAGCCGGCCTCCCACTCCCACCTCCACCAGGAAGGCAGGCAGGCACAGGGGGGGGGACTGGCACCTCCAGTCACCAAGGCAGGTGGCAAGGGGCAGAGTCGGGACCACAGCCCACCGTCTGACACCTAGTCGGCCTTCCCCTTCGGGCCTCCAGCTTCCGTTGCCTTAGGCCATCGCCCAGCGCTGATGAAGAGGATCCCCTGTTTGATCTCAGAGAAGAGAACCTTCCATTTGTTTTCTGTAGGTTCACCAGGTCTAACCTGTTACACAGGTTCTCCCGCATTCTGCAGCCAGTTCTGCAGCACTCCAGACTCAGCGTGACTGGCCTGGCATTCTAAGTCCTGCTACGGTCACCACATCAAGGGGCAGAAATGATCCCCATGCCTGACGGCAGGAGGTGGACCAGCGCAGCCTCCACTGAAAACAAAGCCCCTCGCGGGCTGCCCGAGGCCGGGACAGCCCCGAGAGCCACAGGACATCGGCGGCCGGCCACCTGCTATGTGCATGTTGGCAAGGAAATGGCTCAAGTAGAACTGAGAGACAAAGAAATGACTTCCGTGTATCTTTTTAGGATAGAATTCATCATGAAACTTTCTTTTTAAACTAGACACTTTCATAATTTAACATGTAATTTGCTAACCACATGGGGAAGAATCTACAACTGAATTTATCTGGAAGCTTGGCTATTTTCATGGTCACCCTAGACAGCCAGCAACCCCACCAAGAGCGCCTGCCTCGCAGAGTCCCTCCCGTGCAGCTGAAACAAATACTCAGACCCTCAGCAGCGCATCCAAAGGCAGTTAATGCTCAATTACGCAGCAGCACACTGTACGCGAGGCAGAGCACAGAGAAAACATCGCGAGCCCCATTCCAGAGGCGTCGAGCAACTGCAAAACTCACTTAGGGACAACACCACAAGCAGCGATGGGGTTCAGGAAGTAAGTGACAAAAATAGAGAGAGAGAGAGAGAGAGAGAAAGAAAGGTGACTATAAGACACAGAATGAGGAATCTTTACATCGGCAGACACTGAAAACTGGAAATGACTGAGTAATAGAGCCGAGGCCGGCAGAGGAGCCAGGGCAGACAGAGGCACGCTAGCCAAAGCCAGTGAGCTTTCGCAGTTCACGCTAGAGCTGGAGGAGCGGGGTACAAGGCGGGTGACAGGACGAGAGGCGGCTGGTAACGGCAAAGGTAACCGAACAGGCAGGACGCCCATTCGGGGGGCCGGCAACATGCAGTTGGGAGGGGATCCCAGCTCCGCAACCAGAGATAGACGGTGGGCGAGCTGCCCTCACACCTTCGGGGGCTCAGGCAGGCAACAGCGACCCTGAGTTAGATGACAGAATGCTCAGATGCCTCCTGGTTCCAGTATTCCGAGGCTCTAGTGCAAACTAATTCCCATCACCCAAGTAACTACCCGACCTTCAGAACCCTCTGCCTTTCCGGAGGTGTCCGAGCCCAGCCCGGGAGGATGACAGCTTGAAACCAGCGTGGCTCCCGGCTGCCCCATCCTGGTGAACACCGGCTCTGGGAGCCGCGTCTTACCACAGCGCGGCTCCTGCGGAGTCCCTTTCATGAACAGCATGCAGGGGGCGGCGTGAATTAACTTCTTCAGGCGGAGGTTGAGGTCCTCTCTGGGGTGCTCACTGGCGCTGGGCGGGAAGGCGCCCACAGACGCGTGTCGCTGAACTTTTTTGGTCAACTCTGGGGCATGTGCACCATCTAATTGGTCAATTTTCTGAGAATTCTAAAGTGAAAAAACTCATTTAGTTTGTGAGGCATTCCTCCATCACCTCTAAATTTTAGGCTCCAAAATCATAACAGTTACGAATCCATAGATCTGGCCAATTTTTTTAAAGGGTCAACACTATTACTGGACAACTTTTTAGAAATATGACTACCAATTGCCTGCAGTGCCTCTCAATTTTAGAAATAACTAATTGTTCCTGTTTTCTTTTTTTCCCTTTTTGGGAACATACTAGGAAAACATGTGTAAATTTTCAAATTATCAAATCCCTTCAAGTGGTTGAGGTTTTTCAAGAGTGGTACAAAAATCTGACACGTGTGCATGAGACTCATGGGCTGGCTGTCCACATCACATCCTGAACTCAAACCAGACCAGTCTCGCCAAAACAGGAAGGTTTCCCCACCCGGGCTGGGAGGCGGCCTTGATTAAGTCCAAAGGAGGCATCTGGGGGCTGTGGTCACACCCAGCGGGGCCCCAAGGACAGATCTGCATGGCTTCATAAAGGAATCATCCATCAAACCGGGGCCAGCCCGCTGTTTCATTCCGTCCACGCCGCCCTAGCAACCAACTCCTGACCCAGCGCCTGGAACACTGCGGGCTGCAGCGTGTGTCTGAACTGCGCTCAGGAGACTCCAGTGCTGGTTGCTGGGCCCCCGATCCATGTCACTTCTCCAGGACCCCCAGGACAAGCACACACTGAGACTACGAGTAGGGACAAAGCCAGGAACAGCCCAATGGGAGTGAGTGATCAGGGGTCAAGGGCCAGGGGAGAGGGCAGACGGAGACTCCGGGCCAGCTTCCTCCTTACCTTGAAAAACAGAAACGTGGGAACAGAACTAATTTCGTATTTTTCAGAGACTTCAGGAACAGCTTCGGCTTCCAACTTTAAAATAAGAGAATTGAAGCTTGATTATAAAAAGGCCCTTTTTGACAACTTCAATATGTAAAGCAGTTTCCCATGCATTATTCCTTCTAGCGGCTGCCATTTTTTAAAGAGTGTAGTACAAAGTTTATGACACATTTACATTTAAATGAGACTCACTGGGCTGGCAGATCATCCACTGAGTCTGCGGTGTCAAAACAGGTTCAGAGGTTTTTATTTTGTTGCACATTTCAAAAGATGCCCGGAGGCGGTGAATAAAATTTTTGGTGCACTAGTGACCTAGTAAATTTTCAATCATATGCAGCTACTACTATATTGAAATCCATAAATCACTGACCCCAGTTATGTCATGATTACAGTGCTTATTTTCTGCCCACAGCAATTCTTGCTGTTTGCTCTATTGACTAATTTCAAGAGGCAGTACATCATGACTGACAGTTGCAGCCTTCTGCAAATTATGAAGCAAAAAGGAGTATTTCTTCAATAAACTATTGATGTCTGATAAATTTTACTGTTAACTCCTGCAAGGCCGCTGGGCATGAGGCAGGTAGCTTGCAGGTGTCTGGCTGCCGGTGTCCGTGCCCACACGATGCCTGGGAAATGAGATGAGTGTGCGCTGTGTGAGATTCCCCTCACCAAGACCCCGTGTGAGAGCCGATGGTGAGCCTGAAACACATTCAGTAACACCATCTCCCAGTGATTAAACACAATTACCAGAAGCTAACACGTAAGGCTTTAAAAACAGCGCACTTGGAGGAAAACCGTTACCTATTGCATCTTTCCCTCATAGGACTGTCAATGTAATAGAAACTTTTTAAACCAATAAAAGCCTGCGTTCACATTATACCTGCAGGAAATAAAATGTGTTGATAAATTACACTGTTAAGTTTTTGAACTCTAACTACTGTGTCTTCCCAAGAGTGGAAGATGTCCACCGGGCCCGAGACACGCCTTTCAGCCGGCGTTAACCGACCCAGCAGGTCTGCGCAAACGAGCCCTGGCGGGGCGGGGCGGGGCGGAGGCACAGCCGTGTCTTCGGTGGGACTCCCCCCCCCCCCCGTGTGCTCTCGGGGGCTCTTTTACCACCTTAACTCGGTTTCCCGGAATGCCTTTTGAAACAATATTTTCAGTTGTTTCCATTTTTAAATGTGTTTATGAGAAAAACTATCTAAACTTTCCATCCACATCAGCTGTCCAGGAAAGGTGAACGAAGAACAAAGACTAAGCAATGGAAGACAACTCTTTAGAACGGACTCTCTAAAGCTGCAGACACGTCCGTGTTTCTCCCACAATTCCGCAGTCAGACCAAAGAGGAGCAGAAAAGGTGGCCACAAAGGCAATTCATTATCTTTTGTCTTTTTTTTTTTTTTTTTTTTTTTTTTTTTTTACAGAGAGGAAGGGAGATTGAGTTAGAAACATCGATGAGAGAGAACCATCGATCAGCTGCCTCCTGGACACCTCCTGCTGGGGATGTGCCCACAACCAAGGTCCATGCCCTTGACCGGAATCGAACCCGGGACCTTTCAGTCCGCAGGCCGCCGCTCTGTCCACTGAGCCACACCGGTCAGGCTCTCTCGTCTCTTGACTGAGCTCTCTGGCGTGCCCACGACGCACTGGGCACTGGGCACTGAGCTAGGCGCACTAGATTCCCATCCTTGGTACGAGTGGCTTCTAACAGAAAAGTAAAATCCATGAGAGGGCTACACTAGGCAGAAACGAGATAACGTGGTCTTCACCCAGAGCATGCTAAAACACAAGTCTTGTATGCTTTTCAAAGTGGTCTCTTCTCCCATGCCTGGTTCCCAGTGGGGTCCCTTACTGCCCACTCTGCTGGGAAGCAAATAAGCCTCTGGACATTCCTGCCGAAGCCGGAAGGATCCCTACGCCTGCCTCCCTCCCCTCACTCCGCGAGCCAGAGACCGATCCTCAGAGACAAAGGCAGTGGTGACAGGCAGATCCTGCTGAGCCTGGAGTCCCAGTGAAGGACAGCCACTCTCCAGGACGGCAAGGGCATCTGAAGTTCAAAACCCTTTGCAGCACTGAAATCCTTTGGAAATATTTTTGTGGAATGTAAAACGTGAGTTACAATAATGGAAATGGAAACTAAGTATATAAATATTTAATAATGACCTACATTCAGAAGAGACCAAAGATATCTTTGATGGATAATAGATATCTTTCATGGAAGACCTACTCTGTGTCACAAGTCATGACAGGCCCTCTGCATAAGCGTGCGCAGTCTACTTACACCCTGGACAGGCATGCGGCATGGCCTCTCAACCTGACAGCTGGCTGGGCACAGGGCAACTTCCGAAGACACACAGTTAATAAGCAGCTGGGTTCAGAAAGGAAATAAAAATTGCCAGTGGCCGAAACCGGTTTGGCTCAGTGGATAGATCGTCGGCCTGCGGACTGGAAGGTCCCGGGTTCGATTCCGGTCAAGGGCATGTACCTTGGCTGCGGGCACATCCCCAGTAGGGGGTGTGCAGGAGGCAGCTGATCAATGTTTCTCTCTCATTGATATTTCTAACTCTCCTATTTTTTTTTTTTTAATTGCCAGTGGCGATGAGGCTCCAAGGTTGAGAAGGGAACGTTTAAACCTATGTTCAGGGACATTCGTTAAGCGTCCAACAGAGGTTTCTTTCTACTCATGGCATGCTGACAGTACAGGAAAATTCTCAAAACCAAATTCTTTGTCAGTCAAATATAAATTTCAAAACAGGTATTTAAATTAACATGTTTGATAGCTTTTTAAAAATGTTTGCCAAACTCAGTGCAGTAACAGCTAATAAGCTATGTTCGTTGGGTTTCTTTTATTACCACAACAACATAGATAAAAACCAGGATATGTTTAAGATTTAACAATTCCACTAGAATTATCTGAGAGGCATTCTTAGCGTTCCTAAAAAATAAATTCTACTGTGATCAGTTGCCAAATAAACTGGCGGATATCCCGACAGAGGAAACCGGGATCCCGCTGGTCAGCTGACCCCTCGCTGCACAGCCAGACGGCGCGCTGGAGACCGCCCTGTGCTGTCTGCTCACACTCGCCAGCTGCACAGGCATGAGAGTCCGTCCGCGCAGGCCCCAGAGCTGAGCGGCCCCGACTGTCAGAGCTTCCGAAATTAACAGCGTGGGCTGTGTCTTTAAGATGGCTGCACATTTAAGAATAAATCAAACTATGAATATTCCTATTTCTTTTAAATCAGAAAACACACACGTAAGCCTATTAACTCCTTCTGTAACCTTGATCTTACAGCATGAAGTTACAATGAACATAAAATGCAAATACAGCAGCTGCTATACAAACAAGATTAACGCTAAATGAAATCTAACAGCCGAAACCGGTGTGGCTCGGTGGATAGAGCGTAGGCCTGCGGACTGAAAGGTCCCAGGTTCGATTCCGGTCAAGGGCATGTGCCTTGGTTTGCTGGCACATCCCCAGTGGGAGGTATGCAGGAGGCAACTGATTGATGTTTCTGACTTCCTATCCCTCTCCCTTCCTCTCTGTGGGGAATCAATAAAATATATTTTTAAAATAAATAAATGAAATGTAACAGTAGAAAATCTCACTAATCAGGTGACTGATGAGTCTGGCGTGGAGAATTTTTGTACCCAAGTACATTGCATAGTAACCACAGTTCAGCACCATCAGTGTACTAAACTTGGGGGGGGAGGAGCCGGCATGGGAGATGGGAGCCACCTGCACAAAGGAAAGCAGTTAAGAAATGGCAGGGTACAGCTTCCACCTCCACACCCACCATCTAGTCCAGAAACCACTCAAAACAGGAGTTGAAGATGTTCCCTACTAGTCCAACCAGCAGCACAGACTAAGTTCAGACACCCCTCTCCCCGCAAAAGGCCACAGGGGTACATGGGAACAACTTCATATAAAATGGTTTGATATAAATCGTGTTAGACACCTTAAATATAGACCATTTTTATTTTTAAAAAATCAAATAAATAAAATAAAATATGAAATTTCAAAAATTGCCATTCCTATAAAAAACATGGATTTGATTTGGACTTTGGATATGACTAGGGGAACCCAACTTGTTCATCACCCAAAAAAACTTGTACATTTCTTCTTCTTTCCATCTTCTCTACTAGGCACTTTATCTTCAAAGATTTTATCTACCAAACAATTGATAAATGATAAATATGTATCCCCATTTTTGTTAGTGCTAGAAAATCAACTTTACATAATTTGAAAAGCAAAGACATTTGACATTTTAATTAATGTTTTAAGTTTATTCTGAATAAAAATAGGTTTCTAAGAGGCTTAGCAACAGAATAATTCATGTATCAACTCAAAGACCTTGTAGGCATGAGAACCTCAGGATCTGACCAAACCTGGTGGCCGATCCAGGTGAGTGGACCACCATGGGCATACACATGGCACCAGGCGGACCTGCGTGCCCTTCATCACCACACCAGCAGTCCAAGAAATGAGGGCACTCGGACTCAATGATGAGAAGGCCTCTTCCAATGAGCACAAATTTGGACAAAAAAGTATGCTAACTTTTCTCAGGTATATTTTACCATTATCCTATCTAATAAAAGAGTAATATGCAAATTGATCATACCTCAGATCAAGCCACACCCACAAGCCAATCAGAAGCGATATGCAAATTAACACCCAACAAAGATGGCTGCTGCCCATCTAAGAGGCTTTTTCCCACCCTTGGGTGGGCCAGGGAGCCGGGGCAGAGCCAGCCAGCCAGCCAGCAAGATCAGCCCCATGGCAGGGCGATCTCGCTGGGTTCGCTGGGTTCTGTAGGCCGGAAAAAGCCCTTTGGGCAGGCCGATGCCAGGACGGAGCCAGCCAGCTATCAGCCCCATGGCGATCGCTGGCTGGGGCCCCCTGGCTGAGGTCCTCTGCCCAAGGGAAAAACCCTCGGCCCAGGAGTGAGCCGTCAGTAGGGCATCCCCTGAGGGCTCCCAGTATGCGAGAGGCGGCAGGTTGGGCTGAGGGACCACCCACCTCCAGTGCACAAATTTCGTGCACCGGGCCCCTAGTCTATAAAATAAGAAATTACTGATGGCCACAGAATTTTGCATCAAACCATTAAAAATACCAAGTTTAAGATAACCTGCATAATTAGTCTGTATATCCAAGTCACAGAATGGACTAATCTCCATATTTCACATGTCAAAAATGCCAAACTACTGCAGTCACTAAAAAAAAAAGGACTAAGAAATCAAATGAAAAGACACAGAAGTAACAGAACATCAGCTCCACAGCCCAGAAGTTTCAAAAAGCTCCCAATAAGCCAGCTGTTTTAAAATGACCCACATGCCTCCCAAAACCGGTTTGGCTCAGTGGACAGAGCATCAGCCTGCGGACTGAAGGGTCCCAGGTTCGATTCTGGTCAAGGGCATGTACCTTGGTTGCGGGCACATCCCCAGGAGGGGTGTGCAGGAGGCAGCTGGTCGATGTTTCTCACTCATTGACGTTTCTGACTTTCTATCCCTCTCCCTTCCTCTCTGTAAAAAATCAATAAAATATATATTTTTTTAAATGACCCACATGCCTCTCTGACTAGGAAATGCCAACAGATCTCGCCAACATCTTTCTCATGGGCTCACTGTGGTCCCGCATTCGCAGCCTTCTGAACAATCCAGCTCACAGGCACCACGCAAACGGCCTCTGCCCTCCTTGACGTCCAGGGGAAGAACGCCTGTGCTGGAGAGCGAGCCACCCACCCGCACTGTCACCCTCCCCGTGAATGGCAGGTGCAGTCGGGCTCAGGTATCTCCGGCAGATAAGGGCTTCCGACCTTGGCTCGCCGAGACACTTAAGCACTTGAACAACACGAAGTCTCACTGCCAAGTCTGGTACCAATGTGAGAAGTAACTGTAGAGTCAGTTTAAATAAATCATTCAGATGGCAGCCAGGAGCAATGTGCCACCTACACCGGTAACGTTATACATACAAAAGCAGCCTTACAACAATTACCATCATCTTGATTAATCTTATGATTGAAATGTTTAATCATTCATTTCACTTGTAATCCTTATCTTTTATCACTGACCAAACATGCAGTTTTAATGTTCCCTTCCATTATTTATATTGGACATTTTAGGGTTACATTCTAAGGTTACATTACACATTTTCATTGGAATTTTAAATAAGCCCTTAAATTTTAAAAAGCTAGCCATTATATTCACACTTGCTCTATCTGCATAAAGAAGGATTCATGCAAAATTAATGCAAGCAGATACTTATGGGGGGAACAACAGGACTGATGGGAAGGCATGTGATGAGCCTGCTCAACACAGCTTTTCAGTTTTGATTTTGGAGCCATGTAACTGCAATACCTATTCAGAACACACTTATCTATAGAGAAACTGTCTGATAAATTATACACCTGCTGTACAAATGAATTAGCCTGTCCAAATTCTGCTTTCAGTTTATGTATCAAGCGGAATACAAACCCAGCTGATGTCATTTTTAACTCTATGTACAGGTATACTTGTCACCATGTCTTATGAGCTAATAAATTCTGGTCTTAAGAAATAAGGCTTTGGGTTTGGTTTTTTTTTTTTAGTTTGTTTTAAATCCTAAAGATGCAGGCTTTTGAATACAAGGTGTACCTTCCTTCCCAATAATTCATTTCTAAGACTCTCAACTCACATGCTGGCCTTCTGCCTAAACCAGTACCGAGTCCTGGATGACATGTGTGCTAAACCAAGTGGGCCAGTGACCCCTTTCCCAGCACGTGCCCATCCGAGACCCTGCAAATATACAGCGTGTAAAACTCAGGTCGAACACAGAGCAAGGGAGATGGCTTCCTTTGTCCTCTGCTTCCTGAACAAGTCAGAAACCCTGCGGTGTCTCCTGCAGGTCTGCCCAGTCCCAGAAAGCAACTCTCTCCCAGCACCCCGGTTCCCAGCACCTGGGACCCCTTTCTTCACTCACTCTCCACACCACACTACCTGTTTCATGAAATGGGTCTGCTAATATTTTTCCTTTATTAAAATCACAATTGTCCACAGTGAATGATCTAGTCTGCTTTTGCTCACCGCCCCCCCCCCCCCCCGCCCATCCTGCTCTGTATTGGTCCTTCCCCCCCACACATGCAGGGTAAGAATGGTGAGTTTTACACTCCTGATACTACAGAAATGCAAAACTATTTGAAGATTTTTAAGAAGAGTCTGCTACAAAAATAACAGATTCCAACCTCATTAATAAGCATGTGGAACTGCTTTCACATTCGTTCACATAAACTCCTAAAAGACAGGACATGGAGCAGGAAGTACCTTCACAAAGGAAACCTGGGGGTGCTCTTTGGCCAACTCTGCCATCACGTCGTTCATCTGCGCGCACTGCGGAGCCCATGGCGCCCAGAAATGGACCACAACGAGGGACCTGCAAGTGAGAAAGTGCAGTTTTAAAAAGACATGGTCTCTTTAGAAACAAGCACACACGGATGCCGACTCCGGTCTCCCCCACAGTTGCGAGAACTGCCTGTTCTGTTAGAATGACATCGCATTAAACACAGACTACGACAGAAGGACTTGCAGGGTCTCGGGAATCTTCCAGGTGAATTTTCAAGGTAAGGATATTTCTTGAGTCAATACGTTGCTCACACGAAGTGGTTCTGAATATTCACCCACCTTAACCAAGAGGCATGGAAGTCAACTACCTGTTCTGGCCCCGAGGAAAGGGGGAGACCAGATTTCTGTAGCTGAGGTACCACGTTCATAGAACCCGACCGCAGAAGCACGATCACCGCTCACGACAGCGGCTGCCCGTTAACACGGAGCCGTGGCGAAGGGGCGGGACGCCCCGTCAGGACAGGAATACAGTACTGGCCACGGGAGCACAAATACTGACAGTGCCGGCAGCAAACATGGGCGACACTGAACTGCTTTATACAATGACGCCCTTTTCATCATGCCACAAAGGTTTTCTAAAAACGGACAGTAGGGACAAACAGAATAGATTAATAAGCTGTTGATGAAATTCTTAGGAATCTCTGTCCATATTTACCCACTACTCGCATATAAAATTATCTTGCCAAAGATATGTATGTCTAAGTCTATCTTCATATCCAACGGAAAAACCCTACAGTTTCATAGAATTCTAAGCTCGATTATAATCCCCCAACAACAAAATTCCCACCAACAAAGATCTGAAAATTCAGGAAGAAAACATGTTTTAAGTATGTTACATGGAAAGAGGAACCATGGGTAACTAACCTGTGCGCAAGGAAAGTAACAGGGAAGTGAATCGGGTGAGAAGGAGCCCACCGCCCAGCAAAGGGAGGCACCGGGGCTCGAGGCGGGGGGCAGGATGGGGTGAATCGGGTGAGAAGGAGCCCACCGCCCAGCAAAGGGAGGCACCGGGGTTCGAGGCGGGGGGCAGGATGGGGTGAATCGGGTGAGAAGGAGCCCACCGCCCAGCAAAGGGAGGCACCGGGGCTCGAGGCGGGGGGCAGGATGGGGTGAATCGGGTGAGAAGGAGCCCACCGCCCAGCAAAGGGAGGCACCGGGGCTCGAGGCGGGGGGCAGGATGGGGTGAATCGGGTGAGAAGGAGCCCACCGCCCAGCAAAGGGAGGCACCGGGGTTCGAGGCGGGGGGCAGGATGGGGTGAATCGGGTGAGAAGGAGCCCACCGCCCAGCAAAGGGAGGCACCGGGGCTCGAGGCGGGGGGCAGGATGGGGTGAATCGGGTGAGAAGGAGCCCACCGCCCAGCAAAGGGAGGCACCGGGGTTCGAGGCGGGGGGCAGGATGGGGTGAATCGGGTGAGAAGCCCACCGCCCAGCAAAGGGAGGCACCGGGGCTCGAGGCGGGGGGCAGGATGGGGTGAATCGGGTGAGAAGCCCACCGCCCAGCAAAGGGAGGCACCGGGGTTCGAGGCGGGGGGCAGGATGGGGTGAATCGGGTGAGAAGCCCACCGCCCAGCAAAGGGAGGCACCGGGGTTCGAGGCGGGGGGCAGGATGGGGTGAATCGGGTGAGAAGCCCACCGCCCAGCAAAGGGAGGCACCGGGGCTCGAGGCGGGGGGCAGGATGGGGTGAATCGGGTGAGAAGCCCACCGCCCAGCAAAGGGAGGCACCGGGGCTCGAGGCGGGGGGCAGGATGGGTGGCACTGGAGGCACAGTCTGGAGCCGACTCCAGATCCCAGCACAGAAGCTGCCAGCCCGAGAGGAAAGGACATCTAATGGCTGTTTGTGGTGATGGTCTGGCGCTCGGGGAAGAAGCCTGCACGTGACCTGCAGATTCGGGAAGAGAGAGTCCGAGCTGGCACCCCTCGCACCCATGCAGAGGGAGGGACAGAGGCCAGCTGAGTCTCCAGGCTCCTCAACACTAAGCTGCAGGACGGGGCGGAAAAGGCCCAGGTAGTGGCCCAGAGGTTCAGGACGGGGAGAGGGCCTCTCAGAGCCAAGGAAGAGGCGACAGCCATCCAGCTCAGCAGGAAGGACAGCGGCAATGGGGGGGGGGGGTTCCAGTGGGAGCAGGGAGGCCCCGGGGCGGCATCGGGGAGGGGGAGGTGAAGATGAGGAAGTGCGGACTGCTAGAACTCTGCTCTTGTGATGAAGCGTTCTAAACGGAGAACGAGGCGGAGGCAAAGACAAGATCAAGGAAAGGGTCTTGTTTTGATGTATTTTTACTGATTTCAGAGAGGAAGGGAGAGGAAGAGAGAAAAACACCAGTGATGAGGATCACCGGTCGGCCGCCTCCTGCACCCCCACACTGGGGACCGAGTCCGCAGCCCAGGCCCGCGCCCCGGCCGAGAACCGACCTGTGACCTGGCTCACAGGCGACGCTCAGCCCGAGCCGCACCGGCCAGGCAGGAACGGGTCCCAATACCAGAAAGCCGGGCAGTGTCCCTTGTGAGGCGTCACGGGGAGAAGCCGAAGACGACGGCGGGGCTGAGTGTGGGAGGCCTCAGAGGCGGCAGCGGAGGGCAGATCTAGAGGAATCCCCCTTGAGAAGAGGGTCTGTCTCCTGTGGGCCAGAAGCAGAGGCATCAATGGGTGAAGCCACAAACAGAAGGAGCGCTCGGGAGATGCTCTGGAAGTCCTGTCTTCCCAGATAAGGAGCAAGGTCATTGCTGAAACCAAGGAAGACGGCGGGCGGCGGGCAGAGAGGACTGATGCTGTAGGGAGAGCTCCACCAAGGAGAGGAGGCTCTAAAGGACCCACTGAGGGAGGGTCTCCCAATCAGCGCGTCACCGTTTGCATCAGCAGAATGGGAAGCAGCAGGGTGCAAGCAGAGGCCTCAAGGACTAGGCCAGAGACGCTGTGTCCTCCAGCGCTGCCTCCTCTTCCTCTGGGACAGACAGCCAGGCTGCGGTTCTGTCTTCCTTACAGCTGTTCGGGACCCGTGCAGCTGTTCGGGTCTGAGCTCTGGCTGCTGGGATGCAGGCCGGAAGTGATCTAGCTGGCCCCTTAACACCCTCCCGCACGAGCCTCTGCCTTCTCCAGCCACATCTCACAGAGCCTCTGCAGAGGGTAAGGGGGCCCCAAGACCTAAGGCAGAGTGAGATGAGAAGCGAGCCACCCCCCAAAACCCATGCAAGAATGTTCACAGTAGCCTTGGACATAAAGACCAAATCCTGGAAATAACTCAAAGGGCACAAGTTGGAGAACTTGTAAAAATTCATACAACGGAATACTACTCAGCAATGACAAAGAACCAGCTATAGAGACCCTCAACAACATGGAAGTATCTCAAAAACAGACCGAGCAGAACAAGACACAAGACGGGAGCTGTGTGTGACTCCACTCACAGCAGAGTCCACTTTCTGGGACACTGTCCCTGTTTGAAAAGATGGTTCCTTGTGTGAATCCATCCAACTGTCAAGTTCACCGCACCTAACAAGATCTGGGCATTTCATTACAGTAAGTTAGTACCTCAACGTTTTACCAAGTTGAAAAGCGATTTTTAAGATCATAACATCCATAATAAGAAAAGCGTAATATGCTAATTAGACCGGACGCCCTCCCAGACAAAGCCAGGGCTGCGAGGGAAGCCCGGGCAGCAGCTGGGGGAAGGAAGGACTACTCTTGCACGAATTTTGTGCATCGGGCTTCTAGTTCAGTGATTAAAAGGATAAAGTGAAATATTCTGCTGGTTAAGATTAAACTGGAACCTTTCAGAAATTTCTTACACTTCCAAGTCTCTACCCTAAGAACACAATTAAAGAGACAAAGGTTTATGTATACAAATACCTAGCAAGTGAGTGGAAACATAGAGTGCCCAGCCCTGGCTGCTGTTACTAAGTAGTCAGAGCTTCGGTCCCTTGCTCTCGGGTTCAATTCCTGGTTAAGGGCATGTGCCTGAGTTGCCCGTTCACCCTCAGCCCAGGGTCAAGGAGGGTTCAGCTGACAGCCCATCAATGTTCCTCTCTCCCCCTCCCTTCTTCTTCTCTCTCTCTCTCTCTCTGAAAAGCAATGGAAAAAATATCCTCGGATAAGGATTAACCAACGTATAAATGTACACATACATATATACGGTCCAACCAAATAGTTTTTAAGTCACATAGCAAAATTAAGCCATTAAGATTATGTTAAATATGTCAAAGAATTTTTAATGACATGGAATATGATTATATTTTTTAATTAAAATAGGTTACCAACCTTTTTTAAAACATATTTTTATTGCTTTTTTAGAGAGAGAGAGAGAGAGAGAGAGAGAGAGAGAGAGAGAGAGAGAGAGAGAGACGGAGGAAGGGAGAGGGAGAAAGAGAAACATCCATGTAAGAGCAGAACATGGATGGATACATGGGCTGCCTCCTACACAACCCCACCCACTGGGGATCAAGCCTGGCCCAGCCTGTGCGCTGACCATGAATCAAACCAGCAACCTTTGGGGGCACCGGCTGATGCCCAACTGAGCCACACGGGCCAAGTTCAAAATCCCGCTGCCTTTGGGCCAGTCAATAGCTGGCATTCCTTGCCTGTGAGCTGCACGCAGGCACTGAAGCATGAAGGGCCGGGCCTGGATGCCGAGCGCTCCCGCGTGCTGGGCAATGTGTGTGTCACCGCATTTAGTCCCCCAGCCCTGAGCTGGGCACAGTCCCAGTCCGTCTCGCGGAGAGGAAACGGAGGCCCGGGTCTGAAACCCGCCCGGGGATTGGCTGAGATGGGGGCTGCCCGGCCACCCACCAGTCTCCCGGCCCAGAGCCTCCGGGGCCTGGGCCGGGGGGCCCCTGCCACCCTACCCGGCCAGGGTCAGGATCACCGGGGAGCCCGCGAGCGCACCCACAACCCTGACTTGTGAGCACTCAGTCTGGGTCCTCATTTGTCCCCATGTGGCCTCGGGGCGGCCCCGTGAGTGTCCTTCCCAAGGGCGGCGGGCGCGCCCCCACGGCACGGACCCCGGCCAGGCCTTCCTCCTCGCGGGCGACGCCGCAGCGGGGGTCTCCGCGCCCCTCCCGATCCCGGCTCGGTCACCGCGTCGCCGCGTCCGGGGTCTGGGACCGGGCGGGAAGGTGGGACCCGGGCCCAGGAGCACCCGGCGGACCGGGGTCTGGCCCTGGCTCTGGGGTCGGGCCCCGCTCCTCTGCCGGCGGCGGGAGCCATGACCCCGGGGGCCGCGCCCGCCACTCCGCCCAGGCCGGGCCGACCCGTCCCGCCCGCCGCTGCCGGGACCCTCACCCCTGCCGCCCGTCGCCCCGCTCACTTGGCTTTGAGGCGCAACAGCTCCTCAAACTGTTCGGCGGAGCCGACCTCCGCTAACGCCGCCGCCGCCCCAACCGCCCCCGCCGCCATGCTGCCGCCGCCAGACAGGAGCAATCGAGCGCGGGCGGGCGGTGGGGGCGTGGCCTACGGCGGCTCGCGCGGAGGCCCCGCCCAGGCCCCGCCCAGGCCCAGGTCTGCGCAGGCGCAATCCCCGACTGGCCACCAGGGGTGGGGCTTATGGCCACCAGGGGCGTGGCCTACAGCGGCTCGCACGGAGGCTCCGCCCAGGCCCCGCCCTGTCCCAGGTCAGGGCAGGCGCCATCCCGGAAGGGCCACCGGAGGCGGGGCTTACGGCCGCCCTTTGCTCCAGAGCGGAGGAGCGCTCTGGGCTGGGAAAGGGCTTGTGGGCGATGTGAGTGTAAGTGCAGTGGCTTGTACTTACTGCACCTAATACGCTGAAATCTTAATCTAAATCTTAACCTAAAACTACACCGAGGCAGGTTGGAGTGAAAGGTCAGGGAAAGGGAGGGTCAGCACTGGCCATGGACTTCAAACTGGGGCCTAGGGGACCCCAACCACCGAGCCACCACGTGTCCCGCCAACTGCGCCCAAGGGTGCAGTGACCGGAAGTGGCCTTTGGGAGCTGTTCTAGGTGTGCCTCACTCTGAGAAACAGGAGTTACTGAAAACGGTAAATTACAGCGTTTATGATGCAACAGGAGAACGGTGCGGAGCTGCTTTGTGTTCTGAAGGTGGATACACCAACCTAAACACGTGATGTGATGTGTAAACGTGGAGTAAAGTGCATACACCTGTACGGGGAAACGGGAGGGCTGGACTAGATGGGCGGACAGTACGCGCGTCGGCGTCCTGGTAGTGCAACTGCACCCCAGTTGGCAAGATGTGTTTGGAAAAGGCGTACCCAGGATCTCTCTGTGTCACTTCCTACACCTGCATGTGACCACAATTATTTTAAAATAAGAAGGCTATTTTTTTTAAATCGATTTGAGAGAGAAAACATCGATTTGTTGTTCTACTTACTCATGCATTCATTGGCTGATCCTTGTATGTGCCCGGGCCAGATATCAACCCCCAAACCTTGGCTTATCGGGACAACACTCTAAGTAACCGAGCTACCCAACCAGGGCCAAAAGGTTAGATTAAAAAAAAAAAAAAAGTAAAGTAAACCCAGAGATTACCATGGGAAAAAATGCAACCCTGGCGTGTTGCAAACCGGGATTATATGCCAATTACCATTTTGCAGAGGAACTACATGTAAATAAAGTATGGAAGTATATGTAACTGAATATAGCGTTTAAAAAGGTCTTCAGTCTGGCTCAGTGATTAGAGCTTCTGTCTGCACACCGAAGGGTCTTAGGTTCGATTCCTGGGCAAGGGCACATACCTGGGTTGTGGATTCACTCGGCCAGGGTGGGGGTGCTTGTGGGGGTGTCTCACGCTGATGTTTCTCCCACCCACCCCCTTGCACTCTGGATTTGGTTTACCCTTATGCCCCTGTTACTGCTCAGAAGTTCAAAACCACAGCAAAGCAAGATCCTGGGGCTGATTTGGGCCGTATCACCAACGTGAGTCCATTCCTGGCATTCCGCTGTCTCCATGACAGCACCCTTGAGCCACATCCTAGTCCCTCTTTGGGGCTAGGCCAGCGGTCGGCAAACTGAGTCTCCTGAGCCACGTGCAGCTCTTTGGCCCCTTGAGTGTGGCTCTTCCACAAAATACCACAGCCTGGGGCAAGTCTATTTTGAAGAAGTGGCGTTAGAGGAAGTTTAAGTTTGGGCTCTCCAAAGAAATTTCAATCGTTGTCCTGTTGATATTTGGCTCTGTTGACTAACGAGTTTGCCGACCACTGGTCTAGGCAACTGAGTCACATGTCATCTTCAATGCCCTGGGCTCCCAGGGCCTGCTGATCAGGACCCAGGACAGCAGCACAGCTCTGAGAAGGTGGGACAGTTCGTTCTCTGGGTGCCGTGTGGCACTCAAGGTCCCGGAGCATGAGGACCAGGAAGCTGGGGCTCTGGGTCCTTGGGGCTGAAGTCCCGGGCTGGGCAAGCAAAGCTCCAGGCAGCACTGCCGGGCTGTGGATTGGCCTCATTGAAGGAGGGGTGTGTGCGATTGATTCTTCTTCCTGGGAATGACAGCTAACACGGCTCCTACATAGGCGAGGAAGTGTAGCCATGCCCTTCTGATGAAGAAGAACCATTCCCGTAGCCAACCGAGTGCCACTCTGCACTCTGTGGCAGGGCACAGTGCTGAGTTCTAGGGGGGACATATGTAACCCAGAGTAGAGAGGAACAGCGGCAGCGGAGATGAAGATTTGGCACTGAATTCCTGGCCGGTGGGAGCGCCGTAAACCCCACCCAGAGGGGCTGAGAGAGAGACACGGCGGTACAGGAGGGAAGAGTTCAGAGGACACTTTTTAAAATATATGTATTTTGACTGATTTCAGAGAGGAAGGGAGAGGGAGCGAGAGAGAGAAACATCAGTGAGGCCGAACCAGTGTGGCTCAGTGGATAGAGCATCAGCCTGCAGACTGAAAGGTCCCAGGTTCGATTCCAATCAAGGGCATGTATCTTGGCTGCCGGCACATCCCCAGCAGGGGGTGTGCAAGAGGCAGCTGATCGATGTTTCTGACTTTCTATCTCTCTCCCTTCTCTGTGAAAAATCAACAAAATATATTTTTTAAAAGAAGAAAGAAACATCAATGATGAGAGAGAATGGATCAGCTGCCTCCTGCACGCCCCCTACTGGGAATGGAGCCAGTAACCTGACCGTGAATCCAACCTGGTTCAACCACTGAACAACACTGGCCTGGACAGAGAGCACTTTCAATGGGCAAAGCGTGGCCCTGCAAAGTGTTGTGATTCAGGTAAAGTGGCTAATGTTGCCTCTCTTTTAAAAGAGACTTAAATTCCAATTACTCTGCCCCAGAAGACCAGTTGAAAATAGCCCCAACTGGAGGGAATTAATTTCCTTAGGAATTTCACTGCCGGAAGATGAATGAAGGCCCCCCTGCAGAGAAACAGTAAAATGTAAGTACAGTAGATTTGCACCTGAAGAATACATATTTTAAACTTCTGTTTGCAGGCTGCGGTGACATCTCTGGAGCTTCTATAAAAAGCCCAAATGAGCACCACCAGGCTGCTGGGAACCTGCCGACAGAGCTCCCCACGCGGAGCCCCCCCCCCCCCGGGGACACCACCCTTCCCCAGTCTGTCCACAAAGGTGGCTGGGAGCCCAGGGTTACGACCAGGAGCACAGTGACCGCCACTGGGTGCCGGCTGGGAAGGGTCCAAACAGAGTTGCCTCCCCATGAACCCCACCCAACAGGTTGACCAAATCCCAGCGCATTATTCCTGCACTCAACTCGCCAAAGCCCGTCCCCACACCCAGCCCTGCCACTAACCCTGGCACCTCCTTCCCTAGGGGACCGCCTAGTTGGGGTGTAGAATGGGGGAACCAAGAGGTAGACAGTCTGTGCCCTGCCCTCATGCACCCTCCACTGTCCATCAGCTTGGGTGGCTCCATGAATGGGCCTTGGCTCACAAAATAGGATGAGACCCCGGCCGGGCGTGGCTCAGTGGTTGAGCACCAACCTATGAAGCAGGAGGTCACAGTTCGATTCCCAGTCAGAGTGCATGCCCATGTTGTGGGCTTCATCCCCATTGGGTGTGTGCAGGAGGCAGTCAATCAATGATTCTCATCACTGATCTCTCTCTCTCTCTCTCTCTCTCCCTCCCTCCCTCCCTCTCTCTCTCTCTCCCCCTTCCTCTATGAAATCAATGAACACATAATTGAAAAAAAGGATGGTGAGACACACTAGACATGGGTCCAGCCATCCAACCAGCTCTTCTCCTTCGCCCCCGGGCCAGCCTGGCAACCAAGCTGCCACAACTGTCACCCTAAGAGCCGGGAACTTGATCTTGACACAAGTCAGCCAATTTTCTGCGTTGTCTTTCTTACCTGGAACTGCTTTTATGGGAAGGACTCTATGTATATGCTGGCTATAAAGGTGGTTTATGCTGTCATAGCTAGATTTTTATTGGTTGTATTTTTGCTGTACTTGCTTGAAAAAAAATTATTATTTTCAAAGAAAAGAAGAATTACATACCCTGTAACCTAAATAAGGCTCCAGTTTATTAGGGACCTCTGACAGCTCCTCAAACGTGACAAAGATCCTGAAGCAGGAATGGACAATTTATGTGCCAGGTTATTTGTGAAACAGATTTCAAGACATACTTCATCTTGGCTCCGCCAATAAAAAGACATTTCCTTTCTTCTCAGAGGTGTGCTATCGGACTGTTTCACAATTCGGTTTCCTCTAGGAAGATAAAGCAATCTGGACAAGGGGGTACGCGCTGGCCTGCCTTGTTGGTTGGCTGTTTGGGGGGGATGTGTAGATGGGGCGGGGGCGACATGCCCATCCGTCAGGTGCTTTCTAGAAGAAAACAGCTTCTAAGAAATGTGGTTCATGGGCCTTAATCTAATTGCTGCAAGCTCCAAACACTCTCTGGCCAAAACAAATTTTAAACATGTTTTTAACTGTTTACAGTTCATCAGGAAAGAATTCATCCGGAGAGCCGAGCAGACTGCCCTTTCCCCACCCCCGACAGACATCCTCACGGCCTCTCGCCCACAGCCCCAGCCGGGTGCAGAGCCCCTCTCCGGCTGCAGGTGGCGTCCGTGCCCTCCGGGCTGCGGGAGCCTTTGTTGAGTGCTCTCTATTCAGCCTGGGGAGGCTCGGAGTCTACACAGCCTGGGGAGGCTCGGAGTCTACACAGCCTGGGGAGGCTCGGAGTCTACACAGCCTGGGGAGGCTCGGAGTCTACACAGCCTGGGGGGGCTCAGAGTCTACACAGCCTAAAGAGGCTCGGAGTCTACACAGCCTGCAGAGGGTCAGTCTACACAGCCTGCAGAGGGTCAGTCTACACAGCCTGCAGAGGGTCAGTCTACACAGCCTAAAGAGGCTCGGAGTCTACACAGCCTGGGGAGGCTCGGAGTCTACACAGCCTGGGGAGGCTCAGAGTCTACACAGCCTGCAGAGGGTCAGTCTACACAGCCTGCAGAGGCTCAGAGTCTACACAGGATGGAGGGGCTCAGAGTCTACACAGCCTAAAGAGGCTCGGAGTCTACACAGCCTGGAGGGGCTCAGAGTCTACACAGCCTGCAGAGGGTCAGAGTCTACACAGGATGGAGGGGCTCAGAGTCTACACAGCCTGGTGCCGCCTCTACAGACACTGCTCACCCACCAAGAGCAGGTGCCTTCTCCGGCCTGCGGACACGCACACCTTCTCCCGGCCTCTCCTTCCCACCCGTGGGTATCGGCGATCCTGCCTGTAGTTCCCCAAGTCTGTGCTGTGAACACGCTGGCACTGCAGGGGGGTGGGCAGATCATGTTGTCACCTGCACACTCGCCTCCACGTGCCTCCTTGTTCACCGCAAGGGCCAGTTCCCCATGTGGTCACCCAGATGCAGAGTTGGGGACACGCTGGGGCCGGGAGTGCCCGGGATAACCATGTGTGTTTGTGTGCAGCCGCAAGGCGTCCCATCTAACGTTTCCCCCGTTACTGCGCTGGTGTGTGTGCCATGTGTCTGTCTGTATTTACTCCTCAAGTCCACCCGGAGTTCTTTTCTGCCCTCGCTTGTAATTGTTTCAAATTTGACAAATGAAACGAAGGGCTAAGGCGAACTTGCCTTGGTGCCGCAAACAAGAACGCTTGTAAAGTCAGAAGTGATTATTTTTTCATTAAAAAAACATTTTTTATTGATTTAGGCAGGAAGAGAGAGGGAGAGATAGAAACAGCCATGATGAGAGAATCACTGATCGGCGGCCTCCTGCCTGCCCCTCACTGGGGATCAAGCCCGCGACCCGGGCATGCGCCCTGACTTGGAATTGAACTCTGACCTCCTACTGAGCCACATCAACTGAGCCAGAGGTAATTCTTTTTATTTTTAATACATTTTATTGATTTTGTACAGAGAAGAAGGGAGCAGGATAGAAAGAAAGTCAGAAACATCCATCAGCTGCCTCTTGCACGCTCCCTACTGAGGATGTGCCCGCAGCCAAGGTACATGCCCTTGACTGGAATCGAACCCGGGACCCTTCAGTCCACAGGCTGATGCTCTACCCACTGAGCCAAACCGGTTATGGCAGTGGTCGGCAAACTCATTAGCCAACAGAGCCAAATATGAACAGTACGATGATTGACATTTCTTTGGAGAGCCACATTTCTACAACTTAAACTTCTTCTAACGCCACTTCTTCAAAATAGACTCGCCCAGGCCGTGGTGTTTTGTGAAAGAGCCACACTCAAGGGGCCAAAGAGCCGCATGTGGCTCGTGAGCTGATGGTTGCAGACCACTGCCCTAGGCCAAAAGATTGGCTCTATCCAGCGAGCCACAGCGGCTTCGGCAGGGCCAAGTATTTGTTAATCTCCTGAAACGTACTCCTGAGCCGCTTCCCGTCCCGTGCCCGGGGGTCAGAGCTGCTCCCAGAGGCTCCGGGCCCGCAGGAAGGCGGTGACGGTCCGAAAGGCTTCCGATCCCGAAGGATCCCCAGGCAGCGGGCCCCCGATCGGGCTGCCTCCCTCGGGTTGGGCGGCCGGGGTGTGCTTTCTGCAGAACGATTGCTGACCTCGAATGCCTTCCTACGATGTAGAACCAAACAAAAAAGAAAAGAAAAACGCAAACCAGTGATTTTCAAACGGTGAGATGTAATAAAATCAATGGGCTTGTCGAAACCGGTTTGGCTCAGTGGATAGAGCGTCGGCCTGGTGACTGAAGGGTCCTGGGTTCGATTCTGGTCAGGGCATGTACCATGGCTACGGGCACATCCCCAGTGGGGGGTGTGCAGGAGGCAGCTGATCGATGTTTCTCTCTCATCGATGTTTCTGACTTTCCCTCTCCCTTCTTCTCTGTGAAACATCAATAAAATATATTTAAAAACATAAAAATAAAATAAACGGGCTTTATTTCACGTTCTCATGATCAAGTTGCTGAAGTGTGAACCTCGGCGGCTGTGTCCTCTCACCAGAGGAAGCAAACTCTGTGGTGGCTCCATTGTCAGCCTGAGGTTAAGGTGGTGTCTGCTGTTCACGCATCCCGTGACATACGCACTTTACTTTCATCAGAAGAGACCCTCCATGGAGAAATGTCAACGCCAACATTACTTTTAGACTTTCCCACGTGGCATCCGAGCCTTTTCCAGGTCATATATGGACTAAGAAACCAGTCCCAGGAGATGGGGGGTGGGGAGGGGGGTCTCCTTCCTATGGTGAAGGCCAGATGTGTGAGACCCTAAAACGGGTGGGCCTGGGCCGCGGATCTGGGGGACAGATGGGGGCCACGCCACACCAGGCGGACCTGCAGGCAGGACAGGAAGGCTGTGCCAGGCCCCAGGCCCTGGCCCAGGGAGGCAGCTGCCCTGGGGGTGAGGGGGACCAGGCACAGAGCTCTGGGTGCCCAGGGCTCCTCAGCCAGGCCTGCTGTCCTCCCATCCTCAGCCCCGCCCCACGGGCTCCACAGGCTTTATTCCAATTGTCCTGAACCCAGGCTTCTGCCCAGACTGGGCAGGACCAGGGGATGCTCTGACCCGCCTGGAAGAATTGTTTATTTTCTCGTCCCCACACGTTTGCCATCACTGTGTCACCGCTGGGAGTGGCTTCAGGCGGCACTTGCCAAGGGATCCCAGGCCTCCCGGCTTCCTCTCTCCTTGAAGCAGGTTATGGTCTCACTCCCTACCCAGAGCCGAGTTATTAGCCATCGATGTATTTACCCACAGAGATACGGCCTTTATGATGGGGCATGAATATTAGAGTGGTGTTCTAGAATACCTGGCCACTAACACGGCAGGATAGAACCGGCTCCAGATGTCCCCAGGCCCACTCCTGGCCTTAAAGGAAACCTCCTGTCTTCAGAAATCGTTAACACTATTTAGCAGTCTCGTGTACCAGGAGTTTGTCTCTCGTGTACCAGGAGATGAAATAATGTGAGTTTTCCGTCTTTGCTACTGTCTTATAATCTCAAAGAGCCAGAAAATACTGCATCCGCCGGCAATCAATTTATTCCGATTGATAAAAAGGGGTTAACAAAACCCCCTTAGAAACACAAACCAGGTGGAAGCGATATATCTTTCTGGTGCCTTCTTCGGGCTGCCCATAAAGAGAGCACGCCGTTTCTTTCTTCCCAGCAAGTCTCCCCGCTCCTCCCCCCCCAGGCTTCCTACACCCGGTGGGTCATTTATAATCCTTATTATTGCCAAGCCACACGCTAACGCGACATCCGTCATATTTCCACGTGCTGGGGGTTTCTCCGTAGGATGGGGTGAGCGCTGAGAGGCACGACACCCTGTTAATTTATAGGAAAATCCATGCAGACGTGGGTTATCAAACATAACCCATGTGACTTCATACCCTCGAAAATAAAATAAAAAATTAGGATGAAATATAAAACACGCTAACGTTTAATGCCTGAAGCATAGCATCGCACAGACGGCACCCTGGGTGTGTGTGACCCGCAGGGGATGTCACCCACCGGCCGGAAGCAGGGGTGCGTTCAAACGAGGCACAGTTACTACTTTCCAGCCCCACCTAAGGCTGTGGCGTTTAGGAGACGCGTTTGTGGCGTGTTGATATTTTTATTCGCCCACAGCACCCGTGAAGACAATGCAAAGGGACAGATCCAAAGGGCCCCCGACGTACCCAGGAAATGTTTACATGATGGGATGGAGCGGGGCCCGGCCACCGCCCGTCTTCTGTAAGTCTCTCTTGCGCCCCAGTCCGTCCTTCCAGAGTAAATAATTCCCTGTTTTCGGTCACCCCCGAAGAGCACGCATGACCTCAGGAATAATTTAGGGCACTGGCTCAGCCCACAGAGGCCTCCGCACAGAGGTGTTATTTAGGAAGTTGAAAAGCTGTGGGTTATTGTTTTGGGCCTTAAGGAAGTATGTCTAGATCAGTGGTGGGCAAACTCATTAGTCAACAGAGCCAAATATCAACAGTACAACGACTGAGCCAAAACCGGTTTGGCTCAGTGGATAGAGGATCAGCCTGCGGGATTGAAGGGTCCCGGGTTCGATTCCGGTCAAGGGCATGTACTTTGGTTGTGGGCACATCCCCAGTGGAAGGTGTGCAGGAGGCAGCTGATCTGTGTTTCTCTCTCATCGATGTTTCTAGCTTTCTGTCCCTCTCCCTTTCTCTCAGTAAAAAAAATCAATAAAATATATATATTTTTAAAAAGCAGGACAGTGATTGAAATTTCTTTTGAGATCCAAATTTTGTAAACGGAAACTTCTTCTAACGCCACTTCTTCAAAGCAGACTCGCCCAGGCCGTGGTATTTTGTGGAAGAGCCACAATCAAGGGGCCAAAGAGCCGTATGTGGCTCGAGAGCCGCAGTTTGCCGACCTCGGGTCTAGGTTATAAGGATTGCATCTAGGAAAATCTTATACTGAGTCTTGTCATGCATTAAAAAAAAATAATAAAATAAATAAAAAACAAGAAACCTGAGCTAAGATGACACTGGACCAAAACCATGATTTTCAGCAAACAGATGTGTGCTGACCTCAGAGAGACACGTTTCCTGCAGATCCCGTCCCCCGGGACAGACACCTGTCCGCCGACAGCGACTGGACACGACAGAGCTATCACTGAGGCGGACGATGGGGGCCACGTATGGGTCCAAGACAACCCCGATCAGCACTCTACAGTAACACTGTGATCTGAATAAAGACAAGGGGTGGACAAGTGCCACATTAGACGCCTTTAAGGGACAGCGGCTGGAGGACGGGCACCCCTTTGAAGGCCTTCCTCGGCCCTGGCTGGAGCAGAGCCACACAGCTCAATGCCGAACTCATCCCTCACCGGCCTCGCCCGAGTGGCACCTCTTTTCCAACAAGACAAGGGGACAGTAACTTTTGAAAGGCGTCATTAAAGATTGAAGAGGGGAAGGTTATGTCAGTGGAAGAATAGAATGGCTTTGCCACAGTTGAATGAAAACTGTTACTCACTTGCCCAGCCAGTATGGCTTGGTGGTTGAGCCTGAAGCTGTGAGCCAGGAGTTCATGGTTCAATTCCCAGTCGGGGCACATGCCCGGGTTGTGGGCTCGGTCCCTAATGGGGGGTGTGCAGGAGGCAGCCAATCAATTATTTTCTCTCATCATTGATGTTTTTTTTCTCTCTCTCTCTCTCCCTCTCCCTCCTCTTTGAAATCAATAAAAAAATACATATTTTTAAAAAACTTCAGTCCCATCCCCACCACACACACATTCCCTCTCTCTCTCTCTCTCTCTCTCTCTCTCTCTCTCTCTCTCTCTCTCCCCCTTGGCCAGGAGCTGAGCCATAGCCACTCCTTGAAGTTTTGTCTTCCCTGGAAGGCAGGCGACAGGAGCAGGCTGTTGTATTCCTATTTACAAGGAGGGAACTGAGACTCAGAGGTCAACACTCGCCCAGCACACTCCTTGGTTAAGTGCCAATGAAACACCTCCTGACCCTGAACTTGGACTGGTCCAGGGCTCAGCTGGGAGAGACTGGAGATGGTCCCAGGAGAGGCAATGAGCGGAGCTGACTTGTGTTCTGGCTGGCAGGCTCACCACTGCCCAGAGGGCTCACTGGGAACCCAGAGCACCCCCTTGAGGTAGACCCCTCATCAGCACCCCAATTTGTCACCCAGGGGTGGGGACTGCCAGGTGGGAGCACCTTGCCCTGGAGCTGGAAGTCCCCAGGGGGAAACGACTCGGGTCATCTTCCCCCTGAGCCACTTCCCCTGAAAGTGGTGTGCGAGGCGGTGTCGGGAAGTGGTGCACAGATTAGCAACTCGTAACAGGAATGTCTTTACTGCCGTAAAGCATACATAACATGGAGTGGACCATTTTTATCATTCTTTGATGTACAGCTCAGTAGCATTAAGCACATTCACCATCATCCCCGCCATGTCCACAACCCTTTTCCTTTTCTTTCTTTTTTTTTTAAAAATATATTTTATTGATTTTTTTACAGAGCAGGATAGAAAGTCAGAAACATCAATGAGAGACATTGATCAGCTGCCTCTTGCACGCCCCCTACTGGGGATGTGCCCGCAGCCAAGGTCCATGCCCTTGCTGGAATCAAACCCGGGACCCTTCAGGCCACAGTCCGGCGCTCTATCCACTGAGCCAAACCGGTCTCGGCCCTTTTCCTTTTCTAAACTGAGACTCTGTCCCCATTAAACAACAGGTCCTCTGTCCCCTCCCTTCAGCCCTCTGGAAACTCTATGCCGGGAGAGAGCCCATCCTATTGCCTGTCTATTCCAGTATTTCAAATAGTGGCATCACATTGCATTTGCTCTTTCGTGGCCAGCGCACTTCATTCAGCATAATGCAGCCGCTTTTGGAATTTCCTTCCTTCGTAGGCCAAGGAATCCTCAAGGTAGGTATCTACCGCATGTTTTTTATCCACTTACCCATCTATGGACACACAGGTCACTTCTACCTTTTGGCTGTCACGAATGGTACTGTTTTGAGAGCTTGTTTGGAGGTTCTAGCAGGGGAGCGCAGCTACTCGTATACCCTTGACCGAAGACCGGTCCTCTCCTCTGGGGGGAAAGTCGTCCTCTTCGACCGAGCGCGCAGCTTCGGGAGGGACGAACACGGATCGGTGAGGGAGGAGGGGGACACCCGCCTAGCCAGCCAGATCAGCCGAATCAACCCTGGCGATCAATGGGGTGACAGATGTCGCAGCCAGATCGCCCTCACATCCAACGAATGGTACTGTTTTGAACATGGGCATTCTAATCACTGCTTTCAATTATACTCAAAAGTGGAATTGTGGAATCATAGGATAACTTTATCTTAAATTTTTTGAGATACTGTCATACAATGCACCAATTTCTTCCCATCCTAGCCAACAATTGGCTTTTTTATTACAACCCTCCTAATGGATATGAAATGGTATCTCATTGTGGTTTTGACTTGCATTTCCCTAATGATTAGTGATGTTGAGCATATTCTCATGTGTTTATTAGTCATCTGTATTATCACCTTTGATGCATAAAAGTTTCAAACTTTTAAATAGTCCAATTTAGATATTTTCTCCGTTGTTGACTGATTTTTTTTTAAATTTTTATCTTTATCGTTGAAAGAATTACCTTTGTCCCCTTTTTTGTTGACTGTGTTTTATGTAAGACTCCATTGTCATGAAAGTCTCCCTTTTTCTTCCATCAGTTAATGTATTTAACCTTTAACTAAGGAGCACTTTATCCTTTTATTACTTTTAAAGTTTTCAAAATTTTTAATATATTAAGAATTCAATAAACATACTAGGTAAATAGGGTATAAATTCCCGCTTGTCTTTGAATTCAGAGTTGAGCCCACCCTCTCTCCCTACTACGAACCCCAATACCTGTCATGATGGAACCCGAGAAAGTGTGCCTTGCCGTGTTTAATAAGTGTCATGAATATATTTCCTCTAACCTAATACACAGTAGGTGTATTTAGAAGGATGTGGGGTAGCTCAGCACTGTTTACCAACATCAGTCACCTGGGTACCCCTGCTCACCAGGCACACAGCCCGACCTCCACTCCCGAGGGTCGGGCGGAGAGGCCACGGTTTCCCCGTACACAACCCAAGGGCCCTGCAGCGCTGCCCCCAGCCAGCAGAGTATTGCCGCTAGGCTTCCGGACCGGAAGCCACCGTGCGCCTGGCCAAATGTGGCTGGAGACCTTAGAGTGGCCCCACAATCATTTTTGCCAGCTCCGGCCAGGAAGTGAGACCGCCTCATTAGAACTACAATTCCCAGGGACCCCCGCGGTCTCGCCCACACTGATTGGTTCACTGTGCCTTCTATCAGCCAACCAGCCAGGAAGATGGCCAATTACGAGGGCGAGAAGGCGGGCGCTCCTCCTTCCGATCCAAGGTTTGCAGTCGAAGCGTGGTGGGTCCCTTAAAAAGTTAAGTTCTTCCGAGCTTCACGACTGATTCAGTGATTGAAGAAGCGATAGGGCCGGCCCTCATCGCAAAATAATGACCTGGGACAGGTGTCCCTTCGGTCTAGAAGCCTCTGGTCTCCGCTACTCCTGCCTGAAGCGCTCGCCCGCCGGCACTCAAGCGGTCCGGCGGAACCCGCCCCCATTTCTCATTGGCTCCCTCGGGACACGTGGGGGCAGGGGGCGCGGCCGCGGCGGCGTGGGCGGGGCGCCCGACCTCTGGTGGGAATGATCGATAGTCCCGCGGACTCGGGCCTGCGGGTCGCATGGATACCCTGGCGCTGGGCCGGTGGCGTCGGCGGAGGCCGGAGGAGTTGCAGGTTCCAGGGGACGCGGTGAGCCCCCAGGGGCCTGGGCGTTAGGAACGGGGAGGCGGTGGCCTCGGGCCGGCCCACAGTGGGCTTCGCGTCTCCTGGCGGCCCCTTCTGTGAGGAGGCCTGGCTGGCAGATGCCCGCGCACCTGTTGGGGCCCGGCCAGAGGTGGGCGGGCCCGGGTGGGCGGGGCCGTCCCTCCTGCCGCGCCTGCGCAGAAATCGGAACTCCTTGGCCGCCAGGCCCGTGTGCTGTCAGGGGCTGTGTCCCTCTAGGTGCGCGGGCCTTCCTGCAAAGTTGAGCCAGGGTGTCTGGGCCAGGGAGTGGCGTTCCTGCGTCCCGCCTCCACGTGCAGGCGGCGGGCTGGTGTGGTCGGCGTGCCGGTTGGGCAGCCTGGTCAGTCCCGCCTTTTTGAGTGCTCTGATCGGAGAGAACCGGGTGGGAGGCGATGGCGTGGGTAGGGTGGTCGGGTCGGTGCGAGACGGGGAGGGAAAACAGTGTAGGACGTGGGAAGGCACCTCCCCTTTCCGGGGGCGGAAAGGAGCCCGTGGGGTTGAAATGGGCAGCACTGTCTGCGGGTTGCTGGCTCCTCTGCGCCTCGGTGAGACCGCGGTGCTGCCCCAGAGCGTGGGCCAGCTGCCGGTGTGGCCAGATGCCAGCACACCCAGCTTCGGACTTTTTCTGTCTGCGTCTCCCGGACCTACAGGCTCCAGGAGACAGGATCTCGCCCGAGTTAATGCGGGCAACGTGTTTTAAAAAGTTTCGCGCAGTAGGAAAAACGGCTTAACTTTCCTGCAGCATCTCTGTTTCCTGGCCACCCACTCAGTGTCTGATCACGACGCCAGCATCACTTACGTCACAGCCACACCCCACTTCCAGGGACCATGTTACTAGGGAACAAGGGTAGCTTCTGTAACAGGGCGACTTCATACCACATTGGCTCAGACAAGGTGGAATCTCACTTAACAGTATAGAGGTGAGCGGTCCAGGACTGGGACATGGGTACCCTACGTGCAGGTATGAGACTGCTGCTGCCCAGATCACAGACGTCCAGGGAGCCCAGCTCCTTCTGTCTCAGCTCTGCACACCCCCCCCCCCCCCCAGTGCTATCCCCTTCTGAGGTCAGTACCGGCTCATCACTACAGTGCTCACGTTCCAGACTGGGGAGTAAATAGTCGAGTGACGTGATCATACTGCCATTTGGAGAGTTTACTCTGGCAGCTGTGTGGGAAATGAAAGGAGTGGTGGTCAGAAGGCAGGAATGGGTTGAGTGCGTAGATCGGGGAGGCGACAGAGGCTTGGCCAGAGGACAGATGGGGAGAGTAGACAGCAGTGTATTGTGGAGGAAGAATTGACGGGTCCTGCTTATGGAATGGATTATTGTGAGGATCAGACGAGATAACAAATAGGGAAACACCCTAAACCGTAGATTTTTATGATGGGAAGGGGTGTTTAGGTTCTACCTGTTGTAAGTAAATTTGTATATCTGATTTCCTTAGGATTCTTAATTTTAACAGGGAATCTAGACTAATAAAAGGGTAATATGCTAATTAGACCGGGAGACCTTCCAGGGGGCCTTCAGGACGTCCTTCCAGACAAAGTCATGGTGGTGGGTCTAGGCAGAGGCAGTTAAGGACGATCAGGCCAGGAGAGGAGGGCAGTTGGGGGTGATCAGGCCAGCAGGGGGGCAGTTGGGGGTGATCAGGCCAGCAGGGGGGCAGTTGGGGGTGAGCAGGCTGGCAGTAGG
Organism: Antrozous pallidus; assembly: GCA_027563665.1. Classification (NCBI taxonomy): domain Eukaryota; kingdom Metazoa; phylum Chordata; class Mammalia; order Chiroptera; family Vespertilionidae; genus Antrozous; species Antrozous pallidus. The sequence goes on from CM050510.1 coordinate 122,888,297, forward strand.
GGGCAGTTGGGGGTGATCAGGCTGGTCGGAGGGCACTTGGGGGCAATCAGGCCAGTGGGGAGGGGCAGTTGGGGGCAATCACGCTGGCAGGCAGAGTGGTTAGGGACAATCAGGCAGGCAGATGAGCAGTTAGGAGCCAGCAGTCCTGGATGCTTGTGGGATTGGGCCTAAACTGGCAGTTGGACATCCCCTGAGGGTCCCAGATTGGAGGGAGTGCAAGCCAGGCTGAGGGACACTGGCCGTCCCCTCGCCCCCCCACTCCGGGGCACAGATTTTGTGCACCGGGCCCCTAGTTTAACAGATTGATATTGTACTTGATAAATATTGCAAGCCTAAGATTACTCCCCAATAAGTATAGCATGTGTATTTATGTCTTTTTACTTTAATTAGGGATAAAAGTGATTTTTCTTTGCTCTTCTTTGCTTATCTTCTTCTCGATAGCTCGCTCTCATAGAATGAAGTTCGCATTCTTACTTCTGACCACTGACTTGCCTTGTCTCCTCGTAAGTTTCTTTCCCTTTGCCAGGCTAGCGTGTGCACATGCACAGGAAGTTGAGTGTGGCTGTGTACAGGAAGTTGAGGAATCGTAGGACATGGTCAGAGCTGCATAAAGCACAGCATGAAGATATTCAGGTTTGGTTGATGTCCTCTATGCCCTCCTAACATGGGGATTGATGGCGGGACTCCTAATTTCTGATCTTCCCTGTAGTTGACATTGTGCCAGACCTCACTGTGTTGTAGAGCAAACCTCCCAAGTGCAAGGTCATTTTCCAAATGAAAGTGTCATCGAGGAGGAATCTTTGCTTGATGGAAACCATGCTCTCTTTCTAAATGGCAGTCTGTAGGGCCTTATTAATCTTTCCCATTTGCATTAACGTTTCTGTACTCAGGGCTGATGGACGTCCGTATCAGCTACTCCATATCAGCAAAAGTAAACTTTCCTTACTGTGGTAGGATTAAAACCAAACTCAACTAAAATCCTCACTCAGCAAACTGTTTCTAGTAACTAGGACTCAATTAGCCAGCAGTACACATTTATAATACAAATGAATAAAGGCCAACAGTCGGTAAAAACCCTCATATACCTTCAATCTGAAAGGTTAGATGTGTGTGTGTGTGTGTGTGTGTGTGTGTGTGTGGAGACTTACCATTAATTACATTGCTGATTTCTAATGATTTACCTTGGTATTCTAATTCATGGTGTATATACTTCACTCATATATTAGCATATATAGGTTTAGTTCAAGGTGTTTAATTTTTAAGAACGTGGCATTCTCTTGCTAGTGCTGATGGAATAGAACACACCGTGCTCTGCCAGGAGTGTTTGAGGAAGTTGGTATCTCTTCTTTATTCTTCACATTCTTCTCTATATAGAGTGGAAAATGGGTTTCTGGAGGTGGCAGCCTGCGGGGTCAGCCATAGCCCGGCTGCTACCGCCCTGTGCTCCGCGTGCCCTGTCCCGTGTACTGCTCATAGTCTTCCAGGTGGGTAGGGAAAGCACGTCCCGTCTGATGGCTGTGTGGGCTCACTCACACCAGCACGGACGCCGGGGCTCTGACTGTCATTTCTGCCCACTGTGAAACTTTTAACCCCCCCACCCCACGCCCACGAATCCAGCTCACGGGCCCCATCACTTCTAGCACCTCCTCGGGGAGGGCAGCTTGTCTTTCCGAGACCTGTCCACTTTGTTCCATCATCGAGGCAACAAGATGCATAGCTTATATTTTAACTTATGCGTCGTATCAAATGTCTTCTCTTAATCGCATCCCCGCTTCAGTTGTTCTCTGGCGAGGTTGCTGTTGGATTGATCTCCTTCAATTATTGTTAAGTCACGGGGTCTTTGTGTAGACGCGGGCTTTTAATGTTGTTTATACAGTGCGTGTGTCTTTACAGTGGGGCAGTAAATCTCCATCTGCCTTATGGAGGCTGACAGGGCCTCGCTAGAAGGGAGGCGGGGAGAGCCACATCTCGCAGGCATCCAGCCGGCGATGCCCCTGCATCCTTCCTTTCCTTTGGTCCAGGCCAATCCGACATGACCCGACTATTTGCCCAGTAAGTGTACGGGTCAGTGTCACGCCGTCAGCTCTCAGTAATCCACAGTCAGTAGCAGGGAACATGAATAATTTAATCCACTCAGCTGACTCAGGGCCATCAAGCTGGTGAACCCCACATTCCCTGGGGACCCCGACCTCAGCCCAGCACCTTAGTATCAGCGTGGGTCCTCCTTTCACCTGCCACAGGGGTGGGGAGCTGGCCTCCTCGGCCCCCTGAGCCCCTCGAAGAACCTCGGCTCGTCACCATGGATACTCACAAGTCTGCTGACCTTCACGTGCCAGCTGTTCCGCGACCCCACCCAGAAATACTGCCAGAGGTCACCCTGGAGTGCCGGGTGTGACACAGAGGCAGTGGCTTCTGCCTCCCATCCCCCACCCAGCCCTGTGCTTTCCTTCTCAGCGAGTCCCATGTCACTCAGAAGGCAGGAAATAGCCGGAGCGCTCGTTGCTGAGTGATGTTGCTGATGGGGAGTCCACTCCCATGTATAAAATGGCATGGACCACGTGGTAGTTCCACTGTTTCCCTTTAACACAGATTATTACTGTTCTTTTAAATATATGTTATTGATTTTTTACAGAGAGGAAGGGAGAGGGATAGAGAGCCGGAAACATCGGTGAGAGAGGAACATCGATCAGCTGCCTCCTTCACACCTCCTACTGGGGATGTGCCTGCAGCCAGGTACATGCCCCTGATCGGAATCGAACCTGGGACTTGGGACTCTTGAGTCCGCAGGCCAACGCTGTATTCACTGAGCCAAACCGGTTTTGGCAACACAGATTATTTTTTAGTTACATATTTTTTGTTTAAAGTATTACATCTCTCCCCCATTGATCCCTTCCTTACCCTCCCCCCCCCCTTCCCCCCCCCCCCCCCCGGCCTTTGCCACCCTATTGTCTGTATCCATGGGCTGCGCTAACACAGATCATTGAAAGCGGACAATATAAACCAGTTTTAACATGTCACGCCGCTCTTTTAAATTAAATTTATTGAGATAACAGTGGCTGATAACATTATGTAAATTTCAGGTGTCCACCTTTATCATGCAACATCTGTTCTGTGCTCACCACCCAAAGTCCAGTTCTCCTGTGGGGCTGGAGCCTGGCACCACAGGCAGATTGGGTAGGGTTCTCTTTTCACTAGCCTATTTTCAGATTTGAGCATCCTCTGTCTGTAAGCTCTGCTCGGTGCGGCTTGCTGTAGAGTTCTGAGAGTGTCTCAGGCTTTAGTTTCCTGTCATTTGGGAAGAACTGGAGGAGGAGGTGACTGTATACCTGCCCTTGTCTTCTGCCACCTAGAGGTCAAGCGATTACCCTGAGAAATGACTGCCAAGTGGCTTAAGGGTCTCAGAGTTCAATGTTTTTCATTTTAGTCTCTACGTATCTCTTTTAAGGCATGTTAGAGAATAGTAGAACCAGCAGCCTACACCTCTGAGATGAAGCTTCTATATTGAATAAATCCATTAAATAAAAAGGTTTAGGAAATATTAAATAAATAACAGTTTAGGAAATATTAAATAAATAACAGCACAGCCCTAACTGGTTTGGCTCAGTGGATAGAGCATCGGCCTGTGGACTGAAAGGTCCCAAGTTCAATTCCAGTCAAGGGCATGTACCTTGGTTACGGGCACATCCCCGGTAGAGGGTGTGCAAGAGGCAGCTGATTGATGTTTCTCTCTCATCGACGTTTCTAACTCTCCTTCTCCCTTCCTCTCTGTAAAAAATCAATAAAATATATTTTTAAAATAACAGTACAGATAATAAATAATTTGGCACAAATCATGATGAGGGTTTGTGAGTGACTTGCCAAAACCGGTTTGGCTCAGTGGATAGAGCCTCGGCCTGCGGACTGAAAGGTCCCAGGTTCGATTCCGGTCAAGGGCATGTACCTTGGTTGCGGGCACATCCCCAGTGGGGGGTGTGCAGGAGGCAGCTGATCGATGTTTCTCTCTCATCGATGTTTCTAACTCTCTATCCCTCTCCCTTCCTCTCTGTAAAAAATCAATAAAATATATTTAAAAAAAAGAAGAAGTTGTAGCCATGGTGTCACGGGTAAGAGCTGTCCAGCAGCCAGGCCTGCAGGCTGCCCAGGGATCCAGAGACCCCGCTGGGCAGGGTGAGGCAGTGACATCTAGCTCTGTGTCAGCGCACGTGGTGCCCTCACAGTACACAGCCTTGGCACTTGAAGAGAAATTTTTCCTTTAGTTTTATTTATTTATTTTTAAAATATATTTCATTGATTTTTTACAGAGAGGAAGGGAGAGGGATAGAGAGTTAGAAACATCTATGAGAGAGAAACATGGATCAGCTGCCTCCTGCACACCCCCTACGGGGGACGTGCCTGCAACCAAGGTACATGCCCTTGACCGGAATCGAACCTGGGACCTTTCAGTCTGCAGGCTGATGCTCTATCCACTGAGCCAAACCAGTTTCGGCTTTCCATTAGTTTTAGGGGAGTGCTTTCGTAGTTTACCTTTAGCTCAAGTGGAAGCAGAAACCAAATGCTAACTTTCCCAAAGGTTATATAAGTTAAGACTAGGTGTGCAACTTTTGAAATGAAATTAGCTTGGTCTTCGGTGTCCGTAAAGAATTATTCACGTGCTGATTATTCCTGTTGTGTTGGGAAAGTGTGTCACTTAATACTAGCAGAAAGGGTGGCAGCATAAAACTATAGTTTCTTGAACAAAATTTATGGGTTTTGTACATTTGCAATATCAATAAACCAGTCACGATAGTTTATAACAAGATTTCCGGCTCAAATTGTGAAAATGACTGTTTTAAATCTGTAGAGCTAAATAAATACCAGACAATTTGGGAAATAATGAGGTGAAATGTAATTGATGGTGGTTATTCCTGAAGATAAAGTTTAAAGTCATCTCCTCCAATGTCCTATAAACTTGCCAGCCCCACAGGGTCTGTGTTTGCAGCTGAAGTTTTCAGGAAGCCGATTTAATTAGCGCTGTGCGCTTTCCGAGGCCGTCTCAAGTGGAACTTTGTTCGTTTCAGAAGCGGGTGTGCTGGAGCTTCGAGGCAGCCGCACAGGAGCAGCGGCGGGGCTGTGCCCAGGCGAAGGCCAGCGCCCTGCTGTCCCCGGGCAGCCGGGAGCCGGAGGCACAGCCTGGAGGCCGCCCCCCTGCGCCAAGGCCAGCCAGCGACCAGGGGCCACCAAGCGTGAGGGTAGGTTCCTGTTCCTGCCACACCACCTGGGAACCCATTTAAATCTTACCTAACAATAGACAAACATGTAAGTTGACCGTACCTCCGCCACTCACATCAGCCAATCAGGAGCGATATGCAAATTAACCCACCAAAGATGTCGGTTAATTTGCACATACAGACATCAAGTGATGGGAGACGGGTGGGACGGAAGGCAAGGTGGAGCCAGAGCAGAAAAGCGGGGCCAGCAGCCAGGGAGACGGGTGGGACGGAAGGCAAGGTGGAGCCAGAGCAGAAAAGCGGGGCCAGCAGCCCATTCTAGCACAAATCTTCATGCACCGGGCCTCTAGTATTCTAATAAAAAGTGTCAATAACCATTGTTCTGATCCGTCTGCGGCTGTGATTTGTCAACTAGGTCCCCCCGCCCGGTGGAAGGAGCTCCGCCCAGCCCTGCCAGAGATGTATTGCGGGAGAGTCTGTAAGTGCATTCACCTTCTTGTGTCACAGAAAGGGTAGACTTGTTCTTAAATATTAGACCCATAAAACAAAGTTAATAAAAAAGGCAATTACACTTCGAAGGAATGAGGGATGTAAATAAAAAGGTGCCATTTGATTTAAGCTTTTTTTAGCATTCTACTGGGGTGCAAGCTAATTTGTCTCCAGCTTCAAGTTGGAAATAGAAATTGCAAATATGTTTAAAATCCTTTTTAAAAGCAGGATTTAGGGAAGGGAACAGGCCACTGGATGGGATGAACACAGATCTTTTGAGGACATCTGGGAAGAAAGGCCTGCCCTTGTTTAATTATCCAAATAGGAATCAGTGTTGTTTTTTCTCATCTGTGATAAGCTTTTCTTTCGGGTTTCCATAAACTCCCCATAAACCAAAGATTTCAGGAGAAATGCAGTATTCACACCATTAATTCAAAGTCAAGGACAGTCTAACACTGCCAGGGCCCAGTTCTCAGTCTCCTGTGTCAGGTGGAATATCATAAAGTATACATTAGCATAATCATGCCTTGGTTATTAATTTTGAGCTTATTCTAAGAACAAGTTAATATATCTTTGATAACCTCTGTAATTCTTGGGGGTTTTTCAATTTAAACATTGGAATCTTAATATTGTAATAAAATAGAATTATGTTTAATTTTACGTAGAAACCAGGAGTGCGTATAAGTGTGTGTGCGCATGTCTGTGTATTTCTGCTTTTGCTCATTAAAGATTTTTACAGAAGCACATTGTTCTGATTTTGATAAGCAAAAGATTGAGTCACCAAATTAGATCTTCAGTGGATACATTGCAAGTTATTATGCCTTACAGTGATAGGCCACGATTTTGTTTTATTCCAAGAACCGAAAGTGTGTCATTGTCACCTCTGCACCTCTGCTCATGTGACGTCATCGGTCAAGTGTAAAAACAAAGCCGGCGCAGGTGCGCGCTTCTTCCTCGGTGCGGTCCTTAGGAAGCCCTGCTCTCGCAGGTGACGGGCTCCCGCCCAGTGGGGAAGGCAGAGAGCCGGCACTTGAACTTATTCTGCTGAGGATGGGTCACATGACTGCCACACATGCCTTGCAATGCAAAGAAGTACTATTTACCTTGAGAAATGTGACCCATTGCGTATTGCCGCTGCCCTCCCTTCTCATCCCATGTCAGTGTCTTCCAAACCCCACCCCTGGGGCACACCCTGGGAATGAACTTGGATCTTTGTGCTCTCAGAGCTGTGCGCTGGCAGGAGTGACTTAAAGGGAAAAAAATTGGCTCAAGCAACTGATTGGATCATTTTGGCTAATATTCTGTTTGAACAACAGTACCTATTTGATTAGGGTTTTTCCTTCCTTTGTAATTCCCCAAGCTTGCCTCTGCTAGGTTTCACAGAAAATGAGTCTATGCGCAGAAAACCTATATTGATATGTAAATATATCAGTTTGGGGTTAATGCTTGATATTCTTTTTCATCTAAATTTCAGAAACCGACTTTAAAAAATCAGTTTCTCCCTATTTGTAGTTATTTTCAATAAAATCTCACCCAGCCTTGGGTGATTTAATATTTACACCCACTATTTCTGAAAGTCTTATGTAAATAAAGATTGAAATATGAATTCGAAAAGTCACACCTCTTGATATTTGAACAGACTCTAGCTGCATATATCTTCTTTTTCTAATAATATGGCTACTTTCCGTCCTAATCTTTTAAAATAAGAAGACACTATTTTTGCATTTTAGAACATTGGAAGTCCAGTGTTAAACAAAAAGCAAATAGTATTTTCAGCAATGCAGGGTCCCAGGGAGCAGTGCTTAGCACAGATCACCGGTGGGCATAGCCCTGCATGTCAGATGGCTTCATTAAACATGCCATGCCACGTACCAGGCTGCGCCACACACCAGGCCTGCCATGCACCAGGCCCCGTCACGCACCAGGCCCCGTCACGCACCAGGCCCCGTCACGTACCAGGCTGCGTCACTCACCGGGCCCACCATGCACTAGGCCCCATCACGCACCAGGCCCACCATGCACCAGGCCCATCATGCACCAGGCCCCGTCGCGCACCAGGCCCGCCCACCATGCACCAGGCCCGCCCACCATGCACCAGGCCCACCATGCACCAGGCCCGCCCACCATGCACCAGGCCCACCATGCACCAGGCCCCGTCACGCACCAGGCCCGCCATGCACCAGGCTGCGTCACGCACCAGGCCCGCCCACCATGCACCAGGCCCACCATGCACCAGGCCCCATCACGCACCAGGCCCGCCATGCACCAGGCCCCGTCACGCACCAGGCCCGCCATGCTCCAGGCTGCGTCAGGCACAAGTGCCTCCCGCCTGGTCTCCATCCTCACCCCTGGCCCAGGGGCAGTTCGTGTGGCTTTCTTAACGGGAATCTTGCGTGTGATTGTGAGCTTATTTGATGCTTTTCCCCAGGAGCCCCTTCACATCCTAGTTCCCTGGCATTTTTCTGATCCGAGTGGGATGTCGGCTCATCAGTCAGCTCTGCCCTGAATTCTCCCCGTGGCTGTCTCGGCTCGGTGCCCGAGCTCCGGTTTTCCTCCTGTCGCTGAGCTGTTCCTTATTTTTTATCACGAGTCATTTCTCACAAATGCAAGGTCTTGACTGCTCACCTCTGCCAGGATGTCCCCCAGACCTCCTCACGCTCGGTCATTGTTACAGTGACCGCTATTCAGTGGTCGCTGAGGTCGTTCTCTGTTAAGGTTGAACTCACATATGTTGTCATTTGGAAAGCTCTCTCAGCCCAGAGGTATCTGCTCGTGTTCCTGACGGTGGAACCGAACCGTCCTCTTCCGGTGGGACATGGTATTATGGCACTCGGGGTCTCTCCCCGGCGCCGGGCCAGGCTGCCCTCGCTCTGGGCACCGTCCCGGGCTGTCAGTCTGCGAGCAGTGCCCGTGGTCGCTATCCCTGCCGGGCTTTCTTTCCCTCCTCAGCGGTTCTGGTGCTGGACCAGGGCCTTGGAGCCGGCTTCCTTTTCGGCTGCTCAGCCCCAGGGCCCCGGGGTGACCTCGCTGTAAATTCAAACCCGCTAACGGAAACCTCAGAAGCTGCCAGAGCCCTCCCGGGTGATCGGGAGAGATCCGTGAACGGGGAGGCATGATCGTTAGTGAGAAGAGGGTGGCCTGTAAGACGGAAACCGTGGGAAGGACAGATCGGGGTGGTAGTTGAGGGGCTGGTCTGTATTCTCAGCACCAAGTGTTCGAGGGGGATCTGGCCCCTGACACTCCGTAGCAGGAGCCCTTCAGGGAAGGGGCCACCCTCAGGTGTCACTGGGTCAGCGAGACACTGAGTGGCCTGCTTTCTCTCCGCTCCGTCCCCCAGCTTTGTGTCCCCTGCTCTGTTGTGGAGGCTGCACTTCCGGCCGCCCTGGCTCCGGTTTCTGACACTGGACACCAGCGTGGCCGGAGGGGGTGGCAGCCGGGGCATTTCTCCCTCCTTCCTCCTTCAGGGCAGCCTCTCAGCACCACCCTCCAAGGTCCCAGCTCCTGCACAGGGGTCCCCTGGTCCCACCACTCGCTGGCCCTCCCAGCTCAGGCTGGGGCTCCCCACAGGGGGGATTGCCAGGTTGCCGCCCCCTCCCCTGTGTGGCTCAGATCTCCTCCCCCATTTGTGGACTTGATCGCACGTTACATTCCCTGTGTGGGGAGTGCCTAGATTGGACCCCATCTGGGCCTATCAGCTAATGCATGGCCAGTGTCCCTGGAAAAGACAAGAAAAGCAAAGCACAGGCAAGAAAAGAAAAAAGAAAAGAAGAAAAAAAAAGAGCATTTTTTTTTGTTTGTTTTTGTTTTTACTTAACCCTCTCCCGAGGATATTTTTCCGTTTATTTTATTTTTGTATTATTGTCTTTAGAGAGTGTGGAAGGGAGAGAGAGACAGAGAGAGAAACGTTGATCTGAGAGAGACGTGGATCAGTGGTCTCCTGTCCGTGCCCTGTCCAGGGCCGGGGATCTAGCCTGCAACCCATGTACGTGCCCTTGACCGGAATGAAAAACCCAGACCCTTCAGTCCGAGGGCCAACACTCTGTCCACTGAGCCCGACTGGCTAGGGCAGGGTCGGCAAACCGTGGCTCAGTTTGCTGACCCCCGGGCTAGGGCAAGGACTGCAGTTTTACGCACAGGCCTCCGGGCCTTTCTGCCTGCCCTCGGGCTCAGGGTCTTGGGCCAGGCTCAGCGTCGGGGAGTGGCCGAGCCGGGCCTGGCTTGCAGTAACGGGGGGTAGAGGGCGGTGTTAAATGGAAAAATACAGTCAGGTCCTCTGCCGTGGCCCATCACTGGTGTCCCTTCACTTTCTTTCGCCTGGCGTTAGTGGGCTTTACTGCCCACACCGGAACCCAGCATAGAAACCATGATGGTTGGCATTACTGCCAGCACCCCAACCCGCTTCCCAGTGAACTGACTTGGGGTCCTGGCCTGTACGTGGGGGCTGAGGCCGGGGTCTTCTTCAGCCTCTGCTGTTCGCTGTGTGACACTCCGTTGGCCACTCCATTGCCTGGTGGCGGGGCTGGGCCACCGCAGGGCCAGGAATGGAGAGCCGGGAGGGGGTTGTGGGTTCATTGTTGCCCTGGAGGGACCGCAGGAGGAGCCAAGCGTGATGATGACTCTGATTCTAAACAGATGTGCATTTTTTTGGGGTACTTTTATCTCCAAGTGGTGACCTTTGAAATCTTTGCTTTATTTGTTCGCCTGCCGGTCTCATCGGTGATTGCTCTGTCCACGTGCCGCGCCCCGAAGCGGAGGAGCCGAGCGGGAGCGGACGCGGCCCGGCGGAAGCGGGGCTCTGCCTGTCTCCTGTGCTCCCCTGGCGTCAGGCGGCACCAGGGCCACGGAGGGCCGCGTGACGTCCTGCCACAGATTAAGAAAGGCCGATGTGCAGTGGCCCGCTCCGTGCGTCCTGTTTCAACAGCCGGTTCCTGTCAGTCCTGTACTCCCGCGTCCTGAGAGAAGAGGACGCGATCTCGGAGTCATCAGCAGGGTCTCATTGATCCCCCTGTGAGAATGGACTTGTGCTCCGTGCCGTCCCCCTCGGCGTGTCAGGGTCCTGACTCATGGGCCTGACCCCGTCAAGTTAGCGATCAGGGCAGTGCGGCCCGCAGGGGTACGTGATCGGCCTGCCAGGCCGCCTGGTTGGGAGCGGGGCTGGCTCCAGCACGCACTGCGCCCCCCCCCCCCCCCCCGTCCTTCCTGGCTGGTGTGTGTGTGTTTACAGCCAGCATGCCAGCATCGCTTCCCAACACGGGGTGCAGCGGCTGCTCCGACGCCCCAAGAAGGGCAGCAGGGAGACTGGGGGTCTTTGTGGACCGCAGTCCCAGACACGGTGAGAGCTGCTTGGCTCAGAGGCAGGGCTGAGTTATTCACACTGTGAACGGAGAAGCTGGCCAGGGGGAAACTTGGGCTGAGCCAGTGCAGCCAAACGTGAGTCCCAGAATAGATGCTTTGGAAAAAATATATATTTTATGGTTTTTTTACAGGGAGGAAGGGAGAGCAATAGTTAGAAACATCGATGAGAGAGAAACACTGATCAGCTGCCTCCTGCACACCCCCCACTGGGGATGTGCCCGCAACCAAGGTGCATGCCCTTGACCGGAATCGAACCCGGGACACTTCAGTCTGCAGGCCGACGCTCTATCCACTGAGCCACACCAGTGAGGGCAGAATAGATGCTTTTGAATAGACTCACTGACAGCCTCCGATTGAGCTTCTGGCAGGGAAGCTTGCTCGGGGGTGCGGGCACAGGAAGGGAGTGTTACTAGAAAGGCTTAACTTCCATCGTTGCCGGGCTCTGCAGGAAGGGAGCCTGCAGGTGACGAGGCGAACAGAACACAAACCTTTCTCCAGGAGTGAGGTGTTATCTGTGAGGGGGTGGTGGGATGGCATAAAAGAAAAGTTAGCACTTTAAGGAAAATGCAGTTCAGACTTTTTATAAGCCTGTTAGACTAAGCCAGTGGTCGACAAACTCATCAGTCAGCAGAGCCAAATATCAACAGTATGACGATTGAAATTTCTTTTGAGAGCCACATTTTAAAATATATTTTATTGATTTTTCACAGAGAGGAAGGGAGAGGGATAGAAAGTCAGAAACATCGATGGGAGAGCAACATCGATCAGCTGCCTCTTGCACACCCCCTATTGGAGATGTGCCCACAGCCATGGTACATGCCCTTGACCAGAGTCGAACCTGGGACCTTTCAGTCCGCAGGCCGACGCTTTATCCACTGAGCCAAACCGGTTCGGCTGAGAGCCACATTTTTTAAACTTCAATTTCTTCTAATGCCACTTCTTCAAAATAGACTCGCCCGGGCCGTGGTATTTTGTGGAAGAGGCACCCTCAAGGGGCCAAAGAGCCACAGTTTGCTGACCACAGGTCTAAGCTAACGCAATGCGTCCCTTCTGCTCAGAACACATGAAGTGCACAGTTAATCCTGTAAGTGAAGAGGGAGCACAAAACACACCCCTCGCCACTGTCCTCCGTCTTGGCCTGGGTTGGGTTTGGCCTGGGATGGGTCCAGGACTGTGGGCCAGGATTCTAACGCCCAGTGGAGGTGTGGAAGCTGGAATCTGCATAAAGCTCAGAGCCTTGAAGACCTGTCTGGACCTTAGGGCTTAGAAAGTTCAAACACCAGCCGTGCGTGGGCATGGGCTTCCGTTTTAGTCTACCTCAGCAGCACAAGCACCAAACGCCAAACATTAGCATAAAAAGGTACAACTGTTGAAGACATTATGGTCTTTCATCGTGACAAATGCAGAGAGGCGTCCCCCACCGGACACAGGATGCAGAGAGGAAACAGCAGCACTAAGCAAACCGCCATGGTTGGGGATAGGGGGTCAGCAACTATAATCGGGAGAATACAGGCCTCCAAGAGTCTGAAATAATAAATGAAATTTACTGTAAAGATAAGCATTTTAAAATGTTTAAAAGTGATCAAAGAAGAAATGGAGCCATAATGAAAGACTAGAACAGTACGAAGAAAAAGCAATTGGAAGATTTTTAAAAAAGAACTTCTTAAAGTGAATGATGTGGTCATTGGGAAGTTGCAAAACCATCAGATTAGACACAGTTGAAGGCCAAGTTTGTGAATCAGAAGATAAATCAGGAAAGTTTCTGAAATGCACCAAGTGAAATAAGTAGAAAGTAGGAAAGTGTTTAGGAGTCATAGAGGAGAAAATGAGAAGACCTATTAGGAAACCCAGAATGGAGGAATATTAAAATGGGAGAGGAGAAGAAAATAAAAAGATTTGAAAGGAATAGTGACTTTTAAAAAGATAATGGCTGAGGATTTCCTAGAACTGGAAGAAAGCCAGACAGTTTTGAAGCAGAAGAACAAGATGAGGGAAATCACCTACCAGTTATCAAGACATACAACAAAGCTGTGATGTTTAAGATGATGGGTTATTAGTCCGGCAATAGACACATGGACCAATGAATAAAATCCTGGGCTTAAACAAACATATATGGCAGCTTATACTTTACAGAGAAGATATTAGAAATCAGTTGGAAATGACAAGGAATTCTGTAAATTGTGCTGAGAGGCCCTGTCTTGTCTCTTGACCCCATCCGCCCCTCTCCCTCGTCCCCAGCAGCTCAGAGTGTGCTTCCCAGACGTCCGTCTGACCTCATTTCTACAACTCTGACGCCCAGAGCTGCTCTTGCCTGCTGCTGCTGAGGGTCTCGGGACAAGTTTCTAGGTCAAAGAAGTTTGAGAAATGCTGAATCCTTTTCCTCACTTCTTTTTTTAATTATTATTACTAGGGGCCCGGTGCACAAAATTTGTGCACTGTGGGGGGAGGGGTCCCTTCAGCCTAGCCTACCCCCTCTCACATACTGGGAGCCCTCAGGGGATGCCCTACTGATGGCTTAGGCCCGCTCCCCGGGGGGGAACGGGCCTAAGCCACAGTCTGGCCTCCCTTTGTGGGAGGCGACTGGGCTGATCAGGGAAAGGCACCAGCCCCATCACCCCACTGCTGCAGCCACTGCCAGTCACCAAGGTGTTTTCATCAACCCAGACTCTGGTCCCTTCACCATGAAAAAATGACAATTTTCTTTAGGCATTTTCAACATGTGTCTTTCATAGGATATGACATTTCTTTATTTTTCTTTTTTTATCCTCACCTGCGGATATGTTTCCATTGATTTTTAGAGAGTGTGGAAGAGAAGGGGAAAGACAGGGAGAAACATCAAAGTGAGAGGAACACTTTGATTGGTTACCTCCAGCATGAGCCCTGACCTGGGCCCCAGCCAGAGAGGAGCCTGCAACCTGGGTACATGCCCTTGATCAGAATATAACCCAGACCCTGCGGTTGGCAAACTTAGGGATTATCCACTGAGCCAAACTGCCTAGGGAAAGGATATATTTCTAAGCCTTCCAGCAGCAGACCTATGTTTTTTTCTCCAGGAGTGTGGTGGAAGAACCCTAGATTACTTTTTTGGATTCTTATACCCAAGTTACTGAGAATATTATCAGTGGCGTACAGGGAGCTTAGCCAATGAGAGATCAGAAAAGGTGTTTCCTCTATAGTTCACATCTATCTCTGATCTCCGGCTCCACCCCTGCCAAGGCCTAAAGCTTCTGGCCCTGGGCGGGGGACCTCCGGTTAGCTGTAGTTGCCCTGCTCCACCCAAGGCCAAGGCCGAAGGCCTCTGGCTGATGCTCTGAGGATGGGGCCCTGGGTGGTTGACCTCCAGTGCATACACTGCCTCCCCACCCCTAGTGCTACCCCGCCCTCTCACGCACCTCACCGCCCCACCCCCTGCTCCTGATTGGCTGGTAGCGTAGCAAAGGTACGGTAATTTGCATGTTTCTCTTTTAATAGATAGGATTATTATTTCTCTTTCTGTAGTATATTCCTTATTGATTTCAGAGAGTAAAGGAGAGGGAGACAGAAACATCAATGAGGATAGAGAATCATTAATCAGCTGCCTCCTGCAGGCCCCACAGTGAAGATGGAGCCAGCCGCTCAGACAGATGCCCTGACCGGGAATTGAACCATGACCTTCTGGTTCATAGGTCAACACTCAATCACTGAGTCATGCCAGCTGGGTCCCACTTATTTTTTAAAATATATTTGTATTGATTTCAGAGAGGAAGGGAGAGGGAGAGAGAGAAACATCAATGATGAGAATCGTTGATCGGTTCGGTGATCTCTACCACTCCCCACACAAGATTGAGCCTGCATCGGGGCATGCTCCCTGACCAGGAATTGAACCATGACCTCTGGTCCACAGGTCAGCGCTCAGCTGCAGCCACGTAGCTGGACTTTCCCACTTCCTATGGATTTGCTGTGCATTAGACGGGGCAACACCCTGAGACTCACAGTGAAGAAACCGGTTCATTTCCTTCAGTGTCCTCTTGTAAAGAGAGCTCGTCACAGCCCTGGCTGGTTTGGCTCAGTGGGTAGAGCATCAGCCTGGGGACTGAGGAGGCCCAGGTTCGATTCCGGTCGGGAGCACGTGCCCGGGTTGCGGGCTTGATCCCTTTTGGGGGACGTGCAGGAGGCAGCAAATCAGTGATTCTCTCTCATCATTGATGTTTTTCTCTTTCCCTCTCCTTTCCTCTCTGAAATAAAAAAAGAGACATTTAAAAAAGAGAGAGAGAGAGAGAGCTCGGCACACATGGACTTCGGGACTGTTGGGAAGCAGCCTGGCGGGAAAGCTCAGCCTGCAGTCACCATGGTGCTCGGCCTTCCGCAGTCCGGGCTCCGCTGGGCTCCGCTGGGCTCTTCAGGCCGGTCTCCCGTCACTGCCCGTGTGCGGCCCAGTCACAGCCTCTCCAGTTCTGGAACGTTCTGACCTCATGCCATTCTCACTGCCTGGGACGGCCTCTCCCACCCTGTAGGATCCAGTCCGCCTCCGTGGTCCACTCGGGGCACCTGGCTTTGTGTGAAACCTTCCCCGACCCTCAGCAGGTGGAGTCAGTGCCACCATAGCTTCGTCCCCATCACCTGAATGAACTGTCCTGTGCGATGCTGCTGTCAGTCAGGCCTGAGTCTCTCCTATTGGGCCCCGTGGCTTCGGGCACACCCGCCCGCCGGGAACTGGGACACCATCGTGGGCCTGGCTGCTGTTCTCCCCGCCGCCAGCCCACACCAGCCTTCCTGGCATCCAGGGGCCACTGCCATCACAGTGTGGTCTCGGAGAGCAGGCCGGCCTCTGCTGTTGGGCCACAGAGCCACGCTGTGCCTGCTGTGTGATGGCCAGGGGTGACAGAGGTTCCTGAGTGCTGGAGAGACCTCATTTCACGGTGGCGCCGTGTCTGGCCACCTGTCTGCCACCAGCTGTCCGGCTCCCCCAGCTATTTCTGCGGGAGGTGAGGGGACACGAGGCCTGGTCCAGGAGACAGGGCAGAGGCCCCGGCCGGATGGGGATGAACCTGGGCTGTTTCCAGGTCCCGTCCCCCCAGTACCCACTTTTGTGTTAAATCCGATTCAGTGTTTGGACATCATTTTAAAAAATTATGTTGCCCTAACCGGTTTGGCTCAGTGGATGGAGCGTCGGCCTGTGGACCAAAGGGTCCCAGGTTCGATTCCAGTCAAGGGCATGTACCTTGATTGTGGGCACATCCCCAGTGAGGGGTGTGCAGGAGGCGGCTGATCGATGTTTCTCTCTCATCGATGTTTCTGACTCTCCATCCCTATCCCTTCCTTTCTGTAAAACATCAGTAACATATTTTTTTAAAATTCTATTTTATGGACATACAGATATTTTTATTCTCCTTTTTCCTCAGAGGCAAGAGGAGAAATAACATTTATTAAGGACATTCTACATACGGGCACTGTAGGAAATGCTTTAACTATCTTAACTATAATATTTTTATATTTATAGGCATACCCCGTTTTATTGCGCTTTGCTTTATGGTGCTTCGCTGATGCTGATTTTTTTTTTTTTTTTTTTACAAATTTAAGGTCAGACCCTTCACCAGCAAAAAAGGCTCAGATGATGCATAGTATCTTTACCAAGAAAGTATTTCTGATTAAGAGATATGCCTTTTCAGGCACGGTGCTATTATTACACACTCACTAGGCTACAGGACAGTGTCAGCAGCTTTCATGTGCCCTGGGAAAGCAACAGATTCGCATGAGCAGTTCTCTCGCGAGACTTGCTTTATCGGGATGCCCCGGCCACCTTGTCTCCGGGGTCGCCCTGTGCTTCGTGAGCTCGCCCCTGCCTCCGAAATGAGGCCTCGTTCGCCGGGGCAGCGGGCTCTTCATGGGGAGCAGGTCTGCGTGTTGGTGAACACGCAGCCGCCGCAGGTGAATTTCCTCCATGAAAATAATTCCCACGTGTGCTGTTTTGTCATTTTAGGGCCACTTTAACCACACCGCGGCCCATTAGAAGAAGGGAGCTGGACGAGGACCAGTCCAACTTTGAACCTCCCGGGGATGGCGGACGTAAGCCTCTCTCGGAGGGCTGTGGGTGCGCACCCGCACCCTCATCCCGGCCACCCGTCGCCCCCCGCGGCCCAGCCCGGAGGACCCTGTCACGTCCGGAGAGACTGCGGACCGCCGGCGCCTCCGGAGCCATCTGCCCGTGCGTCCCGGTGGGAAGGAGGTCGGCTGTGTCTCCGGAAAGTTCTGAAAATTTCAGTCATCGGATTTCCTATGAGGTTGGAGGCCCCTGTGGCTTCTGGCCCCACATCCAGATGTGGCCTCCCTTCTGTACTCTCCGTGGCTTTGGGGGGGCGTCCAGGGCTGCTTGGGCATTCTTTTTAATGAAGACTTATTTTTGTACGTAAATGCCCCGTCATCTGAAACTCGCCGCCTGCCGGAGGCCGAGCCGGGCTGCGTGACTGCGGCCCGAAGTCATCAGTCATCAGGCACAGGGTCCCCGGGCATTAAATGGCGGTTTCTCACTTTCCTGGGTTTTCCATGTGTCTGTCGTCTGACTGCGGAGACCGGTGTCATTTGCCCCCGTGTCGGAGGCTTCCCGGGGTGTCCCCGTCACCCAGGACAAGTCCCCAACAGATGGGGCTGGTTAAGGGATTGCTCTGGGTTCTTCCCTGCCCGAACCAGAGGCGGGACCAGGTGGTCTCAGTGTGTCACCCACGTGGGCCGGTTCCCTGCCGGCCACCAGCCCCCGCCGTGGCGCTGAGGAGCCCGAACCATCAACAGTCATCATGTGTTAGTTGTGGAGGGACGCACATCGGAAAGACAGACGGGCACCGGGAGCCGTCTGTGATGTGGACGCTCAGAACCGCTAGACAGGAAGCTGGCGCTCCAGCCAAGCCAATGGCCAAGGCAGTGACGGAGGAAGGGGGGACCCCGGGGGTGCAGGTCATGGGGGAAGGGGTCCCTGCTCCCAATTGGCCTGTCCCCCCCACCCCCCGCCAGTGGATGGGGTGCCCACAGACTGGGGCTCCACCCTTGGCTTTGGTGGGTGGGGCCAGGGAAGGGACACAGCCAGACCAGCCTCCCCTTGTCCTGCTGTCCTCCAGCTCGAGAGGGAGTAGGACGTCAGTGATCCTCAGAGATGGAGGCAGAAACAGAGCCGTCGTGCTGAGCCCGAGGGTGACGCGCGGAAGAGAGCTAGGTCCTCAGGAGGATGCTGCGGGCACCTTTGGGGCCTGAGGCGCCTCTGGGAGAAGCCGAGCTCTGGAGGCCCTGGGCCTCCCCATTGCCCACTGTTCCCCTGCCAAGCACCCTGCCAAGCACCCCCCCCCCCCCCAGGCCTGAGTGGGCACAGGATGAGAGAGAGCAGATCGCCTTCACGACCCACACAACAGCGAGGGCGCTAACGCGGTGACAGTGAGGCTGGGGTGCGGCCAGCCTGTCTGTGGCACGGCCTCTGACAGGCACCTGGTTCCCGTGACGACGCCGTGGGCATTCCCAGCCGTGCCCACTTTACACGTGGCGCCAGGTCCCGAGAAGCTGCGCCGTCTGGGGCCGCTCACCGGGCGGAGGACTGCCCTCAGAGCCCGCCTGGGACCAGCAGGGGTCTAGGACCGTAGTGCGGCTCTTTGGCCCCTTGAGTGTGGCTCTTCCACAAAACACCACGGCCTGGGCAAGTCTATGTTGAAGAAGTGGCGTTAGAAGACCTTTAAGTTTAAAAATTTGGCTCTCCAAAGAAATTTCAATCGTTGTCCTGTTGATATTTGGCTCTGTGGACTAATGAGTTTGCCGGCCACTGGTCTAAGCCACCCAGAGCTGTGATGTGACAAGCCAGGTGAGTGTCATGGACGGAAGACACGCCTCTTCCTTGCAAACACCTGGGGGAGAATGTGCGTCTCCTTGCCGTCGAAATACTGCTGGAATGTTTCTAGAATGCAGAGCCTCAAAAGCAAGCGTGCACAGATACACACACACACACACACACACACACACACACACACACACTCACCCCTGAGGGGATGGACACTGCTCACTGCCCTACCCTGGGTGGGTAAAGGGACTCCCCTGGGGAGACAGACGTGGCCTTCAGGGAGACGGGGAGCCCCCTGTGCGGAGGCGCGATGATTAAGTCGGGTGCTCTCCTCCGCTCGGTGTAGCGGCTGCCGGGCTGGAGTGCGGGCTGCCCGAGGCCTTGCGGTTCCAGAAACACCCCGGGCCTGTGGCGGGGCAGCTGGCCCAGCGCCGCCGTCACTTAGCGGAGATGGCAGCTCTACCCCCGGGAAGGAGCGTGGCCGGCTCCCTGTCTGAGTATGCTTCCCCGGAGAGACCACCACCATTTGATCTATTTTTGATTAAAATTTAAAAATTAAAAATTAAATCAGATGCTGTCACTCCTTGGGGAAAACACGCTTGGGTTCTGAAGTATTCCCCACAGTCACCTTGAGACTCTGCGGCAGCGTTGTCGCATCCATGGGTGGTCCGCGTGTGTCCTGCGTAATTAAATCGCGTGTGGCCGGTGGCCCGTGCCTCCGCGCCGGGTCCTGGTGGGGGCGGCGCCGGGAGAGGGGCAGGTGGTGCTGCCCAGCCAGCCGGGACCCCACAGGTGTCCAGCACGGCCCCTGCCCCCTGCCGGCTCCCCAGAGCCGTCTTACTCGCTGTCACCAAAGGCGCCCCCCGCTCCTGCTCAAGCAGCCTGAGCGCCTGTCATGTCATACCAGCAGTGACGGGTGCGGCCCCGGAAACAAAGCAGGCACACCTGGATTTCCTAGGACAGTGGTCGGCAAACTGCGGCTCTCGAGCCACATGCGGCTCTTTGGCCCCTTGCGTGTGGCTCTTCCACAAAACACCACGGCCCCGGGCGAGTCTATGTTGAAGAAGCGGCGTTAGAAGAAGTTTAAGTTTAAAAAATTGGGCTCTCCAAAGAGATTTCAATCGTTGTGCTGTTGATATTTGGCTCTGTGGACGAATGAGTTTGCCGACCACTGGCCTGGGAAAATGTGCTTTGCGGAATCGAATCTAGGACCTCTTTGTATGGGATGCCGTTGTCGGTCTGTCTCGGCTTCTGGGAAAGCCGTGCCGATGGGATCCGGGCAGGCCTGGCAGAGGAGATGCCAGCGTTGCATCAGCGTGCCCACGGTCACGCACCACGCCGGCGTGGCGGACGTGGCTGAGCCGGGACTTTCTCTCCACGTGTGTGGGACGCGCCTGAGTGTGTGAGAGTGCGGGGCCCAGCATGTGAGGGCCCCGGGGCTGCGGCTGCTCGTCAAGTGCACACGAGCGGGGCCCACGCCGTCTCAATCAGCCAGTGTCAGGCCCTGGACTCGTCCTTTTCCCTCTGGTCTCGAAGGTTCTGGCCGCAGGTCCGGCTCGTGCACGTGGTCCGTTACAGATAACCCAACCTAACCAACAGTGACCGCCTAATCCAACCTGGCACCAGTTCAAGTTCACTTTCCTCCACGTGATGCGGTCCCGTCTTCCTTCCCGGGGCTTCTTTCCCTTCCTCCGTGGCCACCGTCCTGCTTCCTCACCTGCACACGTCCCCTGCGGTGAGCGCCACGTGCCTGAAGGTTCTGAACTGGAAACCAGTGGGCGCCCGGAGCCCCCTCGGACCCCTCCTGCCCCCCGTGGGCTGGGCACCTCGGGACCCTCACCGTCTCCCTACGCCTGTACCTGCTGGGAGCCGGCGCCGCGTGCCTCTCCCTGTCAGGAAAGAATGAAAGACAACATCTAGGGTGCAATCGTGGAGGGGAGCAATCGTGGAGGGTGCAAGTTTCTGGGCAGGCAAATAAATTGGATTTAAGTATATTACAGTCATAATCTTTTCCTGCCTCTCTCCAGACGGCCTCTGTACATGGAAAAATGAGAATGTATTCGCAGACAAAGCGTGACCTGAGGGAGCAGCCCGCCGGAAGCTGGATTTTCAATAACATAAGACAATAAAGCTTAGACGCCTAACCTGCTGCAATATGGTCAGAGCATAAAGAGCTTAGCTGCTAATAAAAGGGAAGGGGCCGCCCCCCCCGCCTGACGAGGCGGGCCCCCCAGAAGGACACTTCATAAAGATCATAATGGGTTAGCTGGGATCACGCAGACACGGGGCCCCTTGTTGACCGATTGTCTGACACTTGTCACCTATGGGTCTGATATTAATAAGTTCCATGTTGATTTCCTTGGGGTATTTTTGTCCCTGTAATTGCACACCTTCCTGCGGTGGCCCCGCGCGGGGCGGCATGCAGGCTACAGGTACCCGATGGCGAGATGCATATGCGTCGCTCTCTCCCCTCCGGGCTGTGCCCGCCGTGCCGAGGCACCCCCCCTCGGCGGACAGAGGACAGAGCCAGCTGCCCCTCCCCAGCAGGCCGGCCATTCCCACTTTCCCTCACAGCGGGGGCAGCTGGTGAAATGCAGGATCCGGAGTGATCTTCCTCTGAGTGTGTTAGCTTTTCAAATACTTCATCGGGGAGTCATGGCTGCCCAGCTGTTCCCCAGACAGTGTCATGGAGGCAGGTTTCATGAATGCACCAGGTGAGTGTGAGGCATAAAGTCAGCGGGGATGGGCAGCGCTTGGATGCAGATGTTCTCTGACCCGTGAGATGCCACTGAACCAGTGCATGGCTGCAGAGAACTGTGTCGTCTCACACACTTCCTGCCTAGCCCCTGCCCCCCCCACCCCAGCCTCCCCACCTGGACTGTCTGTCTGGTGGTGCCAGGCTGGTCCATGCCTTACTTATCCTGTGCCAGGCTCTTCTCCTTCATCTGCAATTTAAAATGACGTTGAAGCCAAGTTTTCCAGAACATTCTACTTCCGCTAATTCCAGGCGCTGCTTCATCCCTTGAGCTGCACCTTGGAGAGCCTGCCCCGTTCCACGGGGACGCATCTCTGTTGATGTTTCATTCCCGGGGCATGAGGTTCAGGTGGGAGAGCTGATGCTCCTGCAGACCTCCACTGCATGCTCTGCACGGCCACTCTCCGGGGACCCCACACTGGGCCACCTGGAGAGGGAGCGGCACGGCAGAGCGTGCACTTAGGTGAGCTGCATGGCCAAGTCCCACTGAGGGGACTCGGGACACTTCCACCCTGATTCACAACATTTCCGGAGCTACGTGGCTTCCTCCCTTTGATCGTCAAATACAGACCACGGAAACGGGGGTGCTCACGGGAACCATGTGGCCATGAGGCAGCTGACGAGGAGAAGGGGAGGGATAAAGCAGGACTTTTAGAAAGTCCAGGCCCTGGTGTCAGGGGACTGGAGAAGGAGCCGCTGGCCTCTGAATCAGGTACTGTGGCTCCCAGGTGTCAATGCTGAGCCACAGACAGGCCCACAGAACCCTCCAGCCACAGTGTCCACTCTCCCATGGTGCTTATGGTTCTATGACGGGAGGTCCTGAGATCTGTGGGTGGTTCCTACAGCCTACAGGGCTCAGAGGGCCAGGGCCCAGAACCCACATGGCCTCCTGGTCAGAGGGCCTGGCATGGGAAGTACCATAATGTGTGCCAGCCATGCCCTCCACAACTGATCTTCCTGAGCTTCAGTGTCCTCATCAGAATATAGGATAGCAGGTGCCATTGGGCAAATCAACTGAACTCGGTGCAGCTATTTTATTTTCTAAGAATAGTTTGTTGATTTTTAGCGAGAGAGGAAGAGAGAGGGAGAGAGAGACACATCAAAGTGAGAGTGAAACATCTATCTGCTGCCTCCTGCATGTTCCCTACTGGGGATCGAGCCCACAACCTGGGCATGTGCCCTGACCAGGCATCAAACTGGCAACATTTCAGTGCACAGGATGACACCCAATTGAGTCACACTGGCCAGGACAATTGCAATCTTTTAATAGAAGACAGTTCTCCGCCTTTGAAGGGCAGAGTTATGGAGTTGTCTCCCCCTGAATTTCATATGTTGAAGTCTTAACCGCCAGGACCTCGAATGTGACTGTATTATTAGAATCCTTAAAGGCAATTAAGGTTAAATGCGGTCATGGGGTGGGCGTTAACCCAATATGGTCGTTGTTCTTGTAAGAAGAGGAGAATAGGACACAGACACACAGAGGTAAGACCATGAAAAGGGAGAGGATGGCCCTCTATACACCGAGGAGAGAGGCCTTCGAAGAAACCAAACCTGCTGATACCTTGATATTGGACTTCTAGCCTCCAGAACTGTGAGAAAATAGGTTTCTATTGTTTAAGCCACATACTCTGGTATTTTGTTATGGCAGCCTGTGCAGACTAATATAGGCAGGTTTTCCAACAGCTGCCTCTGTTCTTAGCCTTTATTCCTCAGTCTCTTCTGAAGGTGTTTCTGTCACTAAGTCACATGCTCAGGGGCCTCCCAGCCTTGTGACGGGAACAGAACGCCTGTGTGGTGGAAACAAGCATGTGATACAAGCACAAGCCAAGTACACTCGTGCTGGACCTAACCCTCTTGCGAATAAAAACTACAAACTCTAGACCACTGGTCGGCAAACTCATTAGTCCACAGAGCCAAATATCAACAGGACAACGATTGACATTTCTTTTGAGAGCCAAATTTTTAAAACTTAAACTTCTTCTAACGCCACTTCTTCAAAATAGACTTGCCCAGGCCGTGGTATTTTGTGGAAGAGTCACAATCAAGGGGCCAAAAGCCACATGTGGCTCGCGAGCTGCAGTTTGCCGACCACAGCTCTAGACAAAAAAATAATGACCTCCACTTATGTGTCTGGCTGATCCCTGAACCACACATGCTTTTCCACAGAATTTAAGCAAGTTAACTAAAATAAAATATCTGAACTGTGGTTTGTGCTTATACTAAAGACACAGAGTTTGCACACTAAATCCAATGGTGTTAATTACTTCCTAAAACAACAACAAATTCAACACTCTCTCTGGGGCATTATATTCAGACTCTCCACAATGTAACAGCCCAATACATCCATTCTAGGATACAATCTAAATTTGCTCGACAGGAAGAAACAGGAAAATGTGATCCAGTCTCAACAGAAAAGTCATTCAACTGAGAACAATCCTGAGATGACTCCAAGGTGTTGGAATTAGAAGACAAGGATTTTAAATATTATAACTATACTTTAGGAAGTAAAGAAAAAAATATATACTGGCAGTGAACGAGGGGGAAAGAAATCTCAGCTAAGAAATAGAAATGATAAGAATATGAATTACATGGAAATACTAGAATAAAAAAAATAACAGTATTTGATTTTGAAGAAGCAGTGAATTGACTTACTACCAGAATGGAAATAATAGTCAAGAGTTCGTGAACGTGAATATAGATGATCCAATCTGACAAAGGGATAACACTCTGGAAATAATGGACAGAGACTTGGGAACCTGTGGGACAATATCAAATGGTCTAACATCTATGCTAAGTCCCAACAAGAGAGGAAACAGAGAATGTAGCTAAAAAAGTATTCAAAGATCTAGTGATCAAGAAATTTCCTAAATTTGACAAAACACAGAAATTTGAGTTTCAGAAAACTCAGTGAACCCCAAACAAGATAAATAGAAATAAACCACACCTAAGCATCTTAATCAAACTTGCTGAAAATTAAGAGAGAGAAATCTTTAAAGCAACCAAAGAAAAACTGTGCACATTGCAGAGCCGTGTTATTTGAATGACTGCAGACTTCTCATCACAAACTATGGAGGCCAGAAGGCAGTGGAAGGATGTCTTTAAAGTGCTGAAAGAAAAAAACTGTCAACCTAGGATTCTATCATCGGGGAGAGGTAGTATCCTCCAAAAATAAAAATACTTTCCACTTAAAGAACACTTATCAACTCTGTTGCTATTTATAAGAAATGCTAAAACAAGTTCTTTGAAGAAAAATAAGACCAGTTGGAAATTTAGATTTTAGGGAAGCAATGAAGAGTATCAAAACTGGGAAATATGCGTAAATATAAAAGAACGTTAAGATCTTAATCTCTTCAAAATGCATAATACTGTTTTACTCTAAAAATTCCAATATTGTCTTCTGGGGTTCACCAGCTATATGGACATAATAATGTAAAGGACTGGGGCGCAGTTGGACCTATCCCGTTATAAGCTTTTTGTATTTTGCATAATGGTACAATGTTAACTCTAACGAGAATGAAAAATTAAGTATGTGGGATGTTCTTCAAGATAGATGACCCCAGGCTGGGCCACATATCAAGCCAAAGATATAACCTGATGATATGGAATAAAATTGGAAATCAAGAATAAGAAGATGGCCGAAACCGGTGTGGCTCAGTGGACAGAGCGTCGGCCTGTGGACTGACAGGTCCCAGGTTCGATTCCGGTCAAGGGCATGTACCTTGGTTGTGGGCACATCCCCAGTGGGGGGGGGTGCAGGAGGCAGCTGATCGATGTTTCTTACTCATCGGTGTTTCTGACTTTCTATCCCTCCCCCTTCCTCTCTGTAAAAAACCAATATATATAAGAGATGCCCAGGAAGCCTACTGCCTACTGTGGTAGACAGGATCACGAATAAAACCCCACCCCGGGTGTCCTGTTCTCATCTCTGCAGCCTGGGAACCGGTTAAGGTTCCATGGGAAGGGGAGGTACGATCACAGGTGGGATAAAGGCCACTCTGCTTTGACCTCGAGATCGGCTCCTGCATTATTCCAGCGCCCTGAGTTATCAAGGGTCCTTGTAAGTGGGAGAGGGAGGCAGGAGAGGAAGTCTCAGTGACATGATGTGAACAGGACTTGACCTGCTCTGCTTGCTTTCGCGATGGAGGAAGCCACAGCCCAGGAGTGCAGCCACCCCGGAAGCTGGTGGAGGCAAAGACTTGGATGCCTCTCCTAGAGCCGCCAGAAGGGTGCCTGCGCCTCTCCCCTGTGTTCCCGGGTCAGGCAGAGCCGAGGGCGCCCGTCCCGCCTCCAGGGAGATGACCTCCGGAGAGCCCACTTCCCGCTCCAGCCAGGCGGTGGGCCATGGAGAGGTGGGTGGTGATGCCACTGAGATCAGGCCCTGCCCTTGGGCTTGGCCGACCAGGTGCTGCCCAGCTCCCTGCCCAGTATCCCAGGTGCAGCCCAGAATGGAGGCCGGGGAGGGCCACGCAGCAGCTGCCCGGGCTCCCGGTGGTGGGGTTGCTGCCACGTCTGCTGGGAGGTGGTGGAGCAGGACTAAGGGAGAGACCTAGTCCTCGGTCTGGGGTCATCGTCGTTTCTGTTTATCGTCAAGGCCCCCACAGCCACACACACCCGGGGAGTGGACAGCACGGCGTGAGCCTGGCCCTTAGGAGGCCGTGGCTGTTCACTTCCGGGCCACACAGCTGCCTTCAGTCTTCATCTGTTCATGCCTGTTTAGCACAGCAGCAGCTCACCCACCTCCTGCTGACCCGAGGCAGAGCCACAGCCAGCTTGCTGCCTTCTACTGTCCAGGGGGCTGCTCCTGGAGCCTCAGATGGGGGAAGTCTCCCACTGTTCCCTACTCCCAGCAGGTTTTTAAAATATATATATTTTATTGATTTTGTACGGAGAGGGATAAAGAGTCAGAAACATTGATGAGAGAGACACATCGATCAGCTGCCTCCTGCATAACCCCCCACCGGGGATGTGCATGCAACCAAAGTACATGCCCTTGACTGGAATCGAACCCGGGACCCTTCAGTCCGCAGGCCGACCCTCTATCCACTGAGCCAAACTGGTTTCAGCCGCCCAGCGGGTTTGCTGCAGAAAGCGAGAAGCCCGGTAGAGCTGGGCACCCAGGCTCACCCGCTGTGCGAGTCACTGCCCAGCCCCCTCGCCACAGCCGTCACACCCGCAGCCCTACTCCTCACGGGGCCACAGGCACATGGCTGCACTCTCCCTGGTCTAGTTCCATGTGCACACCCAGGGTTCTATCGCCTGGATCTGGTGCCCAGCCTGCCTGCTGCCCCTCTGCTCACAGCAGCTCCGGCTGGAGCTCTAACCCAAACCCGAATGCTGGGATCGTTTGTGCCAATTCTTGGGAGCTGTGAGGGGAAACATTTCAAATGAAGGAGAACATTCCAGCAATTCGGAGCCCCTGGAATGCCCAACACAGCCATTTCTAAATGCGTTCAAAAGAGAGAGAGAGTCTCTCTCCAGGAACTCGCGGTGAAATCGCCGGGCGGGGAATATGCTGCAGGTTCTTTGGGGGAAGGGTGTGAAGCGCTCAGAGGTTGAATGGAGCTGGAGGAAGCCCTGGCAGCGCCCTGGCAGCACCCAGGTCCTGCCCGCCGGAGGCCTATGGCACCTGCCCCCCAGGACCCCCATCGGCGCTCATAAAGTGAGTCCTGGACCCTCGTGCTGTGAATGTGCACAGGCACCCTCGAACCTTGGTGGGTGGCTGTCATCCACCCGGACACATAGACTGTAAAACACATTTGCCGTGGGACGTGGCAGGGTATCACTCAGTCAAGTTCGAGGACAATTTCAAGGACAAATAAGGGAGAGCAGTGGGCAGAGCCCTCGGGGAGCGGTGCTCTCCCGGGGAGGAAATGGACCCAGGGCCTCATGCGGTGGGAGCTCGAGACAGCAGCTGCCAACCAGAATGTTCGATGACCTCGTAGGGAACACAGAATGGATGAGGTAACCCAGTGGTCGGCAGACTGCGGCTTGAGAGCCACATGCAGCTCTTTGGCCCCTGGAGTGTGGCTCTTCCACAAAATACTACGGTCTGGGCGAGTCTATTTTGAGGAAGTGATGTTAGAAGAAGTTTAAAAAATGTGGCTCTCAAAGGAAATTTCAGTCCTTGTACTGTTGATATTTGGCTCTGTTGACTAATGAGTTTGTCCACCACTGACAACCAAGAACTGCCCACCGCGCGGTGTGTGGGCTGCCCGGTGCCCCTGTGAGTGACCAGCGGAGGTCCTTGGAGGTGCTCCTGAGTGTCTGTGGGTGGACGTGGGGCCCCGAGCCTCTGACCAGCCCATGTCCTCTGTGCTCATCTGTCAGGAGCCCCAGGGTGTTGGGGGCCCTGCTGCCCACAGGTCCTCTCTGCCCACAGCTAGTTGGCCCTGCAGGGCACTGACCCGGGGGCATCCCCACCCGTCCCGCCCTGCCCCGTGATGGGGGAGCCATGGCGCTCTCAGAGTTGGGCACGTTTCGGTTGACTCGGTGACTCCTGAGCGTGCTTTGACCTTAGCACAGTCCCCCCGGAGATGCACTGCTTCCCCGCTTCACTTCCGCTTCCCCGCTTCACTTCCGTTTCCCCAGGAGGGTGCAAGTTCTCCCCGCCCCTCGCTTCTTTCGTGGCTGCCCCCAGCCAGGACATGGGGCCCCACCAACAGGCTGCAGACGAGGCCGCCTCTGGAGTGAGCACTGAGCGCACACCGCGGGGTAACGAGGCTGGGAAGTTTGGGACGATGCATTTAATGAATTTTGTATTAAGATATAGCACAGCTGCCATCATTTGCATTTCACAGTGTGTTTGGAGCGGGTGTTTAATACTTAATGCGTGGAATGTTTAGATGAGGCGATGTAGCTGACAGCTACATTAGAGGACGGAGCTTCACATGCAGGGAAGTCTTCTTCCAGCTGCCGTTTGGAGGTTCAGACTAGGAAGCCTCGAGATGGGCGGCGGGGAGGGAGGCTGGAGGGGGGAAAAGGGGGTAGCCAAGATCTTGGAGGAGACAGCTCTGCACCTGGCTGGAGGGACTCCGGGGCCCCCGAAAGCTGCCTCCATCCCAAATGACCGCTGCCCTTTGCGAATGCTTCACCTCATCCAGAGGAACCATTGGGTACCTTTTTTTTTTTATAGCATCTTAAAAAATATATATATATATATACACACACACACACACACACACACACACACACACACATATATATATTTTTTTTATTGATGTTTTACAGAGAGCAAGGGAGAGGGATAGAGAGTTAGAAACATAGATGAGAAAGAAACATCGATCAGCTGCCTCTTGCACACCCCCTACTGGGGATGTGCCCACAACCCAGGTACATGCCCTTGACCCGAATCAAACTTGGGACCGTTCAGTCCGCAGACCGACGTTCTATCCACTGAGCCACACCGGTCAGGGCGCATTGGGTAAGTTTTTCTCTCTTGCAGAGAGAGTTCCAGAAAGGCGCCTGTCCCTTGCGGGGCTGATGCAAGGAGTCAACACAGTTCTGACCCCCCCTGCCCCCCCCCCCCGCAGCCTTCTGTGTGTTAGCACAGCTCCTGTGCTCCGCGGGACTCTGCCATGTGCTTGTTTTGTTACAGCTTATTTCCTAAGCAGACGCACCTTAACAACAATTTATCAGGATATTAATACCTCTTAAGGGAGACATCCTTAGCCTGACTAGAAAACGTGATTATGGGAGAGTCCTGGGGAAAATCTTACATAGCAACAAAGTCAGTAAAAACCCCCACATGTGGTCCATGTGATGAAAGACACGGTATTTCCCCCAGGCCATTGCTGAGCCATCTCAGCCCCGGCACACACAGAGCTGCCCCCCCCCCCCGGGTCCACTGTGCTCCCCAGACCTCTGTCCAGGGCTCCCCGCCCCCTGACCGCAGCACATGGAGGCCAGAGCCACCGGGAGCAGCCATGTGGCAGGACAGACCCATACAGACTTGTCCCCAGGCAGACTCCGGGGGGCCCATGTGTGGCGGGAGGAGTCTGGGGAGCAGCCTCCTGGGTGGAGGTGGAGGTGGAGTCCTAGTACCACCCTGGAGAGGGCAGGAGGAGGCAGCTAGTGTTCTCGCCAGTGTCCTATCTATGCTTCTGACACTAAAGGCTGGAGCCCCGCCCACCTGGCATAATTGACAGCTTCCCACTTCCCAGCCCTGTGGCCTTGGGTGGATTTCTCCAGGTTGCTGTGCCTCAGTTTCCTCCTCTGTAAAATCCAGATAACAAGTCTGGGATGTGAGTGAGAATCAGTTGTAGCAATCGATGCTGGGGCATAGAGGGGCGCCCGGTGTAGCACAAGGGGTGCCCAGGTACTTGCTGCGGATGCCGCACTCAGGACAGGTGGCTGCAGGACTGCGGGCGGACAAGGCCTTCATCTCTCTGGGCCTCTGAGTCCTCATCTGCAGAATAATCCTATATAATAAAATAGCAATATGCAAATTGATCATCACTCCAACCCACAAGATGGCTGCTCCCCATGTGGTCAAAGATGGCCACCACAAGATGGCCAGCAGAGGACAGCAGTTGGGAGGGACCAGGCCTGCAGGGGAGGGTAGTTGGGAGGGACCAGGCATGCAAGAGAGGGCAGTTGTGGGCGATCAGGCCAGGAGGGGTGAGCAATTTTAGGGGACCTGGCCTGCAAGGGAAGGCAGTTGAGGGTGACTAGGCCTGCAAGGGAGGGCAGTTAGAGGTTACCATGCCTGCAGGGAAGGGCAGTTAGGGGTGACCAGGCCTTCAGGGGTGGGCAGTTAAGGACCATCAGACTGGCAGAGGAGTGGTTAGGGGGTGATCAGGCTGGCAGGCAGAAGCGGTTAGTGGCAATCAGCAAGGCAGGCAGGCGAGCAGTTGGGAGCCAGCAGTCCTGGATTGTGAGAGTATCCCAGATTGGAGAGGGTGCAGGCTGGGCTGAGGGACACCACGCCCCCCCCCCCCCCCCCGCACGATTTTCGTGCACTGGGCTTCTAGTGATAATAATAACAACAACAATAATACACTGTCATAGTAGTTTACACGGTGATGAGCGGCAGGTGGACACCTGCCCAAGGCGATATTTGGGCAGGAGGGGGAGCTTTTTGGGCTGAAGACCCTCCACCCTGCGGACCCCCCCCCCCTCCAGGTCGCTGCCCAGCCTGTGGGCTCATTTTTCTGGAAAGGCAGGCCAGCGGCAGCCTTGGCTAAGAGGCTCATCTGCAAAATAGAGACCATGTCCTAACGCCATTTGTCATATGATCGGCACTCATGACAGCTCATGGCACCGTCCAAAGGAAAGGTTTAGGCCTAGCAGGGAAAGCCGTCAGCGTTGTCAGACCCATTAGGGGACCTCAGGCCGAGCACGCTCCTCCGCGTGCTCTAGTGGCCTCTCGGGCAGTGAGAAACCAAGGCCTCAGGCTTGCCAGGAATTGGTCTTGTTGTGTCACGAGGACCGTCTGCTTCCTGATTCTCCCTGTTCGGCCCTTTCCAGCCAGCCCAGGAGCGTAGAGGCTGGACCTCGGAGGGGCCGACCTGAAACCAGTTCGGGAAGAGGAAAGGGGAATGGCAGGAGGTGGCCAGCTTCAGATGGTCCTTCTCCCCAAAGGTGCTGACCTCGTCCCTACCCCCCCGTCCTGGGCGGTGTTGTCCCGGGGACCCAGAACCTGGCTGCTGCCCACACCTGCCTGCCGGACCCTGTGGATCCATTACAGACTGGTCCCTGCCGCTTCCTCTTGCTTTCCTGGTCCCTGTGCTGCTCTTATGGTCGTTACGTGAGACCAGGATTAGAGGGCGATGTGCCCACGGAGGAGAGAGGCCACTGTCCGTTGTGCCGATGGGCCAGGTTTGCTGTGCCCTCTGTACGCAGGGGACCGACCCAGGGCGGTGGAGAGGTGGAGGGACGGACATGGGGAGACCCAGAGGGAGGAATGGCAGGACCAGTGAGCTCTCAGCCCCTGGCCATCGATGACCTGGTACCAGTGTGCCCAGAATGACCTCCAAACTGGGCACCCAGGCTCAGTCACATGACAGCGTGTAGGACCCACCGGGGGATTCAGAATGAGCTCCTCCTCTCAAGGCCTTCAGCCCGTGGCACCTTTTGTCACCCATGGTCACGGTCACTTGTTTGCCATTAAGGTCACATCAGAGGACCTAGCATTTAGCATGGGGACACATTTTGGGAGGCCACCATTCTGTCCTCTCCACCATCTGTCTCAGGCCAGGTGGGACTAGACAAGAAGTTACCTGGCCCCCTTTCCGCCACCAGGAGGCAACCACTCTGGGTGCCCTCACCCCATGGACTCAGGCAGCAGCTCTTAGGGTCCCCGGCCGTCACCACATGGACCGGGTTCCCAGTCACATTCCCACCAGTGGCACCGTGTGACACACGGCTTGTAGGCCCAGGGTTGCAGGCGTGACCTAAAGACTCCTCTCCCGATGGTGTTTAGATGGACCAGACCACAGCAAACATCGCCCGGCGCACGATGGCGGAGACAGCCCAGGCTGTGCCCAGCTCACGCCGGGCCCCCAGATGAGCCGGTCTCTCAGCGAGCCCAGGCCGCCGCCTCCTTCTGAGAGTAGCTCTGGGCTGGGGTGGCATCCACTGGTTCATCAGGTGCCCTCGCTGCAACAGCCAGATCGCCCTTTACTTTGTCTCTCTTGCTGGAGCGGAGAATAGAGAGCAATGCGTCACCTGCTAAATATGGCATCAAGCTCCCCCGTGGCCTATTTCTAAAAGGAAGAGAGTCGGGGGGTTGCGGGGTGCTGCGCGCACTCGGGAGCCTCGTTCTGTCTGCTGCCACCATTCCATGTACCTGCGTACTGCTGACCCGGAAAGGCCCTCCCTCCCAGGACCCACCCCCTGCCCAGGTGCTGCCCGGAGCCACACCACTTCACCCCTGCCTGAGGCACAGAGTGAAGGAGAGCAATTGCACTGACCCAGACTACACCCACCCCCCGCATCCTTCTCCCATCTTCCTTTTAGGACCAGACCCTGTGAGTTTTAGCCAGGGCTCAGCATCTGGCAGAGGCCCCTCCCACGAGCCTCTTGCACCAGGTCGACTAGGCCATGCCAACGAGCCTCACAGAAGTGACAGTGCCACCTCTGAGCAGGCTCCTCAGACAGGGCAGCTGGCCCGAGGCCCTGAAACCAGGACATTGGTGGCAGTTGCCATGGACCTGACATGGACCCCACGGGCTGCCCAAGACGATTGGTCCATCTGAAGGCTGTTGGACAAGGGCATTGGTTTCCTAGGATGTGTCACGAGGTACCACAAACTGGTGGCTTATAACAGAAATGTATTCTCTCCCAGTTTGGAGGCCAGCAATCCGAACTCCAGGTGTTAATAAGGTAACATTTCCTCTGAAGACTCCAGGGGAGAGTCCTTCCTGCCTCCCTCCAGCTTCTGGTGGTTCAGGTGCTCCCTGGTGGTCTTTGATTTACAGCCACAGGCTCCACCTCTGTCCTCACACAGCTTCTCCCTCCCCTTGCATGTCCTCGAGTCTCTGCTTTTTCTTCTCATTGGATTGGAGTACATCTTCGCACACCTCCCAGTCATTTCCGCAGCCTGGGTGCCTGGAAGTGAAACTGCGGGGCTTTTAATCGTGTTGCCCAGTTGGCCCATGGACAGTGGTGTCTCCACCTACGGAGCTCGAGGCCAGGCTCCGGGTCCCCCAGCATGGTCATTGTGAGCTGTCTCCTCCCCTCCACACCCCCATCCATTTCACCTGGCTGAGAGGTACAATGGTAACTTGCTGTTTGATTTGACTACTGTTATTTTTTCTTTGGTGATATGCTTTGTATCCTTTATCCTTTTTTTTAGGACTTTTTTTTTTTTTTTTTAGTAATTTGAGAAAGTTTCTCTAAGAAAGTCAACCCCTTTGTCCTTCCTATCTGTTGTAGATATATTTTCCCCAGTCGAAACAAACCTTTTGTCAGGTGAGAAATTCTAGGAGACATAATGAACATGAATATCTTTTATTGCGGTTTTCAAACAACATAGACATAGTCTTCAGACGGCCATTTTTTATATTGACCCTCCATAAAGTCCAGTGGCATAAGGCTAAATCATAAATAAGTGGGGACATTTTACAGGAAACAAGGACATTGCAGTCTGTGCTCATGGCTTTTTCTCCACATTTTTTAAAATTATAAAAGTAATCCACACCAAGTAAAGATATGAAAGCGGGGTAGACTGATAGTAAATGAAAAAGCAAAGTTCCCCACCCCCTTTCCACTCTCAGGACTGAACCCTCCGAACAGTTTATGGTTTCAGACCTTGGTGTTACCACCAATAAAGTGCCTTCACTTCTGTTTCTGCTTTTGTCAGTTTTAGGCAACTTCTGCATGGATTCTCAGTAGGAAAGAGGAGTTCCAGTCATTCCCACTTGCTGCATTCTCCCCTGAATATTATGATATTGTTTTTAGCTCTGCCATTTTTTCATGAATAGCTTGGAGTCCTGTGCACGGAGCTCCGCTGCTGTGACCCACCTGGGACACAGCCTTGTGGCTCCCGCCCGTGTCAGGTGAGGAAGTGAGGGCTCCCCTGCTCTGTGCTGTCCCCCTACCCAGTGGCTCTCACCTTCCTAATGCCACCACCTTTTAATACAGGTCCTCATGTATTAAAGTGACCCCCAACCGTAACATTACTTTCGCTGCTCCTGCATCACTGTAATGTGGCTACTGTTATGAACTGTAATGTAAATCTCTGTGTTTTCCGATGGTCTTAGGTGTCCCTGCTAGCGGTTCTCAACCTGTGGGTTGCCTAAGACCGTCGGAAAACACAGGTATTTACATTACGATTCATTACAGTAGCAACATTACAGTGATGAAGTAGCAACGAAAACAATGTTATGGTTGGAGGTCGCCACCATATGGGGAGCTGTATTGAAGGGTCGCGGCGTTAGGAGGGTTGAGAGCCACTGCCCTCCACTATCCTGTTTCAACGACACCCTAGCACTTCAGACCTGGACCCAAATCTCGGATCTTTCCGACAACTTCAGGGTTGTACCCTTCCTCAGGGAAAGAGAGAGAGAGAGAGAGAGAGAGAGAGAGAGAGAGAGAGAGAGAGAGAGAGAGAGAGAGAGAAAGAGAGAGAGAGAGAGACCTTGCCAGAGAACACTTGTTGGAAATGGTTTGAGCCTCTGATGTCGGGGACCCTGCCTTGTAAACGGTTTCTGACTCCGCTCCGTGGCGGGCCGCCGGCCACCCCAGCCTCACATCGCGCTCACGAGCGAGCAGAGCTGGCGGGGCCTTGGCCTGACCTGGCAGCCGGCCCGTTCAGACCTGGAGTCCGTTTCGCTGCTCCCTGCATCCGGGCATCTGAGCATCAGGACGATGCCCAGCCAGTGGGTCCCGGGGTCGAGGTGCCGGCCACTTTGCCCGGCCCTGGTCGCCAGACTCCCGGCCTGGCAGCAAGCGGTCCGGGACATTCCTGCACATACCAGTGCTGGGCCTCACCGGCCCTGCTTCCCAGCAGCTGCCCGCCTGGCTTGGGGCTGCGGCCGCAGGTGCTGGAGGCCAGCCGGGGTTGGGGCTGCAGCCTGGGCGAGAGAGCCTGAGCCAGGTGCTGGCAGCGCCGGCGCTGGCCGCCTGCCCTGTACCGGTTTCTCCTCTACGGAGGGCACACGTGTCTGCCACGCAGCCAGCTGTGGGGCTGCTGGGCGGGCGGGCGCCCTGGGGGCCCAAACCGTGCCCAGGTGAAGGGCATCTCCTTTCAGGGTCCCAGGGAGGGGCTGGGCCTGCGGCCAGAGGGTAGCCAGCCCCAGGCCGGGGAGAAAGCTGCCGGCTCGGGGTTTCAGGGACAACAATCTTGGCTCCTCCACGGCCCGCGTGTTTCTCGGTTGGAGCGGAGTCCATGGGATGGTCAACACCTGTTTGTTCACAGGGAAATGATTTCTGCGTTTCCCCAGGGCGAAGGCGCTGAGCTGTGGCTGCCGAGCTGAGGATGCGTGAGAAGTGGGGGGACACGGGTGCCATTCCCACAGGCTGGGTCAGAGCCCACGCACAACCATTAAAGGGACAGAGCGCTGATCCGTGCTGCAATGGGGATGAGCGCGAAAGCATGAATCAGAGGGAAAGAAACCAGATGCAAAGGCCACGTGTTGTCCGATCTCGTTTATGTGAAATGTCTGGAGTGGCAAACCCACTGAGACGGAAAGCAGATTGCTGATGGCCAAGAGCTGGTGGGAGTGAGTGATAAAAGGTAAACCGAGGCACAGGAAAACTTCTCAGAGACGAAACCGGTTTGGCTCAGTGGACAGAGCGTCGGCCTGCGGACTGTGGGGTCCCGAGTTTGATTCCGGTCAAGGGCGCGTCCCCTGTGTGGGGTGTGCAGGAGGCAGCTGATCGATGTTTCTCTCTCATCCATGTTTCTGACTTTCCATCCCTTTCCCTTCCTCTCTGTAAAAAACCAATAAGATATATTTTTAAAAACTTTTCAGAAATACCATGGGAACGCTCTGTAAAGTAAACGATTGTGTCACCTCTATGCAGTACATCTGAAACCAACACAAAATAACATTGAATGTAAACTGTAATGGAAATTTTTAAAAAGCTTTTAGAGTGTTTATTTGGGCACACATCTATTTCGCTTGGGCAACACCTAGCCAGAGGTGGTAAGGAGCTTGCCCCCAACAGGAGCGAGGGGAGGGGTTTTTATACGGAAATCATGGGAGTGAAGCAGAAAGTATTCGACTGGCCGGAGTTTAAGGAGCTGCCTCACCGGGGAAGCCTGGCTGGGCTCTGAGGAGGAAAGCTGCTGCCCGTTCACACACCGATTTCAGTGTGAGCGCCGGCTTCCATTTCTACGGGCTGATGCCCAAGGGTGCTGTTGCCAGGCGGTACAGTGGCTGCATGTTCAGCTTTTAAAGAAACCGCCAACTCTTTTCAAAGTGCCTGTGCTGGTGGGAATGTGCCCGAGACCCAGTTTCTCCCCATCCGTGCCACTGTCTGGTGGTGTCACTATTTTTCCTTTCAGCCGTTTTGATGGGTGCGTAACTGTATCTCACAGTGACTTTAGTTCGCATTTCTCTAATGGCTAACGATGGTTTCCATCTTTTCAGTGATGAATTGCCATCTTTGGGGAAATGTTTCTTCATGTTTTTAGCCAGTCTTCTAATGAGATGATGATGATTACTACTACTGCTACTACTACTACTACTACTACTACTAGTAGAGACCCGGTGCACAAAATTCGTGCATGAGGGTGGGGTGCTGTCCCTCAGCCCAGACTGCACCCTCTCCAATCTGGAACATCCCTGTCACAATCCAGGACTGCTGGCTCCCAACCACTTACCTGTCTACCTGCCTGATTTCCCCTAACCACTTCTGCCTGCTAGCCTGCTCACCCCCTAACCACTCCCCTGCAGCCTGATTGATGCCTAAATGCTCCCCTGCCAGCCCAATTGCTTCTAACTGCCCTCCCTGCTGGCCTGGTCTCCCCTAACTATCTTTCCCTGCAGGCTTGGTCACCCCTAACTACCCTCCCCTACAGGCCTGATCACCCCCAACTGTCCTCCCTTGCAGGCCTGGTCCCTCCCAAATGCCCTCCCCTGCTAGCCATCTTGTGGTGGCCATAGTTGACCACGTGGGGTCAATCATCTTGTGTGTTGAAGTAATGGTCAATTTGCATATTACCTCTTTATTATATAGGATTTTTGCAGTTGAGTTTTGAGCATTCCTTATATATTCTAGAAACTGGTCCTTTGTCAGATATTTGATTTGCAAATATTTTCTCCGAGTCTGTAGCTTATCTTTTCATCTTCTTATCAGGGTCTCTTACAGAGAAAACCTAAAAATATTATTTTTCTGAGCAAGTGACATCTGTCCTATCACCAGGAGTGGAAATCTGAGCACATTTGCTCTCTGCATCAGGTATCATAGTTGCCAAGGTAACAGCACAGTCTATCAACTCAACACTGGATAGGACAGCACTTTTCTCAACAGAGGAGAGGCAGTACAAGATCTGTTTCAGGAGTGGACGTTGGCACCTCCGTGACCAGCAGGTCCCCTCCTCCCCCCTGCAACCTGTGCAGGGTCATGTGCCTTGTGCTACATCAGAAAGACCCAGTTCACTCCTTGTGGGGGACAAGTGCAGTAGTGGGTTTGGCCAGGTGCCATATGAGACACAAAAAGCAGAACAGAGGGCACACATTGAGTTTGAAACAGGACAAGATATCCTTCACAGGATGACAAGTCCAGCATGGGCAATGTGGGCTCTGAATTTCTTGGTGAAGAAGCAGCTAGGGGAGGGTCAAAAGACTACATGCAAGAGACTGCCTTTTCCA
Organism: Antrozous pallidus; assembly: GCA_027563665.1. NCBI lineage: Eukaryota > Metazoa > Chordata > Mammalia > Chiroptera > Vespertilionidae > Antrozous > Antrozous pallidus. The sequence continues at coordinate 122,926,154 of CM050510.1, forward strand.
AAATATTTTGATTGAACCCAATTTATTCATTTTTCCATTTATGGATTGTGCTTTTAGGTCAAGTCCAAGAACTCTTTGACTAGCCTTAGTTCCCAAAGATTTTCTTCTATGCTTTTTGCTAATAGTTTTGTATTTTACATTAAGTTCATGATTTATTTTTAATTAATTTTTGTATAAGGCATGAGTCTTCCACTGAGATGCATGTGTTTGCCTGTGACTGTCCACTTGGTCCAGCATCTTTCCTAATGTGTACATTTTTAATGCTATACATTGTCCTCTCAGGACTGCTTTAGCTGCATCCCACACCTTTGTTATATGTTGTCTTTTAAGCTTCATTCCGTTTAATGCATTTCTTTTTAAAAGTTCACTCAAGATTTCTTTGACTCATGGTAGTATTTAGAAGTACCTTATTTAGTTTCCAAGTGTCTGAAGCGTTTTCTGCTATTAAATGCTAGTTTGATTCCATTGTGGTCAGACAGCAATTTGTTGAAATCTCTTTTATGGCCTATAGTATATGGTTTACTTATATCGGTATATGTTTCATTAATAATTAGAAAGAACAAGTACAATGCCATTGCTGAATGGACTGTTTTATAGATGTCAACTAGATCCTAATTAGATTGAATTGATAGTTGATGTTATAATTGAGTTCTTTACATCTGCTTACTTTCTGTCTAAGTGCTCTATCAATTGTTGAGAAACTTGTCAACTATAATTGTAGATTTCTCTATTTTTCCTTTCATTTCTTTTAGTCTTTGCTTCACCTTTTTGGAGCTGCTTTTTGGTGCAAGCACATTTAACACTGATGTCTTCTTTTATCATTATAAAATGCCTCCCTCCATCTCTGGTAATTTTCTTTGCTCTGAAGCCTATTTCATCTTGCATTAATATAGTTAATTCTTCTTTCTTTTTGACTAATGTTTATGTGAGATATCCTTTTTCCACCTCTTTACTTTCAACCTGCCTATACCATTATATTTAAAATGAATTTCTTTTAAGACAGCATATTGTTGAGTCATGTTTTTAAACGTGTTTTGGCAATCTTTGCCTTTTTATTGGTTTATTTAGAGCACTTACATTTAATGTAATTTTTTAATATGTTAGTGCTTAAGTCTACCATTTTATTTTTTTTTATTTTTAGTTTACTCCCTCTGCTTTTATGTCTTTTTTTTTTTTTTGGTAATATATTTTTATTGATTTTAAAAGGAAGAGAAAGAGAGAGAGAGAGAAAGAAAGAGAGAGACATCAGTGATGAGAGAGAATCATTGATTGGCTGCTTCCTGTACACCCCACACTGGGGATTGAGCCCACAACCTGGGCATATGCCCTTGACCGGAATCAAACCTTGGACCTTTCAGTCTGCAGGCCAACTCTCTATCTACTGGACCAAACCGGCTAAGGCTATGTCTTTTTCTTATACATTCTGTGAGTTATGTAACACTTGTTAGAATTCTATTTTAAATTAATTATTGTGTTTTTATGTTTATCTCTTTGTATGTTCCAGGGGTCCTTTTTTTTATTGTTTAGAGAACTTCCTTTGCCATTCTTTTGGGTGAGGTAAACAGACCACACTCTTGCTAACTGGGACATGGAGAGCGTAAGTAAATTGCCCAAGATTAGGGGAAACTTTGGTTGGAAGGTGTGGCCTGCCCCAGGTGAGGGTAGAGGGTGGCTCAGTCAGGAGCCCAGGGCCTTCCAACCAAGACTCCCCCTGCAGCTGTCTCTGTGCAAACCTCACCAGACTTCTCTTCTGGGACTCAGCTTTAGAGGCTATACAGGCTTTGGGCCATCTTTCAATGGGCAAACTGGATGGGGCTTTACCCAGAGGTAGTTGAATTGGAGGTCAAGGGCATAGATCTCCAGACTGCCTGGTCTTCCAAAGACTCATACCAACTGCACATTTGGAGATTTCCCTCCCCCAAACCCCCTGAGGTCTGATTTGCTAGAATAAGTCCCAGGACTCAGGAGGGGTGTTAGGTTGCACCCACGGTTATTCCAGGCAAAGTATCCAATGAAAATCACCCCACAGGAGAGACACATATGGCGGAATCAGGGGAGGGGGCAAGCATGAAGCACTTGTCCTCTCCCCAGGCAGTTTTGGGTGGCATTACCCTCTTGGACACGCGTGAGACAACATGAACTGAGTACCGCCAGCCAGGGAAGCCCACTAGCGCTTCAAGGTCCAGAGTTTTTATGGAGGCTCCATTACATAGGCATGATTGCTCCATAGTTGAAATAAATCCCTGCTTCTCCTCCCAGAGGGGGGACGATATCATGTGGTTCAACGCACCAACCCTCTGATCACGCGAGTTCTCTTTCTGGCATGGCTGGCTCCCACCCACCCTGAGTCTTCTCATTAGCATAAACCAGTGGTCGGCAAACTGCGGCTCGCGAGCCACATGCGGCTCTTTGGCCCCTTGAGTGTGGCTCTCCCACAGAATACCACGGCCTAGGCGAGTCTATGTTGAAGAAGTGGCGTTAGAAGAAGTTTAAGTTTAAAAAATGTGGCTCTCCAGAGAAATGTCAATCGTTGTACTGTTGATATTTGGCTCTGTTGACTAACGAGTTTGCCGACCACTGGCATAAATTATTGGGTAAGGTCTCAGGGGCTCCTGAATCACAAGACATACTTTCCACCTGGTCCTATTCCTGGGATAAAGGCCATGCCTCTCTTGGAGGGCAGATTCCTCACTGTGAGGCTCACTATAGCGGTCATCCTTGCAAGGCCGTCTGCCTTGGCCCCCAGCCCACTCAGCAGTTCTTGCCTTTCTCCTGGGGAGCTTGGAACCAGGAGGGGCCTTCCACAGGCAAGGTGCAGAAATCAGGTGCAGAAGCCATACCTTACAAGGGGAGGCAGGTGACCAGGCAGGACAGAGCCAAGGCCACCTCTCATGGTCAAATCTCACTTGTGGGGTTGGCCTCTCCGTAGGCCAGCGCTGGCTCAGGGAGTGCCTAGAGAGGGCTGCATGCTCTGGAAGCGTGTGGGTGGAGACCAAGGAGCCTAGGATGCAGCCAGATGTGCCTGTCCTTCTCGGGGCTCCAACACCAACAGGCTTGGGGCCCATGTGGGCTTCTCAGGGCTCTTATGCCAGTTCACCCCCCAACCCTCCCCCTTCTCTCTCTCTTTAAAATACATTTTATTGATTTTTTACACAGAGAAAGGGAGAGGCTGGAGAGTCAGAAACATCAATGAGAGAAAAACATCGATCAGCTGCCCCTTGCACACCTCGTACTGGGGATGTGCCTGCAACCAAGGTACATGCCCTTGACCGGAATCGAACCAGTCTGCAGGCTTGAGCCAGACAGGTTTCGGCACTTTCCACCTTCTCATACATGCCACATGCCTTGCTCGGGTCAAGGGGCTGGCAGCAGAGTCTTGGATGTGCCCGCCCGTGGAAGTCCTGCCATTGCCATGAGAAGCACACGCATGGGACAGCAGGTCCCAGAAGACGGGAGATGCGGAGCAGCCCCGGACGGAGTGCGTGGCCTGGAGCCACCCCTGGCTGCACCCAACCAGCGCAGCGGAGCTGTCCCAACTGACCTGCAGGGACAGGTGTGAGGAGCACGGCCCTCGTTCCAGCCTCTGAGTGTGGGAAAGTTCGTTTCTGTCTTTCTCTCTCCCTCTCCCTTTCTCTCTGAAATTAGGAAAAAAGACATTTTAAGAAAAGTGAACCACATCTGTATGAACGGAACATGGATTTGCTGAGACCCCAGGCTGTGCTCAGCTGGGTGCTAAGAAGTAAAAAAACAAATACAAAAGCAGGTGAAGAGAGCAGGGGGCTCCTGACTCCAGGGTCCCACAGGAGAGAGCCGCAGAGGACACGTTTCACACTGGAGGGAGATGCCTACAAATGAAACGGTGATGCAAACCATTGGTGCTCCAAACATGCCCAGGACTGAGTTCTGACTTCTGGGCTCGGGGGCCGAGTTCCACCTCCGCCAGGTGTCTGTGAGGGGCCCCTCTGTCCCTCTGTGCCCTGGCCCCGCTCCTGCCACCCGGGCACTGATATCCCACCTCGCCCCACACTCACACAGCTGGCCGCTGAGCCCTGCCCACCAGGCTCACGGCTTGACATACGGACAAAGAGATAGAAGCAAATATCAAGGCAGCTTTGAACACGGATGTTTGTAAATTTGCGTTTCTAGGGACAGTGGCCAGTGACAAAGCACACATACGCGGACGACGACAGATGAACGATGATTTTTACGTGCCTGAGAGGATGGGGCTTATCCAGTCAGACGGGCCGAGTCCTCCCCCAGAGCAAACGTCACAAAGCTGGCTCCCGTGACTCTCCCGTCTTGCTCCTACACCAAACTCAAGCGCCAGGAGGGCAGTGCCTGCTTCACCCCTGGGCACCCAGCCTGCCCCTGCCCACTGGGAATCCGCAGGAGACAGCACGGCCCATCAGCCCTGGTCCAGGAGAGGAATTCATCCCGCTCCAATGAAGGATACCCCTGTGTTGTTACTTGCATATGAAGGCGGGGCTCCTGTCCATGGCCAAGCCCTCTGAGTTCTTCTTCCCCGCAGGTGATGGTTTCCCCCGACCATCCCCAGGTGGTCAAGTCCTTGACCTCAGGCAGCCATTCCTCCCCAGGCCCCTGGCATCAGGAATCGTCATGTACGTGGCTAACTGCCCTCCACGCCTTCCTCCTTCCTGCAGAAAAAAATAGTCTTTAGCCCTGACCAGTGTGGCTCAGTGGCTAGAGCGTCGGCCTGCAGACTGAAAGGTCCCACGTTCAATTCCGGTCAAGGGCATGGACCTTGGTTGCGGGCACATCCCCAGTGGGGGGTGTGCAGGAGGCAGCTGATGGATGTTTCTCTCTCATCGATGTTTCTGACTCTCTATCCCTCTCCCTTCCTCTCTGTGAAAAATCAATAAAATATATTTTAAAACATAGTCTTTGAGGAGCAACCAAAGGTAAGGGATGGGCTCCAGTCCTGAGGGAGGGAGGTTTGCGCAGGTGCCCAGCAGGAGGCAGAGGCTCAGGAGGCTTTGCAGGAAGGAGACTCAGCAACCACAGCCTTTGGGGGGCAGGGAGAGCAAGGGAGGCTGTGTGGAGGGGGTGGATGGGAACTTGGGGTGACCCAGCAGCGGGGGGAGGGTTGGGGAGCTACTACCATGTGAGAGATCAAACCCACCCCCTCAGTCTCCTCCCTGTCATGCCACGGCCCCCCCTGGTGAAACTGATTGAGCAAAGCCCATGTCGAGGCTCCATGCATGCCACGTGATTGCAAGACGCGGACCCCTCCCCTTTGCCTCCGAAGCCACACGTGACCGAGCCACGTAATGGCCAGAGCTCAGGTGCAGCACTGAGCCTGGAGTCCGGGCTTGCTTGCTGCGTGACCGGGAAACGTCCTCTACCTACTCTGTGCATGTGCCCGGCTCGGGTGCCTGGCATGTAGCATTCAACCCATGTGAGCTACTATTAAAAACATGGGTAATTTTATATCTTAAAATACTGCATATTGCTTAAACGGTTTCATGCTGGCTCGCGTTAAAAATGATTCCCAAGTGCAGATGACAAAGGGGAAATATTCGTTGTTTAGTTCTTTTCTTACATTAAGCTATCACAATAAAGTACATTTCTGGATTGCATTCTCTAGAGTGCTTTTTACTAAATAAATGGCCCAAAATAACTTTTCCTTCCAGTAAGATTTCATGATTCAGCACATTCAACCTTCACGACGCAAGGTGGAAATAAAGGGTGGGAAACGCACCCAGGAGCAAAAGGCAGGCAAGAGAAAGCACCGGCCGGACACTCGGGTGCTTTCTGTTTTTGGAGACGGACCCGGTGATGCGCAAGCTGTGTTTATTCGGGTATTTACACAGCACTTAGGTTTCAGGGTGCAGGCAGGTAAGGATCAGGAGGAGGTAACCCCTGGTTCTTGGCAAAGGGGTCTCCATTCGAGCGAGAAAATGCTGCCACGGGGTAGCACACAGGGTTACACCTCAGTTCCTTCCGACCCAGGGCCAGCCAGCGGGCAGGGGTGCAGGTACCAGTCTGGCCCCCTTTCCTGCCTGGAGCAGCGTCTCAGGGGTGATGGCCAGGCCCCACATCTGGGCATTTGCTGGGTGACCCCGGAGGCAGGAGGGGTGGTCAGGGCTGCCTGGCCTCCTTCTCCCGGAGCAGCGGAAGCACTTCAGGGACCTGGCTTTCCAGCAAGAACCGGCTGGAGCAGGACAGGCGGTTTCTTGTGGCTTTTTCAGGAGAATCCTGGCCTCTCTCGCCCCGGTGGGAGGTGGCTCTACTCCCTGGCCGGACAGTGCTTCCGGGAGATTATTAGCAGCATGGACACTCTGAAAACGGTCCCCTCTCCCCACATGACCAGGCAATCCGGGGACCCACTCTCAGGCTTGAGGGCTTGCACGTCTACACCGATGGCTTCAGGTCTCCAAGCCTGGGACCTGCTTCTGGGCAGGTGTCCCGGCCCGCCCCACCCCGCCCCGCCCCGCCCGGGCCTGGCGCGCTCTAGGCCCAGGCGGGTTAAGAAGGTCCCCTGTTCTCTCCATGGCGGCTTCCAAAGGCCTCCCAGGGAGAACCCCGCGCCGGCCCAGGGGGCACCCGGAGGGCCCCCATCCCTTCCCTACGCCCTCCCCACCCCCTCAGAGGCGAGAGCTGGGCGCAGCTTAGGCCTCGGGGCACCGAGGCGGACCGGCCGCGGGGCTGCCTGCGGGCATCTCCTCGCGCCCCCGCCCGACCCTCCCCCGCCGCTCCCCGCCCCCCGCCCCCCGCGGTGGAAGGCAGCGCGGCGCGTGCGCACTGGCGCGATCGCGGCCCGGCCCGTGGGCTCTCCGGGGAGGCGGGAGGTGGGAACTTGGGCAGGCGCCGCCAGCACACCCGCCCGGCCAGCCTGTGGCATCACCGACACCTCGCGGCCGGTGCGCCTGGCGACGCCCGTGGACTGAGCGGTGCAGGTGAGCGCGAGGGGCCTGCGCGCGGTCCCGTCGGGGGGCTCCCCGCCCAGCCCCGCCCGCAGGCCCCCGGAGGCCAAGCCCGAGCCCCGCAAAGTTGAACTTGGCGTGTTGCGGGGCCGGTGTGGGGGCTGGGCGCGGGCGGATTGGGGTGCTGCGTGGACTGCGGGGGGCCCCTCGAGGCTTGGATGCACTCTCCTCGGCAGCGGGAGCGCGGGCAGGGCTGCGGGGACGGGGGATTGCGGGGTTGGGGACGCGGGACCCCAAGCCGTGGGCGCGGCTGCGGCCTGAACTTTTTGCGCTGCGACCTGGGGGCCATCGAGCAAGGCCTGGGCGGCCCCCTGGGCGCGGGGGAGAGTGGGGGTCCCCTCCCCCAACACACAAGTGAGACCCTCGGAGGGAGGGAGGGGGGAGGGGCGAGGGGGAGGGCGGAGGCCAAGGTTCCAACGCCGAGGTGCCAGGACGGGGACGCAGGAAGCAATTAAAACTCCTCCTTTCGGATTAACAACCCCAAATTGATCGATGTGTCAGGAATGCGGCTGATGTATGGACGGCGCTCACTTCGCCGGCGTGGAGGGTTTTATGTTCTCCAGGTGAAACCGAGTTCACCCAGCTCGAGCGCAGATTGATGTTTTAATAAAAATAAATAAGGGGGGGAGCGCTCGCCCGGTCTGTGGGGACATCCAGCCTCCCGTCGCGGCGTCAGACGAACAAATCACGCGGCACGATCCTCGCACGTCGTGCCTGTTAACCGCGTCCCCGACCACGCAGGCGGGGGAGGCCTGTGTCCGCAAAGTTTGAACGCGGAGCCTGAAAGTTCGCCCCGCCGAGCCACCCGCGTTTCATACGCCCAGCGGCGCGGGGAGCGCCGGGCGGTGGTGACAAGTGGCAGGCGGCGCGGCGGGGCGCGGGGCGGAGGGAGGAGGAGCGGCCTGGGCCGGAGGGAGGCGGCGCCGCCTGTAGATGGCGCCCTGGCCCCACGCTAGGCTCACAGCGGCGCTCTCCGGCGGCGGGCGGGCGGGCGGGCGGGGAGCCGGATAGGGGCGCGCGGGGCGGGCGGAGAGCCGGATAGGGGCGCGCGGGGCGGGCGGGGAGCCGGATAGGGGCGCGCGGGGCCGGCGGGGAGCCGGATAGGGGCGCGCGGGGCGGGCGGGGAGCCGGATAGGGGCGCGCGGGGCGGGCGGGGAGCCGGATAGGGGCGCGCGGGGCCGGCGGGGAGTCGGATAGGGGCGCGCGGGGCCGGCGGGGAGCCGGATAGGGGCGCGCGGGGCGGGCGGGAGTCGGATAGGGGCGCGCGGGGCGGGCGGGGAGTCGGATAGGGGCGCGCGGGGCCGGCGGGGAGTCGGATAGGGGCGCGCGGGGCGGGCGGGGAGCCGGATAGGGGCGCGCGGGGCGGGCGGGAGTCGGATAGGGGCGCCGCATTTGCCAAGGACTTGGACCAGGGTGGCCCGGCTCAGCACGAAGAAAAAAAAAAATAACGTTTATTGTTGGCATTTTCATGTTTGAATTGTCGGTGGCAGATGCGGGTCCGGGTGAGCCTGGGTCCTGGCCTGGGAACCGAGGGGTGTCCCCCCCGCCCACACACACACTTCGGGGAGACTCCAACCTGGTTGCGGCTCGGGCCTGGCGGCGGCCGCGCAGCCCCATTCCCCGCTCGGAGGGCGCGCATGGGTGCGGGCGAGGGTCGGCGGCGCGGCGGCGGCAAGGACACCAAGTTCAAAGCTGCCCATCGATCTCCCCGCTCCCCCCCCCCCCCCCTTCCCCGGGCGGCCAGGACCGCCCGGACCGGCCCGGCGGCGCCCTCCGCTTTGCCATGTAAATTTCGGCGGGACAAATTGCTTATGAATAGTCCAGGAGAGAGAGAAGCGGGGTTCTTTTCTTTCTTCTCGCCTCCCCCTGTTTTTATTTCCGAATGGCCCCTAGCGATGCCCTGGGCGGCCTCACCACCCAGCAGCTCTCTCTCCGTTTCAATATCCTAAAGAAAATGCAAATCCCCACCGCGTGGCCTTATTGCAAAGTTAAATTAGCAACAGTTTTAAGCGGCCCCATTAGTATGGGAAACGGGCACACGGTTAACGGGGGAATAGCTTCCTTTGAACGGGCTCAGTTTGGGCTGCAAATTGAGCAGCCCGTCAGCCTGGCCGAGGACCGCGTCTTGGCTGAATGCCTCGCCAAAGGCGCCCCTCCGTCCCCCCGCGGGGCCAGCGCGGGGCCTCTCTGGACGGGTCATCCCGCCGCCTCGCCCCCGCCGGGCCGTCCACCCGCTCGCGGGTCACTTAGAAGTTGCGGGAACGTGAGCTGAAGGGAAGACGAGGTGCTGGACACATTTTTTTTTGTCTAAGGACAGAAGGGCTCTCACTTCCCTCCCATGTTCATCCTCGCTGTCCCGGGAGGGGAAACGATTCTCCGATTCCCCCGGCGGCCTGGCCGGGCCGCTGGCGCCCAGCTGCCCGCAGTTGCTCCCCAGGGGAATGGATGGGTATGCGCCGTTCAGGTGCGGGAAGGAGTGGTCAATCGCGCCCCATTCTGCCCACTCTTGCCCCTTGGCGTTGTACCACCCCAGCCCCTTTGCCGGCGTCGCCAAACCCGGGTTGCAAACCAGAATTCCACCGGCGACCGTGTGCGTCCCCGTGGCTTCCAGGGGAGGGGCATTCAGGCCGGGGCAGGGGTCTGCGCGCTCCCTCCTTTCCCCTGAAGCCGCCGCCGCCGGCCACTGCGTCCTGCCCAGGAAAGAGTTAAGTTTCCCCGGAGCCGAGCGAGCCAGAGGTCTTGTTAGGATGTAATCTGCATTTTTAAACCACTGCGTAATAAAAAGTGAGAAGTTTGGAGACACCTTTCTTGATTATACCTTTGGCGATACTTTAGGTTTTACATTTAATTTGCATTTTGTTCTTAGTGAATATTGAAGTCTTGAGCGGAGGATTGAATTTTATTAGGACATCTGGACTGACAATATCAAATCAGACACCAGTGTCCCAAAGCATGCTAAAATTTCAGAGTTAATTAGAACGCAGCGTGTTTAATTAAAGCCAATTATAATATCTGAAATTATCTGATCGATCCGTGTCTCAGCGGTTTGGGTCTGTTTAGGTGTTGATTGGCGCATCCCGCCCGCGCTGCTCCTTCTAGAAGCCACTCTAGGGGAAGTTTGCTTTGTGCACTTGGGGGGGGGGCATCGGGGTCCAGGTGCCCGCTCTGGCGCAGCCTGCTCCGCTGCCTTGGGGCGCTGCTGAACGCGCCTGGGGAAGTGCGGCTTTGTTAAAGTGGCTGCACCTTCTCGGGTCTCAGGGACCCTGCCACGCACCAGCTGTCCTTTCCCAGCTCAGCGCTCCTCCGAGCTTTTCACGGAGAGGCAACCTTTTGGGTTGCGGGGTGCGCCGAGAGAAGCCCGGCTTTTCGGAAGCGAGTGTTCGATTTGGGGGTTCGTGGTCTGGCTGAAGAGCCCCCCATAGCCCACCCAGAACAGGGGGCAGCCACAGCGAGTGACCAGAGGAACCCGAGAAAAGTTCGGAGACAACAGACAGTCCGTTGCAGGAGCCGAGGGGCGCCCGGATTTTCCAAGGAGAGAGCGAGCGAGGTGCATGTGTGTCCACTGCCCCTCGCACTGCCGGCCACTGGCAGCTCGACGTTCTGGCCAGCAAGGGTGTGGACGGCTGCCTGGGCCTGGCTCCCGCCTTTGCAGATGCATGTGTGTGTGGGGGGGGGGAGGGGGGAGGCAATCAGAACCAGGAGGCTGGTGCCTGCTGTGGGGTCAGGAGGTCAGCGAGGCCTAGGTGCCCCGGACAGGCGGGAGCCACCGCCCAGCTGTTGGGGCCAGCCGGGAGCTGCGGCGGCCACCTGCCCCGGGTAGCTGGGAACCAGCGCTGCTCCGCCGCACTCTGCTCTCCCCACCCCAGGAGGCGCTGTTTGCCAAACTTGGCCGCCTGCACCTTCCCGCCGGGGGAATTGCTCCCTTTGCAGTCCTTGGGCCGGGCTCAGGAACCTTAGTCCCACAGAATGATGGGGGGGCGGGGGGTGTGCAAAGGAAGGGAGTCTGGGACCCTTCCTCATCTGCGGTTCACCTGTGAGTCCCGTTCGCCAGGCCTCCCACCTCCCAGCACCGGAGAGAGGAGGCCCTGGCGCTCCCCGTGCGTCCGGGGTGCCGTGCCCAGTTACCTGCCTCTCGGGGTGAGCGGGACTCCTGCCCGGCTTGGGTTCCGTCACCACAGCCCCCCCGAGCGCCCCTTGGCCTCCGTCTCCGCGCAGAGAGCGAGGCGCCTTCCCTGGGCCTGACAAACCCACCCGAACAGGAACCTGGCCTCCCCACCTTTGTGCCAAACTTCACAGGTTGGGGTGGCCTGATGGGGAGCCCTTGCTTGCCTGGCCTGCCGGCCCCACAGGCAGCGTGAGCCCGTGATGAAAGGCAAAGCCCAGAATGTGCTTGGGGCACAGGTCACTGCCCGGCGGTGGGCAGGGGTGCCAGTGTGTGGCTGTTCCACCCCCTCCTGCAATTCACCGCAGTTCCCAGGTGCCTCCTCTGGGATTCCCCGTTCCCAGGCTTTCCCGGCCCCCGTGGCCTCCTCCCCTCCAGGGCCAAGGTCAGCTGGGCTAAGGGCTTTGGGTTTCTCCTCTGCCCTGCGCCTGTGCTTGGTGCCGGCCCCGACCCCAGGCGGGAGCCAGGCTGGAGGCCGGTACCGGTGGTGCGGTAGGAGCGTGACCCCCGGGCGCGGAGGACGTGGGGGCGGGCCGCGCCTGCAGCTCCGCACCGGCGGGGAGAACGCGAACCGCCAGCCTCGGGCGCGTTGGCTCGCACCGGCTCAGGGCGCTCCGAGTGGCCTGGCTGCGCAGCCCGGGCCTGAAGCCCCCAGTCCCCGGAGGGCCCCCGCTCCGGTCCGCGCCCGCGCTTCTCCGCGCCGGAAATGCACTTTGTGACACTTTGGAAGGCCGGTAGGAAGCGCGCAGGCTCCCCCGGCTCTGCTGCGAGCAGGAGGGGGCGCCCAGGGGTGCCTTGGATGCTGGGCGGGCTCTGGCTCTCCAGGATGCCAACTTGGCGGAAGTTTCTGGGGTGGAGGCCGGGCTCCCACTCTCCAGGCTGGGCACCACCCAGCTGTGTTGGGCCCGGGACCGAGGAGGTGCGATGGGGAAACCCGTGCCCGGCAGGCGCTGAACAGCCCCCGCCCTGGGATGGGAAGTGGGCGCGGACGGAGGGGCTTGGCGAGCCTGGCACAAGCGGGGAGGACTAACATGGCACGGCTCTCGGGGAGGCCGGCTGAGCTGGAGTGCGGGCGCTGCACGGTTGCACCGACCAGCCCGGCCTTGGCTGGTGCCCCGAGAAGTGGCCGGACGCTGCCAAGGCTCTGCGCCCTGCGTGCGGCTCCCCGAGCAGGACTTCATGACCGGCAGGCGCCGTCTCTCTGAGGTCACTGCCTGCTCCCGCACGAGGTGGGGAGGACAGCTGGGCACTGGCCATCTGACTGACTCCGGCGTGACATCTGGGAGCCCACTGGTGTGTGGCACGCGAAGCGCTGGATGCCGCTATTTAAATGCAAATGCGAGGGGGCTCACTGGAGCCTCTCCCTGGAAATCCGCACAAAAGGAACACTTCCCACCCTCCTCGGCGGCGGCGGCTGAGGGCCACCGGTGCCAATCACACTGAGCCCGGCCTCCAGCCATCGTTCCCGTGGCCTCGGCCTGGGGTTCCCGATGAAGGTCAGGCCCCAACCCATGGGCCCGGGGAGCGGAGGCTGGCCCAGCAGCCTGGGAGGACTGTGCAACCTCCAGTGTCAGCCTGCCCTTCCCTCCACTCCCCCTACCTGGACACTCGGTGCCCCTGGTCCCTGGAGAGGGGATGGGTAGGGCTCCCGAGGGCGGGGGCTGGGCTCAGGGGCGCACCAGTCTCCCTCAAGACTTCCAGGAATTGACCTGCAGCCCCTCCCCGTGCCTTGGGGCCTGGGTGCTGCTGGGTCCCTTGCAGCTCACCAACGCTGCTCCCTCCCCCTATCAAGGCGAAAATCTGGGGTAGGATCAGGGGGACCCCAGGAGGCTGCCCTCCCAGGCTGCTCCCCAGCAGGCCCGTGTGCACACCCTGCCCAGGCAGCCAGTCCTTGTGCTCACAGCTCGGAGCCAGCAGTGGAGTGACAAAAAAGATAAAGTTGGTGAATGATAAAGACCGTATTTTCCACGCTTTGGGTGCGGGACCAGATGATCTAGAAAATGAGCTGAAATGGATTCAGCCTCTGAGCCTGTTGTGAGAGCAGCTGATTCCCCCATTTCGGGCCAGATGGCTGCTGAACACAGATTTGCATTCATTTTCGCTTAATATCGTCCAAAACAGTGGGGCAGCTGCATTTGTTGTCAAAAAGGTTTAAAACCCCCTTTCTTTCTGGGGCAGGATCGTTACCTTATGCGACGGGGCTTATGGAACTTTTTCCCCCCCTCTTTAGTCAACAGTATCAGATTTAGGAGGATTTGTTTCTAAACCTTCTAATTTGGTAATCAGATTTAAATCGCCCCGGCGCGTGTAATCTGAATTAAAGATACTGTAAATGATTTTAAGCATGATACTTTTCGTTCCTGCGAGCAAGGGGGCATCTCCAGTCGAGGTTGGGCATCTTGGGGAGTGTGCCACAAAGAAAGTATTGTTTCCTATTTCCAACTTCATCTTTCCCCCCAAAAGGCGTTTTTGCCCAGCCTGACAATAACGCCGGCCTGGCCAGTCGGCCGCCTCGCGGGAGCCCCCAAGCAGCTCAGCTCACAGAGACAAAGCCACGTCTCCACCCCACCCTCCCCCGATGGCCAACTTCATGCCCCGTTGTTTTCCCGGGGAGACAGTGCTCCCTGCTGCACTCAGGCTGCTGTGGGTGCAAAGCTCTGGGCTGATTAGGAATACAGAAATTTCCTTTTAATTTATCGCGAATAGTTTCCATACACTTTGATTTAAGGTTATTAACATTCTATAGACAGTGGCATCTTTAATATGTGGCGATCGCTTCTAAAGACTAATCTCATTACCCTCAAATAGTCATAAAATATGATTTTATTATACTTACGTATTTAATTAGACGACCGGCACCTTAATGGATTTTGAGATGGGACCGCGCAACAGCTTTGATAATTCACTTATCTTTGGCAATAGTCATTAACCCCCAACACCAGCAAAATAGATTGCTTTCCAACACGTCTTTTTCTCCCCCTCACCCCTTCCAAGCGGCGTGGGGGTCCCCAGACAATGTAAATCGGACTTCGATTTTCCCGATTAATTAAAATATTAATGTACACACGCTGCCAATTCATAAAAAAAGGGAGTGTTCCTCCAGACAGGGGAAGAGGCTGCCCTGCGACAACACCCTTGCGCCCCGGAACCTAGTTTTGGTTTTGTTTGTTTTAATCAAAAGGGCCCGATTCCTCTCGGCAGGACAGCTCTCGGCGGTCCCCTGGGTGTCCGATCGGTGTCCCGCACACCTCCTCCGGGCGGGCGGCGCGCTGGGCTCCGAGTCCCCGCTGCTGGAGCCTGGCCGCCGGGCTCCCCGCTCCTCGCTGCCCTCCCGATTCCTCCAAACCAGGTCGGGATGGCGAGCGCCGCGCGCTTACCAGGGCGGGCGGCACCGAGGACGGGACCTGAGCGCCCGCGGCGTCCACCGGGCGTTTAAGGGAGGCCGGCGCCAGGGAGGTGTGGGCACCGCGCGGGGCGCGCAGCCGGACGCCCGGCTCCAGGTCGCCGGAGAGACCGGGCGCGCTTCCTGTCCGCCCGGGCGCCCGGAGCCTTCTTTGTTACCCGCCGCGGCTAAGGACGGGCTGGGGTCGGGGTCTCCCGCGGCCACCGGGAGGGAGAGAGCGAGCATCTGGCAGAGTCCGCCTCCGACGTGGGTCCCAGCCCGGCATTCGGCGGCCTCCCCGGCAGCCAAACACGGGCGCCTGGCGAGGCCCAGACTGGGGGGCGGCCCGGCCCCTCCAGCAGCCTGAGGTCTGCGTGCAAACCGGGCTGAGCCGCGCGGGCCCCGCCTCGGCTGGGGAGCCCCGCTCCCCCTCCACCGCAGCTCCCAGCCCCTTTGGCTTGCCCCTGCAGCTCCCTCCCTGCGGCCTGCTCGCCTCTTCTCGCCGTTCACCCTGTTCTCTTTGGGCCGCCCCGGGGTTGGGGTCGGGGGAGCTGCGGGCCCCTTTGCATGTATTGCATGCGTTTGGACAACTCGGGGTGCCTCCGCAGGTCACCCGCTCCTTGCCACCGTGCTTTGACCGTCTCTCTGCATCGGGGAGGGGGGCGTGAGGGTGGGCCAAGCTGCCATCGCGCACTGGTTGTTGCCTTTCAGGATTTATTGGGGCGCGGAAACTTCCTAGGCGGCGGGTGGGCGCGTCGCCGGGGGCGGCCGCGGCGCTGGGTGGCGCTCGGCGGCGCTCGGCAGCGGCGGGGCTCGCGGGGCTCGCGGGGCTCGGGCCGGCTCGCCGCGCCGTCAGGCAGTCAGTCGGCGAGCGCGGCGGCGGCGGCGGCGGCGAGGGGCGCGGCGAGGGGCGGCCGCTCCCATATATGGCGCAGGCCCCGCCCCCACGACGTCACCTTCTGACAGCGCCGCTCCCGGGGGCTTCGAGTTTTGGCTCCCGGGAAAGGGTCCATTCCTCGGGGAGAGAGGGCTGAGTTTTGTGCGCCTCCAGTCCGCTGCGCGCGCCGCTCCAGGCCCCGCCGCGCGCCCCGCCTGCGCCCGGGACTGCGCCGCGGCACTCACCGCCCCGCTTATTTGTCTTTGGAGCAGGCGGGCCGCGCCAGAAGCGGCCGATCCCGCCGCGTCCTGCCAGCCGCGGACGCCGCCCGGCGAGGATGACACCACTGAGCAGCGCCCGCAAACAACAACAACAACAACCGCCGCCACCGCCGCCGCCGCAGCCGGCGAGCCAGCGCCGCGGCCGCGCGACCTGCTCCTCCCGCTTCTCCGGGGCGCCGCGCCGCCGCCGCCGCCGCCGGGGTCGCCGCCCCCCCCCCCTCTTCCCAGCGCCCCCCGGCCGTCCGGAGCGCCCGCCCGGCCGCCGGTGTATGCCGTGCCTGCCCGGGACACGGGCTGAAGCCGGCGGCGGCGCGGGCCGGACCGCGGGCGCCGAGCAAAGGCCAGCGCGGCCAGGGCGCACGCCTGCCGGTCGCCGAGCCCCCGGGCGCCGCTGCTCCGGGAAGCCAGCGCTTTGGGCCGGGAGCCGCGGCCGCCGCCGCCGCCGCCAGCAGGGTTCATGTTTGGGATCCAGGAGAACATTCCGCGCGGGGGGACCACCATGAAGGAGGAGCCGCTGGGCAGCGGCATGAACCCGGTGCGCTCGTGGATGCACACGGCGGGGGTGGGCCAACACGGCCGCCCAGAGGTACGTAGCGGCCGGCCCCGCGCGCCCCGGCCCCGCCGCCGCCGCCACCCCGGCCCCGGCCCCGGCCCCGGCCCCGCCGCTCACCGGGCCGCTGTCTCTCTCCTCCCGCAGCGGCGTGGGGCTGGCGCGGGCGCACTTCGAGAAGCAGCCGCCCTCCAACCTCCGGAAGTCCAATTTCTTCCACTTCGTGCTGGCGCTCTACGACAGGCAGGGTCAGCCGGTGGAGATCGAGAGGACCGCGTTCGTGGACTTTGTGGAGAAAGAGAAAGTAAGTGCGCGAGCTCCGCGGGCACAGCCGCCGTCTTTCTGCAAAGCGGGGGGCAGGCGGTGCCCGGGACAGCCCCCCTCGGCGGCCACGTGCGCCCCCCGGACTCGCGCGCGGGGCCGGGAGGGCGCGCGGGGCTGCAGGCAGGACAGTGACATCACCGCGCCGCGCCGCGGAGCTGGGGATCCTGCGCGGCGTGAGGCCGGGGGGCCTGGGTCGCGCAGGGGGACCGAGCGCGCGCGGTGGCCGCCTGGCCGACACCGAACGCACTAAATGCAATTCTGTACCGTTACCTTCCAGGAGCCCAACAACGAGAAAACCAACAACGGCATCCACTACAAACTGCAGCTGCTGTACAGCAATGGTAAGTGGCCGCTGCCCGCCGCCCGCCCGCCCCGCCCGGCGCCCCGGCCCTCCTTGCCCGGGATGTTTAGAGGACATAAAGATGGTGAGATGAAAATGACACGGATGTAAACACGGAATCTTCTCATGGCATAGAAGGAAAACAAAACATAAACGATCGATAAGTCGATGGCACTTCACATGATTAACCGGCAGGGCTCGAAGTGGAAAGTAAAAAGCGGGTCGATGGGCGCTCCAGCTGAACCTCACTTCTAAGTGACTTTTTCCAATTTTGCAAATTAATGTTAATTATTGAGATGGGGGCTGGGGGGTGGCTCCCGAGGCGGCGAAGAGGGCATAACTTCCTTCCCCGGGCTCCCGATTCTTAAAAATCCTCGAGAGACCGTTAGAAAGAGTTCAGACTCTGTTTCCATAGCTTGCTTTCTGTTTTCTAAAAATAAGTGACCACATGGGCCTGTGGGTATGGCAGCCAGGCCTGCACTCAGCTGGGCACATTTCTTTGCTCCTTTCAAGGAAAGCAACCCCTGAGAGCCCTCAGGTTCTTAATTAGGAAAAGAGGGGAAGAAATAGCGAGAAGTGATTGGATTTTTCTCTCTCTCGCCTTTCAAAAGGCCAAGCCTTAAGTTTTGCTGCATCATGCGGCTGAAGTCCCTGAGCCCTGGACTTCCTGTGCCCGGGTGCCCTTGCTAAACTGATGGGTACCTCTCTCTCTCTCTCTCTCTCTCTCTCTCTCTCTCTCTCTTGCAGGAGTGAGAACGGAGCAGGATCTGTACGTTCGCCTCATAGATTCCATGACCAAGCAGGTGAGAAAGTTTAAGCGTCTGTGTGAGTTTTCACTGCTCAGTGGGGCTTGTCCGGGGCTTCAGAGACAGCACGCTGACAAATGGACCTGTGTGTGTTTGTCTCTCACTCGGCTTCCTTGACATGCTAATGAGAGCCCCGTGTTTATCGGAATACGTGAAGCAATCGGTGAAATAGTTCAGGTCGTCATTAGAACAGGACAGATATGCTTTATGAAATGGCTTTGCGATGGGATTCAAATTCTCTCTTAATGAATTATGGTAATTAATAATTGACAGAAAAATTTCAAGATGCCCCTTTCCGTGTATTTTTAAATGTGTGGCTTTTTTCTTTCTCCTTGGAATCA
Organism: Antrozous pallidus; assembly: GCA_027563665.1. Taxonomy (NCBI): domain Eukaryota; kingdom Metazoa; phylum Chordata; class Mammalia; order Chiroptera; family Vespertilionidae; genus Antrozous; species Antrozous pallidus. The sequence goes on from CM050510.1 coordinate 122,944,161, forward strand.
TTTCATTGATTCTCCCCCCCCCCCCCATCACAACGGTGTTGAACTCCCTTTCGAAGCCCAGTGAGCGGGACTTGATTAGCTCATGTTCTCTCCTTTCCAGTACCGCGGTCTGGTAACACGAGACGTTTATTTGAATTTAAAAGTTAAATGTGTCGGGGTGAAAAGTCACCTTGTTCTCCTCTAGCCCATCTTCACCTCTCGGCCCCCCATCTCCATAATTCAAACTCCGAGCTCCAGGGGTCACTCAAACCCGCCCATTGCTCTGCGAGCCCGAGCTGGCTGCCGCTCCCGCCCTCTGTCATACCTTGTAAATAACATAATTACAGGCAGTTCCTTATTAAATTATTTAACCTGTCTTGGTCAACTTTTCGGAGGATAACTGTAGGCTCTGGGAAACGTCAGGAAGGGCAGAAAAAGCGCTTCCCTGCTTTTTGACATTGTGCGGTTTCTGGCCCGGTTGGTTCAGTTGTTCAGTTGTTTTAAAGATCCCGCTCCCTCCCCCCCCTTTTTTTCTTAAAAAATAGAGGTCGGGGCAGGGGCGGGTCCGATGTGCAAATGAAACCCACTTGGCACAGACCGGTTTAAAATACAGTTCCAGGCCGGGCTTCGGGGCTTGGAAACGAAAGTGGAGGCTCCCTTTCTGACCCGAACTTGAAGAATGCGAGCCGCTGGGAGCGGCCCCTGCAGCCCCGCACGCGTGCCTCCCGCTCTGCTCGGCAATTAGTTTCCCGATTTGCCTTCCCCTCCGGAAAGTTTGTCCTTCCCTAGGCTACCCGCGTGCTAGATGTTCCTGTCCGCGGTGGCGAGACGGTGCGTTTTCTCTGAGCGTACACACAGACGCGCTGGTGAACTTCGCTCTTTCCGAGGCAGCCGGGAGGCCTGCCCGGGCCCGGATCTCCCTCGGAGGCCGGGAGCCCCGGAGGTGGGGCCGAGGGCGGACAGGGGGATCGGATGCTCTTGTTTCTTTGTACTCTATGGCTGGTGTTTGCAGAGCGCGCCGCAGTGGGGAGGCAGGCACCCCTAAGTTTTCCTGTTGTCGCCTAGAGCAGGAGGCTGGTTTCAAGTGCACTTTTATTGTTCATGTAGCCACGGGCCTTTGCAGTATAAACAGGGCTGGAAATAAAGGCATCTCCTTTCCTCTCCCCGAGCGGGATGGAGGGGGGGGGGAAGGGAAAGAAATGGCCCAGTAACTGATCAAAGAGTCAATGGTGCTGAACCGACAGTTTATGGATTTCTGTTTGTGCTACAAAATAAAAAATAAATCAAATTCAAATCCGGGGCTCCATCCCGGGGCAAGCGGCGCTCTCGGCAGGAAGAGCCGGTGCCCGCTGCCCGCTGCCCGCCCTGAGGCCCGGGCGGCCCTGTGGCCTGGGGTGGCCCCGTGGTTTGGAGCGGGGTCCGGGGAGGCTGGGGGAGAGCGGCTCCCGGGGACCGTGCCCTCTTCCCAGAGGGAAGCCGGGTTTCCTCCGAAAGGGCTTTGTCCGCCTGGAAGTGGAGGAGGGAGTCAGAAGTGCCCGAGGAGGTTGGAAGTAATTTCCAGATAATTGGGAGGTGGGGAGGGGGCGGCGGGAACTGGAGAAGGGGCTCCCCGCCCCCTTCTGTGGAATTTTCAGTCGGGAACTTGCGGCTCCTGCCGGCCCCCCGTCCTCTGCCCCTCCTCCGGTGGCCTTTCCCCCCCTTCTTTTCTTTCTCCCGCCCTCCTCCTCCCTGCGGCGGGCGGGCGGTGGGGCCGGGGCGGCCGGCTCGGCAGCCCGGCTCGGGTTCCCGGCGGGCGGAGCTGGTGAGCGCCGTGGTGAGCGCACCTAGGGCTGCGCACCATCTGGCAGAGCCTCTGCTCAAAACCTAGCCGAGCGTGTGCGCAGACCCTGCCTTCTTACCCGAGAAAAATCATTGTTAGCAGTTTCAAAATAAACACCAGATTGGCCATTAGCGCTTTATTTCCAAATACCGTCCTGCGAGGGGCACGTGGCCGCGCGGGGCCCGGCGCCGGCGGCCGGGGGAGCGCTCCTGCCGGGAGCCGGAGGCCCGGGCCGGCGCGGCCACGTGAGGCTGCCCGCGGCGTGTGCAGAGCCCGGCAGGGCGGCCGGGGCGATCGGACTGGCCACAGGCCCACCTCTCCACCTCTGGAACCCGGGTTTGAACTCGGGGCTCGGCTGGGCGCCCTCCTTGCTGAGCCCGGGGAGCGCAAGGGGCTCCAGCGAATGCCTGCCCCCGCCGGCTCGCCCTGCGTTAGTCCCCGTGTGTTGTCAGCGGCCTCTCCCAACACACACGTTGGGATTCCATGCAGACAATGGCCCCGGGACTCGGCCCAGCAGCTGTGCCGGTAGCTGAGGGGCTGGAGCCTGAGGTGCCCGGACCCATGTGCCCTGGCTCCCTGCACCCCGTCCCCGCCCCCGCCCAGGAGACTCAAGTCCTCTGGAGTGGAAAGCCCGAGCCGGCCTGGAGGGTGCCCAGGGCAGGAGGCCTCCTTGGCTGAGACTTTCCTCTGGGTGACCCGCCTGGAGGGGTCATGGGGGCCCCGCGCGGCCTGCCCCCCGCCCTCCGTGCACCTGCCCGCCAGCCAGGCCTTGAGGCGGGGGGCGACTGGACGCCCAAGGCGGAGCGCCGTGTAACGCCCGCCTCTGCGTGTCCCTGTGCAGGCCATCGTCTACGAGGGCCAGGACAAGAACCCCGAGATGTGCCGTGTGCTGCTGACCCACGAGATCATGTGCAGGTGAGCGGCGGCGGCGGCGGGCGGGTGGGCAGCCTCGGCGCCAGCTGCAGCCACAAAGGATGCGAGGTCCTGGCGCCAGCACGGGCCGGGCTAGGGGATGGGGTTCGATTGAAATGTAATCGGCTGGCCGCAAGCCTCGGCCCAGGAGCCGGGCTCATTTCCCCCCGCGGCTGCCATCACGGTCCCCGCCACGGGCTGGCGGCTCCGCAGAGCCCATGAACGTGTTGGCCACATCGCTGCGATATCAGACGTGCAGAGGGGTCCGGGAATGTCCTCGGTGCGGGGGGGAGTTGGGGATCACTCTCCCAGGCACCTGACTGCTTGCCTCCAGCAGCGCCCGCATCCGGAGCCCTGCCGGCGGCTGGGGTGGATAAAAGGAAACTCTGTCCTCGGTGCAGAGCCCGGCATGTGAGCCTCGGGCTGGGAGTCTGTCAGTTAACCGCTCCCCGCGGCAGCCAGCAGCCCTTCTCCCGGCTGTTAGCTTCGCTTCCTGAGATCCCTGTCAGGGGAGCCAGTCCCCTCCCGCCTCTTTCCTAACGACCGCGGGAGTGTCACCCCTCCACGGCACACGCAAACGCACCGCTGGCTCTGCGTGCGGCTTTGGGAACCAGCGTGGCGAGGAGTAACGCTGCGACAGTGGCGGGCGGCTGGCTCTGCGGGGCGGGCTCTGCCTGGCTCCCGTGCCGGCTGCCTACATGCCGTTTCTGAGCAGACATATTGTTACAGCACTAATATACAAAAGCTGACTTTTTCTCATATCAGGTAATAAATATAAATTACAACCAATAAAGTGGAATTTCTTTATTATCCACTTCTGCATGTACTGCAATTAACATAGAAAGCGCACAGATGTGATTTAAGCTCTAAGTGGAAGACTGTAGACTTTCTTTAATCACTTTAGCTGTCAGCTTTAAAAGGCTTTATATACTTTGCCTACCATATGGTGTTAATTTAGCTAATTTAGACATGTAACCATTATACAAGTATGCTTTTTTAAAATGCAAGAAGCATAACATTTTTGTTTCATTTCTGCTTTAATTAAAGTTTCAATAACAAGAGTTAAGGTAGGCTTAAAGGAGGAACAATGGACGTCCCTGATAGATGGATGCATGCTTTTGTGGTTATAATTAATAAATGCCCCAAAGAAATATTGGTGGAAGGTGGCATCTTGCATCTTTTCCAGAAATAACAGCTTGACAATTAGAGGTAAACAAAAGCTGAAGCTGTGAAAAGTTATTCCCAAGCCTCCTGCCTCCCCTTCTCCTCAGTTCACTGCAAAGACAAACACCACAACATGTTTTCCATATTTTAGCATCGCAATTTAGACGGTAGCTCTGTCACCCTCCTCCTGGGTACAGAGATGTCCAACTCCGCTCCTTCCTTCCGGTAGAAAGAAACTTACACCCTAAGTTCAGCCACAGAGCACATGAACCCACTGGGATTAAAAATCGCCCATCTGCCTGGCTAGGATACCTTATTGTCCGCTCCAGCCGCTTGACTGCCAGACTTTAAAAAAGAAAAAGAAAAGAAAAGAAAAGAAATGACGAGGCGGGCATGAAAGGATGACATGCATAGTAAAACCCCTGTTTACAAATCACTCTACAGCCGCTGCTGCGATAAGAAAAGTTGTGGCAACAGAAACGAGACCCCCTCGGACCCCGTCATCATTGACAGGTAAGGATGACTTATTTTTTATTTTTCAAAACCAGCCCGCAGCCCCAGCCCCAGCCGGTGGCTCCCGTTGTGCGGGGCTGGGGCTGAGCCCCTCTGTGCGCCGCGCATTTGTTGTCCGCGTGTGTGAGCGTGCACAGGTGGGTTGACTTGGAAACCTGGAGGCTGGCTCTGTGGGGATTCGGTAATTGCTCCGAGTTGTCAAGGGAAGCAGTTTCATCTGCCACCGCTCTCGCTGTGAGGAGCACTTTATGCCTAGAGAGCTTCTGGCTTTAAACCCAGAGATAGGTCATAAAATGCTTTTTTTTGCTAATTTGTTAACAAGTATTTCATTTTCGCATTATTATTATTATTATTACTATTTTTTTTTTTTTAAATCTCGGATGGTAGCCGAAGTGGAGATTTGGGTGGTGGTAACTGTTGTGATTGTTGCCCAGTGTTAGAATGAATTTAATCTGCTCTCAATTAGTTGCAGAATGTCTCCTAATTTTTTTCCAATTGTGGCTGTCGTTTTATGTCAAGTAGCAAATATGTAACTAACAAACCAAAGTTGTTATAATTGAAACTAATTGCACATGCTGGTTACGTTTTCCAACATTAATATCCATCACTGGATGAGCTGTATGCATTCTGTACGTTTGCTGCTCTTCGTCTTGCTATTTATCATGTTCCTTGGGCCACATTGCATCCTTTAAAGCTACTAATCATCAGCCCTAATGGTGTTAATGTGCGTTTGCTGTTGCTTTAGTTGAAACAACAAATACAACCACCCCCTCCCTCCCCTGGAGCGCCCCCCCATCGAGCACCCCCCCCCCCCATCGCTGGGTTTCTGTGCCCGGAGGAGGGAGGAGGGAGGCTTTCTTTCCCCAACAATGGGGAGCAACAGAGAGGCCCAGGGTGCCAGGGGCTGGGGCGGGGGCGGGATTTGGAGATTGGTACCCACATCGAATACATGTTAGACATGTACACATGACTCCAGTTTTGTGGAGCAGAGAGGTTCAGGCTGTTTTGAAGAGGGGTTAGATTTCAGCAGCTTTCAGGACAAAGTTATCTTGTGATCATGAACTTTGGCTGGTCCAGTGTCTGAAAAATTAAACCCGGAAAACTCGGCGAGTTAAGCCCGAGGAAATCTGGGCCTCCAGTAGAGAGCTGTGCTAATGTTGAACTAGCTGGGATCGCTGTTTGCTTAGCGGGGAATGTGCGGTATCTGACAGAAGGGACGGCTCTTATTAGTAATCAAATAGGGGGCACCAGTTGTGGCTGTCACTCAGGCAGCCGGAGCGAGTTCAACACTCTGTCCGACTCCAGCTCCGGAAATCAATAGCGTGATGTGTGTCCTCGGGGCGGCGGTCATGGGAATCTTCCCGCCTCGGGCTTGCTGGGCTCGTACCTGAGTTTGTTTTGTTCTCCGTGATTGGCTGGAAGTGTGGGAGCAGGCCTGGCATCTTTTCTGACTATCGGGCGCTTGAAAAGGCAGCGCGTGTCTGCGCCTCACACCGCGGCGGAAAGCGTTTCATCTTCCCAGTTGTCCTCCATGCGTGATGTCTGTACGTTCACAGACGCGGGCTTCTCTTCCCCGCGGTGAGGTTTGCAGCACAGCGCCATGGCCGAGTAGCCTGTGTTGATGCAACCCGTGTTCCGGGGCGCCGTGTTCCCCGTCCAAAAGCACTTTGGGGTTTGTGTGACAGTCCATTGCGTGTTGACGCGTGGAGACCGGATAACCTTTAATGCTCAGTTTTATCACGGCCTGGGAGATATCTCTTCCTGCATGCGCGGAAATAGACCTGCGAGTTCTTGTCTGAGCGAACGCCTTCTTATCTTCGGTTAATTAAAATATGTGCTGAGATTACTGATACCTCTCTGATACCTAGAGAACTGTGTGATCATTTGATATGCCAGGAGCAGGAGAAGGGGGGGGGGGAACATGTAAAAACATTTGGGTAATGGGTTTACCAAGTTTATTTGAATAAGGAGGATTGCAGCTCCGTTTGTGCCTGGCATCCACGCGCTGGAGGTCTTAATTATTGATGGAAATCTGCTCTGCTTCTAAATGCAAAGATACGACAATTTTATAGGAATGTTAATCACCTTCCACGTCAGGGGTGTGGAGGGTCAGGGTAGTTGCAGGCGATGACAAACAGGGTGTGCGTTTTTACTGTTCTTAAGAGAGCTGTCACTCCCGATGACAAAAGACTGTTCGCATTTTGTTGCTGGATGTCAGTCCGCGTGTGGCGATGGCCGTTATTGGCACAACCTTCCGCGTCAGGCACGGTTCTGGGGGCGCGGGGCGGGGGGGAGTGAGGAATTCGGCGTTTACGAAGGCAAGTTGTGTGAATCAGAGAGAGAAACATGCCTGTGGGGGGAGACTGTCTTTCGCGTGGCGCAGCCTCTTGCAGCTGAGATGCGTTTCGGTTTCATAATGATCATCATTTCTGCGGCGTGTGCGCGCCGTGGACGCAAACCAGTTGCTCCCGGTGAGCTTCTAGCCCGCATTTCCCCCCGAGGAACACCCCGCCCCGGGCCGGGGAGCCCGTCCACACCTCCCGCCGGCGCTGTCATCGCTCGGTTAGTTGGCTTAAGGAAGAATTAGAGACGGCGTGGCTCGCAGGCTCCGGGCGGCCTTTGGCCACACTCAGCAGTTCCCCACCAGATCAGGCCTATTTGTCCCGAGGATATAAACCAATAATTCCAACCTGAATTGAGATCAATGGGCCCCCGGTTCGTGCTCTCACCACGCGGAGGCTCCTGCGCCCGCGCCGCCGTGCACCGAGAGCAGAGAAGTCAGCTCCCGGCACCCCGGCAGGCAAACCGCATCCCATAGACCCTGACGCCTTCCGTCAATTAATTACACAACTCAGCTCCGTTATCCTCCAGAAGCATTAGACACTCGCGAGCAGCACGGACATCCTCGGCGTGAGAAAGGGGGGACACGTGAGGAGGTGTGTGCGCGGTGAAACCCTTTTATGGAGAAGTTTCACGTACCCGCGCTGTTGTCGTCCCCATAAAGCAATGCTAGAGGAACCGGCCGTTATGGCCCCACAGATAGAACTCCAGCGCAGCGGGTCTAGGGGAACACGGCAACTCCCCGGGAAGGAGAGACGTGACCCTGTAAAGTACAGGCACGGCCCGGGAGGAGCTACCGCGGTGGAAAGCATGTATGTGGCTGTCGTGACCTGCAGCGCCAGAAGCAGGGGTGGGGGAGCAAGTGTGTGTGTGTGTGTGTGTACACACCGTGTGCACATCCCCACATCCATGCATGTGCGTGTATGTGTGTGCGCACACACACACACACAACACACACACTCACACGTAATGCTGTACGGCATTCTGGAAAGGACGGGGTATCGCTTTCCTCGTGGAATAATGTTTTCTGGGAAAACACAAAAGCAGATGGTCTTCATTAGGAACACCCATTGTCCGCACAGCCCAGCTCCGAGCAGATGAATCTCTCCCGTCTCACCCGTGCATTCCAGAGGCTGTGAATGATTACAGGATGTCGGTGTAGCTGCTAAACCAGAACCACACTTTGGCTGTCCTCCTCTCCTGCCATCCCAGCCCGGGTGTCGCCTGAGGCCCCGAGGACAGGCCCCGGGAGCCACGTGCTCTCACCTCCGTCCCCGCCCGGCCGAGTGGACCGGGTGGAGGTCAGGGTCTAACTGTTGCGACGGGGCAGGCAGGCTCCCGGGCACCAGGAGCCGGGCGCTGGGACAGCCGAGCGGCCGAGGTGCGCATGGGGGGCCCCCCGTGCAGAGCCTGGAGGGGGTGTGCTTGGCGGGGTGGCTCCAGATGGCACGGTCTCAGGCGTCCCACGCGCTGGCATCTCTGTGGCAGTGGGGCCCCCTCCCCAGCAAACCTGGCATTGGTCTGTGGAGTTTGGGAGACTTATCATTCCAAGTCTGTCCCACTTTGCTGTCTGGAAGCCAGACATCTGTTTATTCCATTTTCTTTCATACAGAGTTTGGAATAGCTCTAGTTGGTCGGGGGGTTGGAGGGGGGTGGGGAGGGGGAAGAGAAGCAAAGTTTTGTCATATTTAACAGCTGTTACAAAATTTCAACCCCGTGGGCTCTGAAAATACTTTTCAGCTGACCTCAGATTTTTATACACAACTGACACTGGGGTTGCACAAAAATATTATTGACTTAACCTTTCATTGTCTGCGATTTCACATTGTCCTCCGTCCCACGCCCAAACCCCAAGCAAACGTTTTAACTCCGCCGCCCGCCCCCCTGCACCCCCCTACAGCCCCTTACACCTCTGATTCATTTACGAGTTTGAAGTTTACACCTTTTAAAAAACCACTGCAGAACGGTAGCCGAACACCCATTGGAGATTTTCTTTCTCCCCCCACCCCCCCCCTTTTTTTTTTTTTAGTCAACAGTGTTTCCTTTCACTTCCTGTCACAAAGGTCAAAGAGAGCGACCTTTGCTGGCAGTCCTCCCGCTGAATTATTCATGGCATTGACTTTTGTCAGCGCACACCGTTGTGCTCTGGGACGTTTTATTCATTTACCTCATTTGAGGCGCCTTCTGCACCTGTTCAAGTATTAATATCATGTAATTTGGGCCTAATGCCGATTTTGCTGAACACTCATTATATTTTTTATTAGCTATATTTCCAAACGATTATGTATGATTATTACCAAGCCTTACAAACAGCACCGGGCTATTCCCCAGCCCCTTCCATCTTCTTGTCAGGTTGTTTTCGGAAGCGGGGAGGATAAACATTTGACCAGTCCCAATGTTTTCATTCCACTCCATCTCCGAGCCCAGAACTCGGAGCGCCCTCCCTCATGGCTTTGCACGCGCGTGATTAAATCCAACTCCGAGGGAGCTGTACAAATGCCAGCATTTATAAGGTCAACGCTTTTGTTAAAAAACCGCTATGTAAATGAGGCTCTGCAAAAGGGGACATTAAATAAAATTAAATTCATTGTCTTCTTTAATGTCATTTACATTTTGGCTAAGCCCCGGCCTGTCAAGGAGGATTTTAAAAATAATTTTAATTACACACCATTTAGCGATCCAAGGTTTTTCCTATTCAGCAGCCTCTGGATAACCTGCAACACGGAGACTGTTTATTAACTTCTTAAGCGACAGCTTGTCATTTCGCCCGCACAGCGCCATGAAAACAGCAGAGCTGGGTGTTAATTTCTCCTCCTCGGTTTCCGGGAAGATGCGAATATAATTACCGGAGCCCCCCTCTCCCGGTGCCGGCCGCGCGTCTGAGCCGCTCTCCGGCGCGGGGTCTGCTTTCACACAGCGGGGCCGCAGCGGAGGGGAAACATTGGCTGGAGACGCGGCAGTCTGAACGCGCACCGCGGATGAATGGACGTGGCTACAAAGAATCTGATTTTGCCTGGCACGGGCCCCGCTGGCGCCGCGCTCAGGTGTGAATGGCTGTTTGGTTCCCTGGCACGCCAGCGGGGAGAGGCGAAAAGTTCACCGCGCTCATTCATCCTCTCGCCGTTCCTCTTTCCCCATAAACTCCGGGAAATAAACAGAGAAGGAAGAGCCGTGGTTATTGAGTCCCGATGCCAGGCTTTCCTGGAAACAGGGAGACCCCAGAAACAGTGCCCACGCGGTCACTTTTCCTCCCCTGGCAGGCCCGTCCCCCAGGCTACATCCGTGTGCCCAGCGCCCCTGTGTGTGTGTGTGTGTGTGTGTGTGTGTGTGTGTGTGCGTGCACTCCACAGCCGGGGCGGTGGGGGGCCAGGACTGGGGTGCGGGGCCACCAGCAGGCCCGAGCCTGCCCCTCTCTGCTCCAGGCCCTGGAGGCCTGCAGAGATTTACGCTCGCCAGCCCGGGGCAGGACGCCAGGGCCAGGCCAGTGCAAGGCTGGCGTTTCCAACGAGCCACACACCCCTAATGACTTCCACCACACTGGGCAGCTCTCCGATGGCGGGGCGCGGGGGCGCCTCCCCTGAGCCGCTGTGCACGGGAGCCCGCGGCCCATGCTGTGGACCCGGGGCGGGGGGTGGGGGGAGGCCGGGAGCCGGGCTGTCAGAAGCTATCGTCCAGGAGGGATGTTGACGCAAGCCATCCCGCGCCTCTGCGGCGGCCTTATCAGGTGAAAAGCGAAGATATTGCCAGTGCCTGTAATTGTGTTAGGAGGGCCGGGATGAATTGGATTACCTTATGGAGAGCCGTCCAAACGCGGGGCTCTGGTACGCATGCTTACAGGAAGCGGATAATTACTCTCCGTGCACCCGGAGATAATTGGGGCTGGCCGGCCGCCCCCACCACCCGGGGAGGGGAGGGGAGGGGAGGGGGGGGAGAAGCTGGCCAGGCAGAGCACTCAGGACACCCCCCTGCCCCCCTTCCCCCCACAGGACACAGGTCCTCGCTGGTGGCCCGCCTCGATGCTGGGATTTTTTTTCTTTTTCTTTTTTTTTTTTTTGGTGACTTTTCAAAGATGGTGCATAACGGGTCGGCATTCGAACTACCAGCGGCAACAGGAGGCACGCTGGAGGGGATTGAAAAAAACACCCCAGGCTCTAAGGATGGGGACTGTCGTGGCAGACAGGAAGCGGTGGACAAGTCGGGGCGCAGGAAGTGGAAAGTCTCGGGGCTGACCCTGTCCTCGGCAGAGCCAGCCGGGCTCCCGCTCGGGGACAAAATGAAAACCATGCGCCGCGGCCGGCCCGCCAGAACACAAGCGCCTCTGTGTGTCTCCCGAGCCAGTCCCCCCGAAACGCTTGTGGGCCACGCGCCCCGTAACGAGGCCTGCTGCCGGCTGTGCTTGGTGCCGGGAAACAGGAACACGGCTGTCCCTCTGGGCAAAGGCGCGCAGGAATTCTGTGCGGCCAGGGCATTTGGGGTGGGGTTTTATAAGCTCCCTTAGACGTTGGGGGGTCACCAGCGTTCGTTCAGTGGTGGGGAGAACGGCCTTAAAAAACTGTTTGTTCAGAAAACAGTTCAGGCACATCTGTCAACATAATAAACGCTAAAAATGGGCCAACGGTTTCATGGAGGGCGAGGTGGAGGCTGGGGCCGGGGGGGGGGGGGGGTGGGGGTGGTAGGGAAGCTCTCATCTAGGCTTCGGATCTCTGGGTCCCCCTTCCCCTCACAAACAAAACAGAGGGAAAGGTCCCTCTGCGCCTCTTCCCCTGAAGGCGCTCCGCTCCGAGAGGCCCCCTCGCCCGGCAGCGGCCCTGCGGGCGGCAGCTGCACCCGGCGGAGCCGCCTCCTCCGGGCCGGCCGCGAGGAAATGAGTTTAACATGTGCGGGAAGCAGGGCTGCGGCCCCGGCCCGCGGCGGAAGGCGGCGGCTCCAGCGAGTCTCTGCTGGGTGTGCAGGGGGCGCACATCTGGGGAGGAGGCTCCAGCCGCGCCCCGCCCCCCCCCACGCCCCCCCCCCCCCCAGTCCCTCTCCCTCAGCAGAAAGCACCGGCAGGCAGGGTGCCGTGTCAGAACATCCGGACAAAACTCGGGCCCTAAAACAACGTCCAAGGCCCTAAAAGCATTCGCCCTTGGGGTGACGCATTTCCAAATGGGGGGGGGGCGGGGAGCCCCCTGGACCACAGGGGCCTGCCAGGCAGGTCAAGGCTTCCGCAGGGGCTCCATGCCAACTGCATGCCCCTTCTCCCCCTTCTCCCCACCCCCCCTCCGGCTGCAGGTTTTCATAGAAAGGGAAAGCCCCCCCCGAGTGGCCAGGGTGATGTTAGGGAGTCTGAAGCCTGCTCCTGGGCTGGGGCCACGTGAAGGTGACAGGTGCGGGTGTGGTTACGGCCCAGGCGGGCAGCCGGCCTTCCCCTGTCCTGGGGTGGGGTTGGGGCAGCTGGGTCACCCCAACCCTGGGTGGGGGACAGGGCCTGACAGTGGGGAAGGATGCCCCTTTAATTTTAAATAACACTCCGCCGAGCCACCTTGGCATGCTGGAGGGGTCAGGGTTGCTGCTGCCCAGTCCGGTGGAGGAGGGGCTCCTCACGGAGGGTCCCCAAAGTTTTCACCAGCCTTTAGGGTCAGGAGGTGTTCTGAGAGGTGCGTGCCGTCATCCTTCCCAGGTTGTCCTGGCCCGGAACCACCTGTCCAGCTCCGCCGCATGACATCGCAGGACCTGGAGGGTGGCCTGGGGGGATACACATGGGTGCAGGGCAATTGGTGGCCACAGAGCAGGGACACGAAAGCCACACCAGTACCAGCGGCAAGCCACCTGGCCCCCCCCCAAGTTTGCATCTTGTTCCTCTACATTTGATATAGACTCCAAGGTGTCCTGATAATGTTTTTTTTTAGAAAAATTTATAGACTTTATTTTTGGAGCTGTTTTAGGGTTACACAAACATGAGCAGAAAGTGGGGTCCCTATATCACCCCCCCTCCCCAGTTTCCCTTTTCCTAACAGCCTGCGTGAGCGAGATACATTGTTGCAACTGGTGAATCATCGCGGATACATTGTGGGTCACTGACGCCCGTAGGTTGCACTGGGGCTCGCTGTGTGTGCTGTACGGCCGATGAGTGTTGCCAAACGCGTGCTAACATGTACCCACCCTGTCATACCGTACAGAGCCGTGTCACTGCCCGACACCCCCTCTGTGCTCTGCCCGCTGACAGCGGCTCCACCGCCCCGCCCCCATTGCCGCTGCGCTCTTGTCTGTCTCTTCCGTCTTTTCCCAGAACGTCACGTAGTTGGACGCACAGAGCATGTAGCCTTTCCAGATCGGCTTCTCTCCCTCAGTGATGTGGATTTAAGGTCCTTCCATATGTTTTGTGGCTTCATAGCCACTAATGATACTTTCTAAATTGCAGCTCTTCTTCTTCTTCTTCTTCTTCTTCTCCTTCTCCTTCCCCTTCTCCTTCTCCTTCTCCTCCTCCTTCTCCTTCTCCTTCTCCTCTTCTCCTTCTCCTTCTCTTCCTCTTCCTCCTCCTCCCTCCTCCTCCTCCTCCTCCTCCTCCTCCTCCTCCTTCTCCAAGGCTTCTGAGCAGTATTTCCCCTTCCGTTGAACATCTTGGTGTTTTATAATAAAGTTTTTAGCCTTGAGCTTATCGTCACTCAGAGTCTTCACCCTCGGATGTTGTCTTGTGGGTTTCTCGTGGCTTTTGGGGGTTGACATGCCCAACCCCATGTTTTTTCTTTGCTTAAACCAGTTCCCTCCTTTGCAGAGAAACGAATCCGTGTAAACTGCTTACCCAGAATTTGTTGAAGCGGCATGGCTCGGTTTTGCTTATTCTCAGGGATTTTTCCCTAAAGACTCCTTTTTTTAAAGGATATTTAAGCGGCACGGGCCATCAGAGGAGCATGGCCGAGTCGCTGGGAAGGCCGGTCTGCTCTGCTCCGGCATAAAATCGGAATGAATCCGGCATTCAGTGTAGTTGTTGGCTTTTTTTTTTTTTTGGTTTAATAAATTAAACTACAAATTTTCCTAATTGCCAAACAAAATGTTAGGCCAGCGTCCGCCAATGCGGACAGTAAAACACAACATAAAACCTGCTGAGAGTTATATGTGGTATTTAATACGAGGCAGAGTAATGCGCGGGGTTTTATGGTTAAGTATGAATTCACACCCACAGCATTTGTTTCGCATTAGGAAAGGTTTGTAAATCAGACCGGTGTGCGGGGCGGCCTCTCCCCTTCCTGACACCCGGCGATCGGAAAGGCCGCCAAAGCGAGCTCCCCCGCCGTCCGTTTCCATTTTCTCAATGAGGCGGTTCGTCCTCTGACACGGGGAAGATTGGGTCAGGAAGTAAGTGGGGGATTGGATTCGACGGGAGGCTCATCCTCGCCGTGTCGGAGGTCGGCGGCCCGATCGGCCACCGGGCAGCAGCCATCAGTGAGCCATCCGTGACCGAGACGAGGGGCCGCCCACCGGCGCTGGGCCAGCGGACGCCCCAGGGGGCGGCGGGAAGGATCTGGGAAAGTGCTTTCGGGGAGGGGGGGGAGGAGGGGGAGAACACGGCAATAAGTGCCATTTGTTAAATCTGACAAGCAGGTTCTAAATATAACAGCCCGTTCTCCAAAGATCATGCCTTTGAACAAATAAATGAGTTATGCAAGGGAATAGACGGCGGGGGGCCCCGTCCAGAGTTCCGTCTTCAGGCAGCTCCAAAATAGGCCCTCCTCCGTCCCCCCGGCCGATGACCGGTTCTCCGCCCCCGCCGTTGGGCCTGCGGCTCTGACAGAGCCCGGCGTGCCCACCAGCCTCCGAGAAGCAGCTCGGCGAGGCAAAGGAAACCCGCCTTGGTTCCGGCCAGGAGGACACTGGCATGGACCCACGCCTTATAGTGTCAAGGCTTTTCCTACGTGATGGCGAATGAAGCAAGGCACCGACGGACCTTTGAACGTTCATAAAACAACAACAACAAAATGATTTGCCTGCGCGAAGTGTTGCGGCCAGAGCGCCTCGGCCGGGCTCGGGGTATTTGTCATGACAAGTGACGGCTGCTTATGTTTCCCGAGCCCCCATCATAATTATTCCCGGCAATTATAGCATCCAGAACCCCATGCCAGCCCCACACACATTTGCTCCCATTTATTAGACTGTGAGCAGCCACTAATTTACATTGTTTCAGAGTTCTGTGTGGGGGTAATTTATTGCGTGTGCTGGGGTCACACAGAGTTGACCAGTCGGCGGGGCGGACCCTCGCGAGGAGGGAGGGATGGGGGGGCCCGGGGAGGCGAGGGCGGCCGAGCGGGGGGCACGGGGGTTTGGAGGCGGCCACGGCCTTTTTAATCACGTTTTGATTTATTCCCTGTTACATTACTTGCTCTCCGTTTCTGTTTCTTAACAAATCAGAACCTGGAAAGGCCTTTTTTTTTTTCTTCTTCTTTCTTTCTTTCTTTTTTTTTTTTGGTAAGGAAATGGAAGCGATATCTCCTAACGAGTGGAAACTTTTGCTAATGCCCTGAATAAAATATTTGTCAGCGGCCTCCACTAAACGCGAAAGCGCTCCGCAGAGGGAACAAAGCCTCCCTGTTCTCCTCTCATCATCGCGGGTTTCGTTATCAAGTTGAGGAAAAAGGCTTGTTTAGGCGAAAATAATGATCATAAATAGAGCTGTACGGTGGGGCTGGGCGGGAGCCGTGACAGTGGCTGCTATCAGGGCCCGCAATTCCGAGGAAATATGAGTGTTCTGATCCGGGGAAGCAGTAATTATCTTTTTGTGAAGAATGTACAATGGTGTCGGATGATGGATTGATCGCAGATTGGGAGCGTGGTTTCACTGTCGTGTACAGAGATAAGAAGGAGCCCCGGGACCGCTCTCCGCGGCTGCGGGTTCACAGCCAGCCAGTTTATTAGCACAAATCCCAAATGTTTAGTAAACTCATTAGGTTCCATCTAATGCTAATTTATCATCATAGACGGAACCCCGGCCGCCGGGGCCGAGGACCGCGCTGCATCCGGGGGACGCGCCGGGCACTCCGATCAATCACTCTCTGCGCTGCCCATCCTTCCTCAGACGCTCTCGGCGGCCCGAGTAGTCCAGGGATTAGGGCGGCCCTGGCCATCCGTGAGGGTCCCCGGAGTTCCCTTCCCCGGATGGCCACCTGAAAGGTTACGGCATCCTACACAACCGTCTGATGTGGGGGGAGAGTTTTGCTTTGGGTTTGCTTCGCCAATACCCCCCCCTTCTCGCCTCTTTCTCCACCTCCCAGGCCCCCCCCCCCCTTTCCCTCCCTAAGTTTCCCTTTTCCTTTTCCAATCCAGTCCCAGCGTCGCATGCAGAGAATTTCCTTGCAGAATCAGTTTACCAAGAAATGCATCATGGTACATAAATGTCAAGTACAGTTTATTCTAAACTTCACACAGTGTTTTTCTTTTAAAAAATCAAGCTTTAAACGCCCAGTTCTCCTGACATTTTCGTACATATTCTATAGTGTTTTCGAAGAGGATAATAACCTTTGCTTGATCCCAGGCAACAGCTGCAAAGATAATGAAATTCTCTTATGATATTTCACCAGGTAAAATGTGAATTGCAGAAGAAAAGCTATTGAATTTTTATGGATCTTAATCGCATAAAATGAGATTCATGGGGCATACGTATAACTATACTCGGCGGACCGGCAGGCCGCGGCGAGGAGCACCGGCCGCGCTCGCCAGGGGCGCCCCGGCTCCCACTAAGAAAACGCTCCCCGCGCGCGCCGTCCGCAGCCCCGGCCGGAGAGCGGTAATGAAATATGACAGAAATTTCCTTGGGCCGCATCAGCGGCGGGAGAGGGGCCTGCGCGGCCCCGTATTAATTCATCTGACTTACGTTCCGGGTCTTGATTTACCTTATGATTAAAAACTTCTGCAGGTCTGCTCCCCAATTGGAATCAGGTCTCATCTGCAGCCCAGCGGCATCGATCCCTATTTAACATCAAGGCTCAGAATTGATTGGCATCGATTAACAATAAAAATGCTCTCTCCTCCCGCGTCCGGCCGGCCGGCCGGGCCGATAGATATTCCGGCGGAGGCGGCCGTGTCCTCGCCGACCAATCTGGACGGAGACGCGGCCCCGCCCGCCAAGAAGCGACGTGTTTTAATGTTATTGTAACGGGCCGCCCGGACCGGCGGCGGCGCCGATTGATTTTGTTCTTGTTGTACGAGACAAATACCTTTAATAAAAGGCTCGTTTTATTTAGGATTTTACAGGAATAGCTTGATTACTAGAAGGGGGATATTTTTCTTCTCCCACGGTGTGAACAAATGGATTAAAACATAAAGGCTATCATAACGCAGCGCTGGAGATGGAATGTTAATCAACCCAGGAGTCTCGCGCGGGGCGGGGAGGTCGGGACGGTGTTACAGCCGGGGAGCCGCGTGGCGTGTCTTACAGCCGGGCCGGCCGGCCGGCCTGCGACTGTCACCCCACGCCACGCGGGGACATCCGGTTCCACGGAGCTCGGCGCAGAGACGCCAATCGATCGGCCCCAACCCAGAAGCCTTACAGGAGCCCGTGTGTCTGTTCTGTTCTGTTCTCCCGGGGATGGACGCAGCCCCCGGGAGGCATTTCTAACGGTCCTCTTCACCGCCAGCACAGAGAAGAGACGACGCGCACTAAGGAAAATAAGTCAGAGCCGTCGTGCACACGAGGGTCACGTCCTGGCCCGAGGACGGGCCGGTAACGGGCTCCCATCCTTCTCATCCAAGCGCTGGAGGCCCGGTCCAGCTGAAAGAAATTATCCAATCTCTCACATCCAGAAGTTTACAGTTATATAATGACGGAGAAAACCACAGGTCCCGAGGGAGGCCAAATTTTAGGGATACTTTTAAAATGAAATTATCCCAGCCAAGCCTCTAAGACAACCTCCTTGTACTTAAGACAGAAACGACAATCTGGAATTAATATATATATATATTTTTTGGCAATAGGGCAAATCCAATTTGCTTCTTTAACTGTTGATTAAGGAATCAGGCCTCCACGGCCGGCCCCTGTAAGCATTGGCCGTTTATTTGTCTGCAGAGAGCAGCGCCGGCCCCCTCCGCGTGGGAGCGGGGTCAGGCCGGCTGTAGCCAGCTGCCTTGTTTGGGTGGAGATACAGTCACCTTCTTGAGCCGTGGGGGGGGGGGTGGGGGGGGGGGGGAGGGAAGGTGGGGTAGGGGAGGCTCCCCAGTCCCTTCCCATCGTGCAGGCCGAGCGGTTGAGCGTGGAGGAGCGAGATCTGCCTTCTCTGGCGTCTCTTTTAGAATCGGGGGGGGAAACATCCACGAGGAAGCAGGAAACAAGCAGGCACCGTAGACCAGACTGTGTCCTCCTCTAAGCTTCGCTGGATGACGGCCAACACTTGGTCCCGTGTCAAGGCGACCCCTAGGCCAGGGGTCGGCAAGCTCATTCGTCCACAGGAGCAAATATCAACGGTACGACGACGGACATGTCTTTGGAGAGCCATGTTTTTTAAACAACTTCTTCTGACACCACTCTTCAAACTAGACTCCCCCAGGCCGTGGTGTTTCGTGGAAGAGCCACACGCCAGGGGCCAAAGAGCTGCATGTGGCTTGCGAGCCACAGTTTGCCAACCGCTGCCCTAGGCCACTGGCTTCCAAAGGAAGGCCTGTTCTCTGAGCATTCTGTTAAAAAAAAAAAAAAAAAAAGAAGCCTCGCCGAAACCGGTTTGGCTCAGTGGATAGAGCGTTGGCCTGGGGACTGAAAGGTCCCGGGTTCGGTTCCGGTCAAGGGCATGTGCCCTGGTTGCGGGCACATCCCCAGTAGGGGTGTGCAGGAGGCAGCTGATTGATGTCTCTCTCTCTCTCATCGATGTTTCTGACTTTCTATCCCTCTCCATAAAAAAATCAATAAAACATATATTTAAAAAAACCCTGCTCCCCCACCCCAATTTAAATGTGTAGGGGGGTTGTCTCTTGGTCTTTTAAAATCAGTTGTAACTGTTTAACACGATTTGCCATCGATTTCATGTCAAAATAAGGTCCTACCGATGGGTTCGTCAAATGCGGTCACCGGATTTGCGGATAGGCAGGTGTTCTGGGGGAGCAGTGCGGCTGCCAGGCTGTGGAAAGCAGAGACGCTCTCTGCGTGCGCCCCGGTTGGGCAGGGTGGGCCTCCCTCTCCCCAGAGCCCCGGGCCTGAGTCGTTGGCCCTGCAGATTGGTCTCACCTGGCGAAGGCCAGGGTCCTGGGGCCCATCCCTGTGCCGTGTCCTCGCAGGCGGGGGGTGTGTGTGGGGGGGCTGGACGCTCTGGGGCGGCCGACGGGGCGGCTCAGGTTGCCTGGTTCCCATTGGTGTTGACGGACTGGGAGCCATGTCCCCCAGCGTCTGTGTCACACACTTTCCTGGGTCTGTGATGTGAGGGCTGGTTTTGTCAGAGCTGCTTGTATTGCTGTCCTGGGACCAAGACCCCCGGGGACCAATGGGAGTCCTGGGCCAACCCGGCAGCTCCATGGGGAGGGAGGTCGTGTCACCTCCTGCCACTAGCGGAGCCTGGACCCCCACTGCTCCTCCTGCATCTGGATGGAGGCCCCTGCCTGCACACAGCGAGGATGACGGCCAGTGTCAGCTCTCTGCCTCCAGGATGTCCGACCCCTGCAGAGCCACTAACTGTGCCTGCCCCGGGTCCCAGCCCCGCCCAGGGGCCCTGCCAGAGGTGGCCTGCCCTGTCACCTGGTCAGACTCCTCCAGGCGCACTTCGCCTGTCCCCCCTCCCACGTAGCCCTGTTCACGCCTCACCCCCTTCCTCGCTTCCCTCTATGTGGACGCAGCCACCCCATGGGAAGCTCCTTACCCTTTGGGTGTGGAAGGCCCTCCCTTGGGGCCCCATTCAAACTCCGCCTCCTAGGACCCCGGGCTGTGGGCCGGCCATCTCCCCTGCAGCTGAGTGGCCCAGTGCCTGGCCTCAGGTCCAGGTCTCGGTACCCTTGCTGGGTGGGGTGGAGTGGGAGGTGCCCTGCCTCAGGCAGGGCAGCTGGGCGCCTTCTCCGGCCCTGGGTCCTTGGCCACCTGTGGGTGACGGGAGGAGGAGCAGGAGGGTGGCTGTCCCTGCCGCGCTCCTGGGCTTGATTGCGCCCCTCTGAGCGAGGCCGGAGCCCCACCTGCGAGGGCAGCCCGGGCTGCCCTGTAAGCCGATCTCCCGCTAAGTCCCGCTAAGCCGGCCCCGGGCTCCCGGCCCTGCGCCGTGACGCCTGCCAGCAGGCCGAGGTCGGCGGCCACTCGTCCGTCTCCGAGTACCTCGCGGGCAGGAAGTTTTCCCTTCCTGATGTAAACACACGTTTCCTGGGGAGGTCCCCGAGAGCAGCAGGCTCCTTCCCCATCGTGTGTGTGTGTGTGTGGGGGGGGGGGGTGTTGGGGGGGGGGCGTGCTCCATGCGGGGCAGCCCCAGACCCAGGGCCCAGCTGGCCTGGCCATGCCATCCAGGCCGGGGGCACGGGAAGGGTGCGCCCTGCGTGTCCACTGGCCCCGGACTCCCCTGCACCCCTCCTCGAAGGGAGGGGCCCGGAGAAGCCCTAGGTGCCCTCACCCCCCGCCCCCCCAGCTCAGCAGGCGTGAGGGCGGCAGCCTCCTCATTGTGACAGTCGCGCCCCTACAGCTAAGTTGCAAGCAGCTCGCATTCACGAAGCGCTACCTGAGAGGGCTCTCTAGGAGCCGTGTCTAGAGAGCCGTGTCTCTGACAGCCCCTCCGACTGTAATGCTGCAATTCCCTCCGATCTGGGGACGGTGAGAGCCGCCCGCATCACTCACCTGGGACGGGAAGCAGCGGTTTGAATGCCGACCCCCGGGGCCACTGTGGTGGGTGCTGACGCCCCCACCTTGCACGTACATCCCAGCAGCCTTGGGGGGGGGGCCTCTGAGTGTGAGTTTCTGGGTGATCTTGGTGAGCCCCTCTCTCTCTCGGCCCCCACACAAGGCGAGGGCTTGGGGACGACATCTAGGGTGGGGTGTACGGGAGAGGAGGCGGGTGAGGGTGTGTGAGAGGCGCAGTGGGTGCTCCCCTGGGCACGGAGTGGCCCATGTCGGGGTGGCGGGGCGGAGCCCTCAGATAGCGGGTGTCATTTGGGTGTGAGGGGTGAATGGGCTCCCGCTGTGCCCGGCAGTGGGGGGGACAGGGAGGGGACAGGGACAGAGGTCTGGGGAGCTCCGCCTCTGAGATGAGACTGACGGAGGGAAAGCATCCCTGTGGGGCGGCGAGCAGGGCCCCGGGGACCGAGGAGCGATTCCTCCGGGACCGCAGGGGTCCCCGCCATGGCCCCGAGCTCTCCGAAGACCGGCGTCAGGAAGCCGGCTCCGCTTTGTTTGGCCTCGGAAAAATGTAGACCCGGCCTCGTACCCGCTCCTGGGGCAGAGTGGGCCGCCGACGGCTCATCCCTGGGGGAGTCCCAGCGCCATCTGTCACCGAGACTCGGGAGGGTTCCGTTCCATGACGTGGGCGACCGGACGGACGCGAAGGGGTGCGGTTACGATTCCGGGTGCCTTCGGAAGGAAATGCGGGTTCTGCAGCCGCGTGGCCGGCTCCACGCCCAGTTTGGCAAAACGAGCACACAAAACCGAAACACAAACAAGAGGCGTGTCTTCACACGAAGCCTCTCCACGGCGAGAGCCTCCGGGCCCCAGGTGGGTGACCTGCGGCCTGTGGCCATGGGACATCGGTGACCAGGGCCATCGCTGGCTATCCTTTATCCTCTTAAATGAAGTCTGGCCCTGTTTATGTCGATTTAAGCCATACTACTGTTTTCGGAGTTTTACAGGGTCCTCGGCTTGCTGTCTGTCCCTTGTGAAGTGACAGGAAGGCCAGCGGGGGGGTGGCGACGGAGGACAGCGCGGGCTGCCCGTGGGGTTGGGGAGCGGCGTGGGCCTCTCTACCCGCCGAGTCAGGGGTCCCCTGCGGCTCTGCAAGGACGGGGCATCTCCGAAGGCGTCTGTGCGGTTCCCCTGCGGAGGCTCCGCCCTCAGGGTCGGTGACGAGAAGTGTCGGTGCTGCCGTGAGCTCGGGGTCCCGCAGCTCCTGGGTGCAGCATGGTGGCTGGCGTTTTCGTGCGGGAGAGAGACACGGAGGGGCCCTGTTTGTTTGGGACAGGTCAGCGGTTCAGGGAGGCTGTGACTGCATCGAGTGGGGATAATTGAGTTATCAGATGCCAACTGGTGGCCTCCGCAAGCCCAGGGCTCCATCCTCCGTCAGTCTGACGGGATCCAGCAGCTGGTCCGGTGCCACACCCACACAACGCCTTTCTCCCCGGGTTGGTTTTATCAGCCACGAGACCCTCCGTAGCAGGTTACACCCCTACCCCCGGCCCCCCGACTCAGTGGCCAGTAGGTGCTTCAGTCCAGAGACCCGGATGTGAGGGGCTTCCTGCCTCTCCAGCTGTGGCCAGTCCTTCCTCTTGGTGACAGTTGGGGAGACAGCCACTCGCCTGCCCGCCTGTGGCCGCGCTCATCCCTGCTGTCCCGTCTGTCCAGAAATCTGGAATCATTCCCCTCGGTCCCCACCAGCTTGAACGAGGAAATGCTGGTTTCCTTGGAGAAGGAAACCCACCCTTGCTGTTTGCTGGGGGGTCACCGGGAAAGCCTGTGTGGGTTCCGGGTGTCCCCGGAGCAGCCTGGGCAGAGGCACTGAGGCAGAGAGAGCGAGGCGGAGAGAGCCCGCCGGGCTGTCCTGCAGGGCTCCCGGGCTCCCGTGTCTCCGCAGTGCGTGTGGTGCTGGGCAGCCGTGTTCATGACACAGAGGAACATGTGGAAGCATGTGAACCCTGGCTCCTGGGCCCACTTAGCGGGGAACAGCGCCTCTGGGAAATGGGTGGGTTTTCCCTGTTCCCCCTCCCCTTTCTTGGGGCAGATGGGCAGAGATGCTGGAGCGGAGTGTCTCTGCTGCCCGACCCTCCTCAGCAGGTGTCGTGTGCGACGTGGACTCATGGAGGGGTACGGGAGGGACCTGGCCTTCCTCGGTGGTGGAGGGACAGCCGGGTGGCGAGCCCCAAGGGGCAGTGGTGGGAGGGAGAGGGTCTCTGCCACCCCCCCTGTGACCGAGACCTCATGCAGGGACACATGTGGCCCAGGGCCATCCGTGGGAATAGGGCAGGTGGTCTTTCTTCTCCCCATACCCCGCTGGTGTCGGGGCAGGCACACGGGAAGCCCCCATGGTCCCCGCGCCCCGGCCTGAACAGGGCGTGTGGGTGGACGGCAGCCCCCACAGGCCTCCCGGGTGGTAGGGATGGGCTTGCCCAGGCCCGGGGGTCTTGAGAGCTGCTTTTCTTACCACGGGCCACGGCCACCGTGGGTCCCGCCTCTCTGTCCTCAGAGGGCCCTTCCCAGAGTCCCGGGGAGTCCGTGGGGACCTTCGATGCCCAGTCCCCCTCCCTTCAGCTGGACGCTGCCATGGAAACGCCCGCCCTCTGGGCCTCTGCAGCCTCAGAACCCACTTCCTGTTGGGTGTTGGGCAGGAGTCCTGGCCGACCTGTGATGGTTCAGGGTTCTGGTGGGCTGAGAGACACCGTGTGTGTGTGTGTGTGTGTGTGTGTGTGTGTGAGAGAGAGAGAGAGAGAGAGAGAGCATGTGTGTGAGCACATGTGTGAGTGCATGTTTACGAGCACAAGTTTGTGAGTGGGTGCACATGTGTTAGCATGTGTTGTGTGAGCACGTGTGTGAGCACTCCGTGTACATGTGAGTATGAGCACACACGTGTGAATGTGAGTGCATATGTGTGGAGTGAGTGTGGGGGAGCTGCCCCCTCTCTGGCACCCTCTAGAATATTCCCTGCCGCCCCCCTCCCACTCGTGTCCCACAGGGCTGGGTGTGACAGTCACTCTTATAACTGAACCATGTGGGACCCAGTCCTTAAAGGAAACCTGGGGCGACCCCTCTGTGAAATCGGGGCTTCTCTGTGCGGGCAGGACGGGAGGGCGGCCCGGCCTCGGTCATGTCTGGCTCCACCGGGTCGAGTCCTCGGACCATCCGGCCCCAGGGAGTGGCCCTGCCTGCTGCGGGGCGGCCCCTGGGCAGAGGAAGGGCTTTCTGCACGGCCGGGGCTGGAGATGGTGGCGGGTTCTGTGGCAGAATCGTGGGTGTATAACCCCAGCAACTGCTGCGGCGGTTCTGGGCAGCACGGTCCCCACCCCGCACCTCCGGCCCGGCCACCTGCTGGGCGGGTCACGGGGCGGCTGGGGCCGGGCAGGGGCTGGACGGACTTGTGTTGGTGACCCCTGTGGCAGCGACCCTCGTGATGGGCCGAGGTCAGGAGCCCCGCCTGGATCTGTGCTGACCACGGCGGCTCTCAGGGCCGGCTCCGGTCGGCAGGTGTGCCTGGCTGTGGGCGGAGCCTCTGCGGGTACAAGCGTCTAACTTTCCGGGAGCCCCTGGCCTGGGGCTTCGTTCTGAATCCATTTTTGGGGTCTGGAGCCCCGGGGCCCGGCCCTTGTTGGCAGGAGTTTGTGGGACCGACAGGAGGGCTCGCCTGGGCCTGGGCTGATGGCACGGGGTTGTCGCCTTCCCCGAGCCGGGCGGGCAGGCTGCACCATTCCCTTCCCCGGCCCGAATGCCACTCTGGGTGCAGGCGGGCGTGGCCCCTCCAGCATGTCTCCTGTGAGAGGCAGCCTGGGGTGCCGTGAGTTTTCCTGGTTCCGCTCCCTGCGTCTCGCTCACCTAGGAGGACTGTGCAGAGTCCCCCGGCCCCGTGTCCTGGCCAGATCATCACCAGGCAAACCAGGCAGGAGCTGAAGGAGAGCATGCCATCCCTTCTGATCCAGGCCTGGCGTGCCAGATTCCAGAAGGTTCCAGAAGGTCCCAGGGACCCCGTTTTGCATGGGGAATGAACTTGGGCTTCTGCGAGGGCCAACCACGGGCTCCACCCACAGCGCCCAGCTGTGTCCTGCTGACCTCAGGCCTCACAGCGGGGGGAGGGGGGCCGAAGCTCAGGCCTGAGTGTGGAGCTTGTGGCCCCCGGCAGTCACTCACCGGCTCACAGATCCCCCCTCCCAACAGGACCAGAAAGAGCCCAGAAGGAGGGACCAGTTATAAATTGGAGGGAAGTGAGGGGGAGGGAACTTGGAGACTGCCAGCCCCCCCCTGCTACTTAATAGTATGCAAATGAGCAGTAACATAATTACCCAGAAGGCCGAGGCAGGACAGCCCCCCCTCCCCCCGGGGAGGGGGAGCAGGAGCCCAGGGAGGGTGCTGTCACTGCCAGGGCTCAGTGTGAGCCGGCCATGTTGGCTGAGCACCTACTAGGTACAGGGGACAACTGCTCACTCGGGAGACCACACCTGCCCCAAGGGGCGACTGATGGAGTCTGAGGCGTGCTCAGGTCCAGACGGGGTTGCTCTGAGCCCCTTGGCCAGCACGGGTGGGGGAGTGGCCGCCTGGAAGAGGAGGCCTCTGGGTCGGGGGGGGGGGGGGCAGGGCACTTGCTGACTCTGGCTGTGGAGGGGAGGAAGCTTCAGGTACAGAGGGAAGGCCGGGGCAGCGAGAGGTGTTAGGGGAGGGGCCCAGCCAGTCAGGGCTAAGGTTGCCCCACTAACAGGACAGCCAATTAAATCAGAATTTCAGATAAACTGGGACGCGTGTGTTAGGATAAGCGTGTCCCAAATATTGCGTGGGACATGCTTATCTGGAAACGTTCACTGTTGCTTACCTGACATTCAGATTTAGCGGGCGTCCTGCAGCGTCACCTGCCAATCCCCTAACCCAGTGGTTGGCAAACTCGTTCGTCCACAGAGCCAAACATCGGCAGGACGACGATTGACGTTTCTGTGGAGAGCCACATTTTTTAAACTTCTTCCAACGCCACTTCTTCAACACAGACTCGCCCAGGCTGTGGTATTTTGTGGAAGAGCCACACTCAAGGGGCCAAAGAGCCGCACGTGGCTCGCGAGCCGCAGTTTGCCGACCACGGCCCTAACCCAAGTCTGGGTGGTATGGGAGCGGGGGTTGCGTCGGCACCCACACACCATCCTCCTGGCCCCATGAAACTGCGCTAGGACGCTGGGGGAGCGTGGGGAGGAGTCTTGGGGGTGGCAGGAGGGAAGGGGATGAATTGGAAGAATTGGAGGGAAGGGGATGAACTGGCCCGCTGGGCAAGGGTGAGCCGGCAGGGCACTGGCACCCAGGGAGGCCCAGGCCGGTGGTCAGCACTGGTAGTGCCCGATGGGGCGCAGGTGCCCAGCTGCCCTGCAGGGCCGTCCTTGTTCACAGCCTCGCCTCTCCCGGGGCTCTGATCCCATTTGGGGTGGGGCCTGGGGGATGATGTGGATATTGGAATCACCGGGTCTTTAAAAAATACTCGCCATCCCTTCCCCCGATCTCTGGGACTTCAGCTTGTGGCGTCCATGGGGCTGGGAGCCAGTCCGTGACCCTCCGTGGCTCCAGGATCCGTTTTCTGTCTGCGTGTGAAGGAAAGAATCCCTTTGAGTGTCGGATCGCGTGCTGCGCACACCGCTGAGCAGGCTGCTTCCCGCCCTTGAAATATTTCCAAACACTCCCTGGCAGTCTGAGTTCTCGGGGCTCCTATCGGGGCTCCCCCCGGGGCTCCCCCCGCCCCTCACGGCCCAGGCCGCCCCCTCTTCTGCCAGATTAGCTCGCTGCACCCCCGCTTGTTCACGAGGGTCAGGATCCAAAGCCTCTCCACAGGCCCCCGTGCGCCGGGAAGGGGCCTGCGGAGGAGATAATGATCGTCCCAATCAGCCCGCCCCGCCTCTGTCGCCACGCGGCAGGCTGATGCCAAGCGAATGAGATTTTAATCACCTGTCACTGCCGCCTGCACTTTTTCTATATTTATGATAATTTTTCGGGTCTTTTTATTGAAATCAGTGTTGACTGAATCAAGCAATCCTGATTAGCAATCTTACTGTACCCAGTCAAGAGTGAAATGCATCCTGGCCTGTTGGTACACTGAGCATTCTGAAATGGAAAAAAAAAAAAAAAAAGCGCGGGGAAGTTTGTCTTGGTTATAGCCCCCAAGTGCTTGAGGGCGGGGGCTTATTTTTTTAAAATACATTTCATTGATCTTGTACAGAGAGGAAGGGAGAGGGACAGAGTGAAACGTCGATGAGAGAGAAACATCGATCAGCTGCCTTTTGCACACCCCCCACCGGGGATGTGCCCACAACCAGGGTACATGCCCTTGACCGGAATCGAACCTGGGACCCTTCAGTCCGCAGGTCGACGCTCTATCCACTGAGCCACACCAGTCCTGGCTGTTCCTATTTATTTACTATTTTTAAATATATGTTTTTATTAATTTCAGAGAGGAAGGGAGAGGGAGAGATAGAAACATCGATGATGAGAGTCATTGATGGGCTGCCTCTTACTCGCCCCTCACTGGGGATCAAGCCTGCAACCCCTGTGCCCTCATTGGGAATCAAACCTTGACTTCTTTTAAAAAAAACACTGTATTGACTTCTTACAGAGAGGAAGGGAAAAGGATAGAGAGTTAGAAACATCGATCAGCTGCCTCCTGCACACCCCCTGTTGGGGATGTGCCCCCAACCAAGGCACATGCCCTTGACCGGAATCGAACCTGGGACCCTTCCATTCGCAGGCGGATGCTCTATCCAATCCACTGAACAACACTGGCCAGGGCCCGGGGCTGTTTTAGTTGTTCCCATGAACCGGAAGGCAGCGAGGCTCCCTGCCTGTAAGGGGGTGCATCCCAGTTGGTGATCCAGTTTCTTTGACTTCGTGGTGTTGGGCCAATGGCGGCTGACCTGATTTAAGTTAGTTTCTGTGGTTGGAAATGTGAAATTTGCCAGAAAAAACAGTAACCCAGTGAGCCATGTTTTTGGTGGGGAGGCCTTGCAGGAAGGCAGGGGCGGCTGCTCCTCCCAGCCCCGCCGCCGTATCTTTCCCCCCCGTCACCCCCCCAGCCCCGGGCCATGGCGATGTATGGGTCTTCAGGCGAGGGGAGTAAACTGTGAAGGTGACAAAGAAACAGAAGCGTTGAAAGCACTCCGTTAGTCTCTGAGAAGGAGCCATCGATCTCAGAGTGACACTATCAGATCCGTGGCCGCTCGGAGACTGAAAGGGTGCATCTCTCCAGGGACGGCACGCCAGGGGCCGGGTCGGGGCCCAGGGAGGCCGGGCCAGGCCAGGGACGAGGACCAGCTGCTGGGGATTGCTTCCCGGAGGCTGGGCTGTTTGCTGGTGGCTCTCTGTCCCCCAGCGGCGAAGGCCCCGGGGTGCGACGAGGGCGGGTCTCTGGGCCTCTGCCTTAGGGGTCTGGCGCTTTCCTTACGCAGCGACAAGGATGCCTTCTGCTGCCCAGAGAGAGCGCTTAGAAAGTCACATGAGCTGAAACCGGTGTGGCTCGGTGGATAGAGCGTCGGCCTGTGGACTAAAAGGTCCCAGGTTCGATTCCGGTCAAGGGCATGTACCTTGGTTGCGGGCACATCCCCAGTAGGGGGGTTGCAGGAGGCAGCTGATTGGTGTTTCTCTCTCATCGATGTTTCTGGCTTTCTATCCCTCTCCCTTCCTCTCTGTAAAATAAATCAGTAAAATGTATTAAAAAAAAATAAAGAAAGTTACATGACTCCCAGGTACCCTCAGAGCGCTCCCACCTGGCCGTGGGTTCATGCCCGGCGGGGCAGCCAGCTTCGTCCCACATTGCCCTCACCTCTAGCCCTCTGTGCCAGCGAGGACGGGCCCCGCATCCTCTGGCCCCAGAAGAGATGGGATGCTGCCCCCTGGCAGGCCGTGGGCCCCTGGCAACTGGACACTGGGTTTTCGCTTGGCCACCTCTGAGGACAACTATGCTTCTCGGGAAGAGGCTAAGAGAGGGGCCCCCTGGCACTGGAACCCGGGGTGCCCCAGAGACCCAGTTAGGCCCTGCTGGGGCGCCCGAGGAGGCGGGTGCCCTCCGGCCTTGCCTGGAGGGTCAGGACAGGGGAGGGCACGGGCAGTTCAAGTAGCTTGTGGTCCGCAGGTCTCTGTGAAAGCAGCAGAATCGATTCAGTTGGCGCCGGTGTCGGTGGTTGAGGTCGTCCCGGGGCCCAGTCGGTCCTGTCACCATGCTGTGGAGAGGAGGAGGAGATGTGTTGAAAAAGTCTCCTGTTTCTCAAAGTCCAGGCAGCATCTCTGACTGTCGGCCGTGTCGGCACCAGAGCAGCCGTGGGGAGCGAGATAGGATCAGGCGGCAGCCCTGCGCCCCGACAGCTCCCGGGGGAGGGAGGGGCACGCGGCCAGGCAGGTTGGCAGTTGGGGGGGCTGCTGGTATAAGCCGTTTCGGAGCCCCGTTCTAAAAGGGGTGACCGACAAAGCCACCACCTGCAGGGCACAGGGGCGTGCAAGGCTGGGGTCCCCTCGGGCCGTGGGGAACCCGCGGCGAGCACAGCAGAGCCCCACCGTCCTTCTCAGATCCTCACCTCGCTTTCCCAGGCGTGGTCCCGAGTGATACTTGGCTCCCACGAGAATGTTAGGGGCCCGCGATGACCTCCCATCAGAAACCATCCCCACAGACATTACCTTTTACGCTTTTCTTTAAGAGCCCTGCTGTCCGGGCGGAGAGCCACAGGCCCATAGCCGCGCGGGCTCTCATCTTTACGACGTGTTGGGGACTCTGCGTCGGGCACGGCCTCCTCGGGGGCAGCAGGAATTGCTCTGGGTCGGTGCGTGCTTTCGGGGGCCGCGCCGAGCGGATCTCTGTGTTGGTGACGGGCCCGCGTGGACAAGGCATGGAGCTCAGTGGCTCAGGCTCCTTGGAGAGCAGCGAGGGCCCCCCTCCCAGACTCAGCCCTGAATTGAAATCCTTTGCTTCCAATGCAGTTCCCACCTACTGTCTATTAGCGCATCACCGGGTGCTCACAATGCGTGGTTCAGAAGGCAGGTCTCCTACAAATGTTTACGGAGCATCCAGTGTGCACGTGTGTGTTCTCACTCTGCCCTGGTTGAGTTTATGCTAAATAGGGAAATGACAGCCCAAACCACTTTGGCTCAGTGGATAGAGCGTCAGCCTGTGGACTGAAAGGTCCCAGGTTCGATTCCGATCAAGGGCATGTACCTTGGCTGCGGGCACATCTCCAGGAGTGGGTGTGCAAGAGGCAGCTGATTGATGTTTCTCTTTCATTGATGTTTCTGACTTTCTATCCCTCTTCCTTCCTCTGTGTGAAAAATCAATAAAATATATTTTTAAAAAAAAGAATAAATAGGGAAATGGCAACTTAGGTCTCTGCTAAGTCTAGGCTCAGCCTGGGACCCTTATTCAGGATTCACTAGGGGCTCACCCTCCAGTGGCTCCTCACACTCCACACCTCTCTTCTTTCCTTCCTCCCTCTCTCCCTCCTGCTCTCCCTCCTTCTCTCTCTTCCCCTCCTTGCTCTTTCATTCTCTCTTTATTTCTTTTATATATTTAGTGATTTCAGAGAGGAAGGGAAAGGGAGAGAGAGAAACATCAAGGATGAGATTCATGGATTGGCTGCCTCCTGCACGCTCCCTACTGGGGATCGAGCCCACAACCCAGGCCTGTGCCCTGACTGGGAATCAAACCTTGACCTCTTGGTTCATAGGTTGATGCTCACCCACTGAGCCACCAATGAGGCCAGTGTGACTGCTCATAGATTAAGAAGTGAACAGAAGGCGTGGCGAGGTCCCCAGGTGAGACCAGCAAGGCCATGCTGGCCCTGTGCACACAAGGACACATCCGAGAAGCGTCCACGAAGACGCAGAAGACCTAGGAGTAGAGAGGTTCATTGTCATCGTCACAGTGAAGAACGGAGCCTGTGTCCCCCGCGGGGAGCGGTGACGTAGCCCCATCGCCTGGAACACGAGGCAGCTGCTTACAAGGTGGGCTGGCGCGCAGGTCGGAGACGCGCTTGCTGCATACCACGACGTGGAGAGGCTGTAACACATGTGCTGCATGATCCCAGTTTTAAAAAGTGGACAAGGAGGCACGAGAGGGGCCGTTGGTAGTAGCTCTGGGTGGTGGGTTGATCGGTCAGTTTTATATCCTTTGGATACGTTTAGGCGTTTGCAAAACAGCCGGTGCAGCGCGCATGCTATTTTATGAGCCTTTCTCAGCTCCGAGCGGATTCCGCAGCAGTGGCTGCTGAGTAAGTCATTAGCGTCTGACGTTGAGCCGTGGCGCCTGCCGGGGCAGGCGGCTGTGTGGCCGGGCCAGGCCGAGTGGCCCTGCACCGTGACAGTTCCTGTTGAAGCTCACGTTGCTCGTTTCCGGGGGGCAGAGGGGGGGGGTCACGGGCGGCAGCAGACCGGGCAGCGCTGGCCGGGAGCAAAAAGGCCCCTAAAGAGCACGTGGCAACAGGTAAATGCTCAGAGAGATGGGTAGTTCTCTGCATGACGGTCCCACTTCCATGTGTTGCCGAGCGCAGAGGAGGGCGGGAGTGTTGGGCGTCAAACCAGTCTCAGAGTATCAGTGGGAAAACCAAGAATTTACACTGAGTGGCCAGATTATTATAATCTCTGAATGCATAATAATCTGGACCCTTAGAGTGTGTGTGTGTGTATTTATGTGTGTGTACATACACACTGGAGGCCCGGGGGTGGGGGTTAGGGTGTGTAGGGGGGGTGTCCCTCAGCCCAGCCTGCACCCTCTCCAATCTGGGAACGCTTAAGGGATGTCTGACTGCCCGTTTAGGCCCAATCCCAGTAGGACATCCTTCCGGACACCCTTCTCACAATCCAGGACTGCTGGCTGCAAACTGCTCTCCTGCCTGCCTTCCTGATTGCCCCTAACCGCTTCTGCCTGCCAGCCTGATCATGCCCTAACCACTCTCCTGCCAGCCTAATTGACGTCTAACTGCTCCCCTGCCAGCCTGTTTGCCCCCATCTTCCCTCCTCTGCCATCCTGGTTCCTCCCAACTGCCCTACCCTGCTGGCCTGCTGGCCCACAACTGCCCTCCCTTGCAGGCCTGGAACCTCCCACTGTCCTCTCCTGCTGGCCATCTTGTGGTGGCCATCTTGTATCCACAGGCGGACAGGATCTTTGACCACGTGGGGGCAGCCCTCTTGGGTGTTGGAGTGATGGTCAATCTGTGTATTACTCTTTTATTAGATAGGATAGAGGCCTGGTGCATGGGTGGGAACTGGCTGGTTTGCCCTGAAGGTTGTCCTAGATCAGGATGGGGGTTCCTTTGGGGTGTGGGGCGGCCTAGGCGAGGGGCCTATGGTGGTTTGCAGGTCAGCCACGCCCCCCAGTCACCCAGGCGGAGGCCCTGGGATCTGGGATTAATTTATGTGCTACAATTGAAACTTTGTAGCCTAGAGCTTGCTTTGTGGCTGCCTCATTTCTTTTGGGATTATGTATCTTCTATAATTAAAACTTTGTAGCATTGAGTGGAGGCCTAGGCCAGCAAGGGCAGGCGGAAAGCTTGGCTTCCTCCATTGCCAGGGAAACCCAAGCCTCCCTCCTGCTCTCAGTGGCTGCAGCCATCTTAGTTGGGGTTTATTTGCATAATTTGCTCTTGATTGGCTGCTGGGCGTGGCTATGGGTGTGGCTTGATCAGAGGTACAGCCAATTTGCATATTACTCTTTTATTAGATAGGATATGTATATATACATATATATACATACACACATATATTCATATATATGTGTACATATATATATATAAAATTAGATGCTCGGTGCATGAATTTGTGCATGGGTGGTGTCCGGCCAGCCTGCCCAAGGAGATGGGACATGGGTGGTTGGCTGGTCTGCCTGTTGGTCGAGCTTCTGGTCGAGGGGACAATTTGCTTATTACCCTTTTATTATATAGGATATATACTGAGTGGCCAGCTTATTACGCATTCAGAGATCATCATCATCTGGCCACTCCGTGTGTACTCGTTTAATTGAGTTTAGCAATATGTTGAGGTCACTGTCCCCTTAAAACCTGTAGCCAGAGCGGATCCCACGAGGACCGCGGGCAGATGGGGCCGATGTCACCGGCTGGGCCCTGCGTGGGCCTGCGTGGCGGGAACAGAACGGTTCTGGGACAGACACTGTATCTGCCCACCCCCTGCAGAGCCGGCTCGTTCTGTTGACCAGCCCACGAGGGCCTGAGTTCACTGTTGTTGGTTAAACACGAGACTGAAAAGACGTGTTGAATTTATAGGTGATTCTTACATTCGTGTCTCTGTCCGAACTGCCCCTCTGGAGCCGGGAGGCCAGCCTGCATCGGACGGGCGGCCCTCGCACCTTGCAGGGTGCCCTCCTGGAGTTGGGTCATGAGCCCCTTTCCGGGGGACGCTGGCCTCCCCACGGTGGGGTCGGCAGTGCAGGTCGTGGGGGACTGTGACGCTCAGGGTCCTGTCGGCGACCTCTGATGGGCGCCCTGTCCTCGAGCCCAGGTGGCCTCACCATTCCCGAGCGCCCCTTTCCACCCTCCCGCGTGTTTTCTCACTCACCCTCCCCGGGCGGCGTGCTCCGCCGTCCTCCGTCCGTTCCGTGACTCTTCGGCTTTGCCAGTGACCCTGTCCACCCAGCCCTGCAGGCCCCGTGGGGCGACCTCTCTGCCCAGCTCCTCCGCAGGCCTGCACTTCTTGGGGCTAACCCCTCTTGGGTTAGCTTGTCACTAGTCTTCCCACCCAGGCTGCAGGGCCCTGTCCCCCAACTTTCCTGACCTCCCACCCCACCCCACCCCCACCCCCTGACCTTCAGATGCAGCCCCTGGGCGCGAGGTTGCACTTCCGGGCGGCGTGAGCTCTTCCTGCCCTGTTACATGTCCTTGCTTGCAGCTCCGCAGGCCCAGATCCCCACCGCCCACCACGCCTCCTCCTCCGTCCCTCGCCCCTCGCCCCTCAGCGCACAGACCCCCCCGCGTGGAGGCCTAGGCCAGCAAGGGCAGGCGGAAAGCTTGGCTTTCCCATGCCCGGTGCCACTCTCCAGCCCTCCCGGGGTCCTCCTCAGGCGCCTGGCTCCCTGGGCCCCTCCCAACCTGAGCACAGACTCTTTGCTGCCAGAAGGATACGAACATGTAAATTCGAGCTCAGTCTTAAAGTTCTCGCTGGTGTCTGAGGCCCGGGAGGCAGAGGGTCTCTCTTTAACGACCCCTGATCCTTGAAGGTGGACTTCCCCGAATTCCCGCCAGGAGGCCCCGGCGAGCGGGTTGCATGGTGAACGGGACTTCGTGTCGGACTTCCAGGTCTGGCAGCACCCGGCGAGAGAGGGATGCGGGTGGCTGTGGTGTTGAGCGTGGGACTTGATGGGAGACCATTCTGTTTCCGTGGGGTCCCCCAGGCAGGCGGTGCACAGGGCGGGGGCTGGGCCAGGGGCCGCCCCTGTGACCGGGCCGCATGGCCCACCGGCTGGCTGACCGCCCTGGATCGGGGCCCAGCCGGTGCGATGCGTTCCAGAGAGGAGGGGTTGTGAGTTGGGTGGCCCGGGTTTGAATGCTGCCCCGTCCTTTGCTCGCTGTGTGATGTGGGGCAGTTAAACCCCAAAGCTGAGCTTTGTTCCCTGGGGAGCGAGTGACCGGGCCGACAGCGAGGTTTATTGTAAAGCGGGAGGGGGTCCCCGTGTGATGGGGTGGCCCCTGCCGCCGGCCAGAGTGGTCAGTGGTCAGGGATGAGGCTGTTGTTACCGCTGCCAAGTCTAAAACCACAACAGGGATGGTGACAAGAGTGCTTGTTGGGGGGGCCTTTCCCCGAAGGCGCCCTGCTGGTGGGGTCCAGGGGGACTGTGCAGGCATCTCCTGCCGCCCATTCTACAGAGAGAAACTGAGACCCAGAACGGCGCGGGAGGAAGTCTGTGCCGACCGGCTCTGACGGGCCGCGTGGTGGGTGTGGCTTCCCTCCGAACCTCCCAGGACCCTCCTCATACCTCCTGATCGGCAAAGGGAAGCCCCTCAGCCTTCCTTCCTGGGGCCCCAGGGCCCTGTGAACACGGCGTCCCCGCCTAGTCTTGGTCTCTCTCTTGTTAGATGTGGGCAGCGCCTGGTGACCCAGCCACCGGGGCCCCGCACCAGCGCCCCAAGGGCTCTGACGTCACGGCCCGAGTGGAGACACACAGCTCACGCACGCCGGGCTCAGGGCACTCGGTGGAGGGTCATGGCACCCACGGCAGCAGCCTGTCCCTCTCGGGCTCACCTTCACCCTACCAATGTCGACCGACAGCTGCCCAGCCCAGGCCTGCCCTCCGGGGCCGCGGGGGGCGGGGCAGAGCCCAGATTTAACCGCTCTCCGCTCAGCGGAGTTGATGTTTGTGCCAAATGGCAGGTGCCAAGGGTAACGGGATCCAGGGCGTGGGCCCTCCTGGCCGGGCGCTGGCGCTGAGGGACCTGGCGTGGCTCCTGCCCCAGCAGCTGTGCCGTCTGGGGGGACCGCTCCGCCCTCTGTACCCCGGGTACACCTCGGGGTCACCCCGTGGCTGTAAGCAAGGAGGTGGTGGACATAACTGGGAGGCCTTTCAGTTCCACAGGCATGGTCGCCAGGCCGTTTGTCCAGGAGCAGAGAAGTTGGTGTGGGGTGGGCGTGAGTCAGGTGCCTGGCAAGCTTTCCTGACGTCAGTGCCCAGAGCACCCGATGGGGCAGAAGATGTCTACTTGGCGCTTGTGTGCCCGCCCGGCTCTGGGGCTGGCTTTCTTGAGAACACGCTGACCAGTGTCTGACCAGTGTGGCTTGGCGTGTCTGCAGGGGACGCTGTTTGGGGGCTGAGCGGGGGGCAGGAGGACAGAGTGGAGGCCTGGGCCCTGGCTAGGCAAGTTTGGGGTGGAGTAGCGGGTATGGGGGTTGGAAGTTGGGGTCCACCTGGACGCTCCAGGCCTCTGATATTTGAGGGTGCTGACAGTGCACCCCCAGATGCTGGTCATAACAGGGGTGTTTAACAGGGCACACACAGGCATGGCTGCCACTGGGGCCAGGACCAGGAGAGGGACCTGGGCCGGGAAGACACAGGAGCGGGGGCGGGGGGGGGGGCCCTCTGGTCCTGCAGCGGCACCTGGGGTGCGACAGGTCTCCCCACAGTCACAGCGTGATTAAAGCTGACAAGGGGGCATGAGCTACTAGAATGTTCCTCGGGCTCCTCAAGGGGCCCTCTTAGGTGTGGAGTGGCCGCCCTCTCTGTGGCCTCAGCTTTGCTGGCTCACCCCCATAGCCGTCCCCCCAGCCACACCGCAGGCTCCTCCCAGACACTCCTCCCCGCCCCCCCCCCCCCCCAGCCTTTGCGTGCGCTGTTCCTCCCGCCACCAATACCTCCTCTGCTTGCCCAAACCCCGTGGCCGGACTGAAAGCTTAGTTCCGAATCGCTTCTTCCCGGCGGTACCCGCTCCAATGCCAGCTCTCCCGCCCCGGGACTCAGCCTGGGTCTGCATGGGGTCAGTTATTTGCCTGTCTGCCTGCCCTCCTCACTGTCCCTCAGCGTTTCAGTCATGGCTGGGTCTCCTCCCCACCATGCCCAGCACAGGGCTTCCTCGTGATGCCTGGGGCAGATCGCTTTTGGGGGTGCACGGGGGGTTGGGTATTGTCATCTGCAGCCTCTGCCAGGGCATGGCTCAAGCATTCAACTGCCTGCTCGGTGCCAAGAGCTGGGTTGAATGCCAGGCCTCAGGGATTAAAAAAGCAGGTGTTGCCGGGCCTTAAGGGCGAAGGGGGTGAGCAGGGCTCGTTGCTGGTGAGTGGGGCCTTCTCAGCTGACCAGGAGCCTCTGCCTCCACCCCCGCTGCCCCGCCAGATCGCTGCGGCACAGGCCCGGGGCCAAGGTCCCTGCCAGCGACAGAGATGAGGCGTGTGCACAGACATGCCTGTGTCTCTGGGCTCCACTCCTGAGCCTTCTGACCCATTAGCCCATGTGGTGGGGCGCAGGCCTGATTGTCTTTGAAAAACCAGGGGACCCACAGCTCGGGGGGACTCGGAAATGGAGCTCTGGTCTTTCCTTACCCCTTTCCTTCAGGCTGTGGTCCACTTCGATTTCTGATTTTCCTCCAGGTCTCTGTCTTCTTTAAAAAAATGGTTTTTATTGATTTTAGAGAGAGAAGATGTGAGAGAGAAATAGCCATCAGCTGCCTCCTGCACATTGGGATTGAGCCCACAACCCAGGCATGGGTCCTGACCGGGAACCGAACCGGTGACCTCTTGGTTCCTGGGTGGACACTCAGCCACTGAGCCACACCGCCGGGCGAGTTTTCTGTCAGGTTTCCCCCCAGTTAGAGCGGACATGAGGGCACACCTGACTTCTCCGCTGACACAGTTTCCCACAGAGCCAGGGCAGGGACAGTGGGACTGTGTCTCCTCATTCCAGACGTCTCCAGCCACACCCCCAGGCCTCCCAGGCTCGCTCTGTGGCTTGGGGTTCCCCCAGGAGCATTGAGGGGCCAGTTTGAGGGGCACATCTCAGAATCCCCCCCTCCTTTACTCTCAGACTGCTTCCTTTACCCTGCCCTCCTCTGCGGGTCTTGCACCTTCCCTGGGCCCCCCCAGCTCCGTCTGAACGATGGGGAGAACATGCTCCTTCTTCTGCAGAGGTAATCTGCACCCCCAGTTAGAACATCGCTGTGTGATCACAGGGAAGCCCCGCCCACCGCCCGGGCCCCCTCCCGGGCCCCCTCCCTCTCTGCTCATCAGGCGCCAGATTCCAAGCAGGTGGGAGCCACCCCCCCTACCCCCCCACCTTCCCTCACCTGAGGAGTCCATCCAGCCGGTCTCCAGACGGCACAGCCGCCGCGGAGCCGCCGTCGGCACTCTCAGGTGCTGTGTGTTTGGCGTCGTGCGTGCCTGTGTTTGTATTTGGATATTCAGAGAAAATATTGTGTTTCCCTCCAAATGCTCGGCCATCTGTGGGCACAGCTTTCCCGCGTGCTCGGGCTGGCGCTGTCCCGGCGTGGGCGTCTGGGCGGCACCCCTGGGAACAAGCCCGCGGACGTCACGCTGTCCCAGGGGCTCCTGGCGGGCCCCTGGTCCACCCAGCTGTCCTGTGCATGCGTGTTTGTGTGTGTGTGTGCGTGTGTGTGCACGTGTGTGTGTGTGTGACAGAGAGAGAGAGAGATTTTGTTATTCACAACTGTTTGGGAGGAGTTTTTAAATCGACCGTGGAGGGAAGGAAGCTTCGGGAGTTGGCATTCCTCACTGTCCCTTTTCCAGTCCTGGAGCCGGGAAGATGCGCTGGTCACTCGGTGGCCCCACTCCCTGGCCGGGCCCGGGCCTGCAGCAGAGCCCGGTGCCCCAGTCGGACAGCCAGTGAATACTGGTTGACCAGATGAATGAGTGCCATGTGTCCTCTCTCCTGGACCCCTCCCTCTGCCCCCCTGCTGTTGAGGAGGCCAGGCCTGACCCAGGGCAGGGCACGTGACCTCTTTGTGGTTCACCAAGCGTCCGTCTGCAGTCCGCCAGGCGCACCCCTTCTCCGGAGCACAGAGTCCCTGTCCCCTCTGTCCTCTCTCTGCCACCCCCCCTCCCCGGGCCCTCTTGGCCTTCAGCCACTGCCTTTCCCAGACCCGATGTGATGCCCGGGTGACTCTTAAGTTCTTCTCTGTCACTCTTCCTCCCTGCTCGGTCCTGCCCCTCACCTGACCCCCTGTTTGGTGAAGGGAGGGGCAGGTCTGGGTATCTGATTCTGGGAGCTGAGGATTAGCTAGTGGCCTCCCTCCAGGGCTCCTCGCCACCCTCCCACCCCCACTCCCCGGATCTCCCAGGAAAGTACCCAGCACAGTGAAGACCAGTGTGAGCCCCCGGCCCTGCCCAGTCCTGCCCTATAGCATAGGATATGCCCTTGGGGACAGAGGGAGAGGGCCTTGCTGCATGGGAAGGCCTTCTCTTCACAGACAAAGCCCCTGTGTCAACCGGCCCAGCCCTTCACTGAGCCCCATGGGAACACCCACACCTGGACAGAGCAACCCACCCTGCTCATCTGGGCAATCCCACGCCTGCTCATCTGGGCAATCCCACCCCTGCTCATCTGGGCAATCCCACCCCTGCTCATCTGGGCAATCCCACCCCTGCTCATCTGGGCAATCCCACCCCTGCTCATCTGGGCAATCCCACCCCTGCTCATCTGGGCAATCCCACCCCTGCTCAGTTGGGCAATCCCACACCTGCTCATCTGGGCAATCCCACACCTGCTCATCTGGGCAATCCCACCCCTGCTCATCTGGGCAATCCCACCCCTGCTCATGTGGGCAATCCCACCCCTGCTCATGTGGGCAATCCCACCCCTGCTCATGTGGGCAATCCCACCCCTGCTCATGTGGGCAATCCCACCCCTGCTCATCTGGGCAGTCCCACCCCTGCTCATGTGGGCAATCCCACCCCTGCTCATCTGGGCAATTACACCCCTGCTCATCTGGGCAGTCCCACCCCTGCTCATCTGGGCAATCCCACCCCTGCTCATGTGGGCAATCCCACCCCTGCTCATCTGGGCAATCCCACCCCTGCTCATGTGGGCAATCCCACCCCTGCTCATCTGGGCAATCCCACCCCTGCTCATGTGGGCAATCCCACCCCTGCTCATCTGGGCAATCCCACCCCTGCTCAATTGGGTAATCCCACACCTGCTCATCTGGGCAATCCCACCCCTGCTCATCTGGGCAATCCCACCCCTGCTCATGTGGGCAATCCCACCCCTGCTCATGTGGGCAATCCCACCCCTGCTCATGTGGGCAATCCCACCCCTGCTCATCTGGGCAATCCCACCCCTGCTCATCTGGGCAATCCCCCCCCTGCTCATGTGGGCAATCCCACCCCTGCTCATCTGGGCAATCCCACCCCTGCTCAATTGGGTAATCCCACACCTGCTCATCTGGGCAATCCCACCCCTGCTCAGCTGGGCAATCCCACCCCTGCTCATCTGGGCAATCCCACCCCTGCTCATCTGGGCAATCCCACCCCTGCTCATCTGGGCAATCCCACCCCTGCTCATCTGGGCAATCCCACCCCTGCTCATCTGGGCAATCCCACCCCTGCTCAGTTGGGTAATCCCACGCCTGCTCATCTGGGCAATCCCACCCCTGCTCATCTGGGCAATCCCACCCCTGCTCATCTGGGCAATCCCACCCCTGCTCATCTGGGCAATCCCACCCCTGCTCAATTGGGTAATCCCACGCCTGCTCATGTGGGCAATCCCACACCTGAACATCCGGTCAGCCCACCCTGCACATCTGAGCCAGCAGCCTAGCTCTGCTCTGACTCCGGTTTTCATTTCCCTCCCTCGCTCTCCCGGTTTGCCACCGGCTGCGGCTCTGTGTCCTCTCTCTGCTGTGTCAGCGCCTGGCGTTCAGAAGCGCTCTGCCCGGAGCCGGAGCCGGAGCCGGAGCCGGAGCCGGAGCCGGGGCGCCGCAGGGAGCGAGGGACTTCCTCCTGGTCCCGCTGTGGGTTCAGGTCGCTGCCCTCCCGTGAGCGCCCCGCACGTCCGCTCCCGGCGGCCTTCTCAGCCAGGGCCCACGGTGCGCTTTGTTCTGATTGCAGCGCCCACCAGAGGCGGGAGTGGGCACAGGGTGGCGGTGGGCAGCGAGGTGGCGGCCTCTGCGGCCCTCAGCCCTGTTGGCCACTGGCCCAGCTGGCCTCTGCCCCGAGAGGCGCCGGCGTCCCCGGGGCGGACCCGGGCGTGGGGACAGGGGGGCCTCCAGAGGCGGGAGTGGTTGGCGGCACCCGACGGGAGTCGGAACCACCAGGCCGAGCACCGCACGGGGTGGGGAGCAGGATGACGGCGCAGAGCTCCTGGCAGTCATGGAGGGTAGAGTTGCGATTAACGAATGAAGGATTTGGCTGAAGACGCTCCGGCGTAAGCTTTCTGGGGAAGAGAATCTCGGATTTAGGCAAGAAAACAGCAGCCAGCCCTTGTGCGTCCTGACTGAGGGGAGATGGGCCTGAGAGACACGTGACCACCCCCTGCATAGATGGGGAAACCGAGGCCCGGCGCAGCTCCTGGTGCAGCCCTGGCCCCACTGCCCCCTCGCGGGTGGCGAGCCTGCGTTTGTGACATCCTCTGGGTGGCTCCCGGGCCGGTATGTGCATTTCAGGAAGCCGGAGCCTAGGGGGTGCCGGAGGGGGGGAGCATCGGGACCACGGGCCTGGCAGGGAGGGGGTGGCCCGGCCTGCCGCTCGTCACCTTGCGGCACAGACCCAGAGGGGGCTGCCACCGTGAGCTGTGCACGTGTGTTCACCTAGGACCATGGCCGGCAAACTCAATAGTCAACAGACCCAAATATCAACAGGACAACGACTGAGCTTTCTTTTGAGAGCCGGAAACCAATTTCTGCGCATGGGCCACGAAGTTTCCATCGCACTGTACGTGCGCACCCGCCGGTGGTATTGTGTGGAAGAGCCACACTCAAGGGGCCAAAGAGCCGCATGTGGCTCACGAGCTGCAGTTTGCTGACCACAGACCTAGGAAAAGGAGACGGTGCTGCAGAAATCCCGTCCTTTCCATCCATCCATCCGTCCGTCCGTCCGTCCGTCTGTCCTGGACACCCAGGGTCCTCCTCCTTCAGATCCGGGAAGCAGTGCACGTGACGGTGTGTGCACCCACGGAGACACGGGGGGTCGGGGGGTGGTGGTAATGACAGTGCCGATATCTCTCCGCTTCCCTCTGCTCTCTTGTTGAAACCTGGGGCCAGAGCGTCTGCAGCGGACCGAACGCCCCTTCTGATCGGGCTGGAGTGCGTCCGTCAGAGCAGGATGATGCTGCCACCCCCCCCCCCCCCCCCCAAGAAACACATTTGTGCCAGGAGGGGCCCGCCGATTTGGGAACCCACGCTTCGGCTCTCTGCTGGGGCTCTGTGCTTGCACGATGAGGCCCGAGGAGGGGGGTGCGGGCACCACAAAGCGGGCGTTTGCTGTGGGAAGGAAGTAAACTTCATCAGGCCCACGTCGATGCGCGTTTCAAATGTCAGCCGGCGCGGCCTCCAGGTAATGAAACGCCGCGCAGCCCCCCTCCGGGGCCCGGGGGGATTGGGCCGGTAACGGGGGGGATTCGCTCCTCCTCGCCGCGGCGCATCCGAGTGAGAAGTTTAAAATCTACAATTTATTCAAATATTGATATTTCTACTTGTCAGGAGAGAGGGCCCTTGAAATTTCCACCGAGCGCCGGTGTCAGAACTGCAAGGAACGTGTCAGATAATTCATAAGCGGAGTTCAGCGCTGCGAAGTCAGCGGGGAGCGGGGGAAAGATACATCCCTGTCGATGGGGGGGGAGGGGGGGCCCCGTCGGCGTCACAGAAACAGCACTCGCGTCTCCATCATGTCGAGCAAATGCTCAGAGTGGCCCAGGTAGTGGCTGTAGCGACGGCTGCGCGCACAGATGCTTTTGGAGGTCTGCGTGGCCCCGAGATCTGTTGTTTGCCTCGGGGAGTCCCTCTCCATCTACAGGAGCCGATCGCCAGGGGAGCTGGGCGGGCGGGGCGGCATGTGGTTTGCATTAAGACCCCGAACGGCTGGGAAGGGCCAGAGGGACGTGCAGGCCCCTGTACATTCCAAGCTGCGGGTCGCGGGGGGAGGAGCCCCGCGGAGGCCGGGAGGGTTTCCGAGCCCCTTCCCCCGGAGCTGAGCCTGAGCCGGGCCTGGGTGTCCTCCGCGCTGGGCAGAGATGGAGGGCCGAGTCCACGCCCAGGAAGAAGGCGGCATAGTTGGAATTCTTGGTGCAGGAGGACCATCCCCCGCTGGTACTTGGTGGTGGGGTTTCTGAGCCCTGGGCCCGTTCCCCCTGCGGGACCCGGGCTGGCACCCCTTCGTGTCACGTGCCTTCTTCATGGACTGTCATACAAGGGCAGACACGGGTGTCCAGGCAGTCGGCGTGCGCTGGGGACTGAGATCACGTGACTGGGACTCAGGCGCAGCCCTGAGCGCGTGTGCAGTGAGAGGCCCTATGGAAACTCCATCATCCCTTAGTTTGCAGAGGTCCCCGAGGCCCGGAGCACCCTCTGTGCGGGGAGGGCCTGCGGGCTCTGGGCCTGGGTGTCTGGGCTGTGCGCTGGGTGCCTTGCTCTAGGAGCTAATGGTTGCCATTCCTCCCAAATCCTTATGGAAACTGTCTTCCCTAACACTTACGCAGGCACGCGTGGTTCTAACAACAGGTTTGCTGTCCGTCTGTCCCTGCTCTTGTGTGACCTCGGCAGAGCCGTCCTCCGTGAAAGATGAAACAGGTGTGACAGAAAGACCAGGGTACCAGGGTGCAGGCTTTATTGAGGAGAAGAGACGACCCTGCCGGCTCACTTCCCAAGGGAGAGAGAGAGAGAGAGAGAGAGAGAGAGAGAGAGAGAGAGAGAGAGGGCACGTGTGGGGTGAAGGTGCCCTTTAAGGGGGAGGGGATGGGGCTTAGGGTCTCCAACACGCACTGATTGGCAGCTTCGTATAAGGCACATGATTGGGTACCCCTGGACCCAGGAGTCGGGGGGCTTAATGTATTTGGCAGGTGCTGGTTACATCATAACTCCGCCCACCAGTTGGGGGGGTACCTATTACTCTGCACCCCCTGAACCTCTGCACTCCGGACCCTCCACAGAGGGTGGAGCAGCTTCGGAGGGTGGGGTGTGTGGGGTGGGGATACCTTTTCCTGGAGCCCAGCGGACACTTCGCCCAGCCTCCAGGGCCTGGGTGGACGTGGGGGTTCTGACACGGGATGTTGGAACAGGAATGGGATTGGAGAAGTGACTGTGGGAGGGGATGGGGCCAACAGGAATGAGAGGAAGAATCAGGACAGGGCCTGGGGGAGGGCAGGTCAGCCGGGTAAACTGAGGACAGTCCTCTAAGCCACGGCCCAGGAGTCAGCCCTGCAAGGACAGAAAACTCCCATGCTTTGGCTCTGGGGGCTGGAGACCCAAGGGACACGTGGCTGTGGTCGCGAACACGTTTGGAGTGGGCCGGGGGCACGGATGGACCGTGGGCCCCCGGGCCTGCAGGTGGAGAGACCTGGAAGACAGGCAGGCGTCGGGTCTGGCGTGGGCCGTGGGCAGTGATGCCCGTGACCCGGCGTTAGCGCTGGTGCTGGGCCCAGTCTCAGCCCAGTTTCCACAGCCGTGGCCTGGAGGCCCCTGTGCCCGATGGCAGCGGGTGTGCCCAGCGGTGACACGGAGAACACAACTCTGAGAGCGACCCCCATGGCCATGTGGTCCCCCAGTGGCCAAGTCCGTGGCCAAGTGTATTGCTGCGTGGGGAGACCTTGGTCTAGGCCCGTGGTCAGCACACTGTGGCTCGTGAGCCACATGCGGCTCTTTGGCCCCTTGAGTGTGGCTCTTCCTCAACATACCACGGCCTGGGCGAGTCTGTTTTGCAGAAATGGCGTTAGAAGAAGTTTAAGTTTTAAAAATGTGGCTCTCCAAAGAAATCTCAGTCGTTGTCCTGTTGATGTTTGGCTCTGCGGACTAATGAGTTTGCTGACCACTGGTCTAGGCCAAGCCCCAGTGTGGCCTAGCGCAGACTCAGGGCTCATACCTGGGACACCTTCATCACTTTAATCTTATGGCTGTGCTGGCAGGAGGCGGGGTGAGGTGGGGCAGGGGGACTGCTGGCAGGGGGCGGGGTGAGGTGGGGCAGGGGGACTGTGCTGGCAGGGGGCGGGGTGAGGTGGGGCAGGGGGGCTGTGCTGGCAGGGGGCGGGGTGAGGTGGGGCAGGGGGACTGCTGGCAGGGGGCGGGGTGAGGTGGGGCAGGGGGGCTGTGCTGGCAGGGGGCGGGGTGAGGTGGGGCAGGGGGACTGCTGGCAGGGGGCGGGGTGAGGTGGGGCAGGGGGGCTGTGCTGGCAGGGGGCGGGGTGAGGTGGGGCAGGGGGGCTGTGCTGGCAGGGGGCGGGGTGAGGTGGGGCAGGGGGACTGCTGGCAGGGGGCGGGGTGAGGTGGGGCAGGGGGGCTGTGCTGGCAGGGGGCGGGGTGAGGTGGGGCAGGGGGGGCTGTGCTGGCAGGGGGGGCGGGGTGAGGTGGGGCAGGGGGGGCTGTGCTGGCAGGGGGCGGGGTGAGGTGGGGCAGGGGGACTGTGCTGGCAGGGGGCGGGGTGAGGTGGGGCAGGGGGACTGTGCTGGCAGGGGGCGGGATGAGGTGGGGCAGGGGGGCTGTGCTGGCAGGAGGCGGGGTGAGGTGGGCAGGGGGACTGCTGGCAGGGGGCGGGGTGAGGTGGGGCAGGGGGACTGTGCTGGCAGGAGGCAGGGTGAGGTGGGGCAGGGGGTGTGCACCAGGAGCAGGGTGACAGTTAGCGGACCCAGCCGTTTGAATGGCGATATGAAGGTATTTTCCTGGAGACTTGGTGTGTGCCAGTCAAATGGGTGGTGGGGGGTCGGTTCTCTGGCCTCTTCGGTCTGCATTTTAGGTGGCGAACGCCGTTATTCCTGACTCGGTGTG
Source organism: Antrozous pallidus (assembly GCA_027563665.1). Classification (NCBI taxonomy): domain Eukaryota; kingdom Metazoa; phylum Chordata; class Mammalia; order Chiroptera; family Vespertilionidae; genus Antrozous; species Antrozous pallidus. The sequence goes on from CM050510.1 coordinate 122,989,083, forward strand.
TGACTGTGCACACAGGCCCGCGTGTGAGTGGAGTTCGTGTTACCGGTCTCGCTCTGTAAGCGCGCGATGGGCTGGGGGGGGGGGGGGGGAAGCCATCTCTCCGTAGAGGTAATGGACGCTGTTCCTTCTCCAGGCCGCGGCCCGGCCGGGGACTTGAGCATTTGACAGTCTGTGTTTAGGGCGAAACCACCCACGGTCCCCGTGCAGAGGGGGCGCCAGGCCCTGGCGGGCTCCGTGGGGTCTCCCCGCCAGCAGCGGCCGGATCCGTGCCCACATGGCCCTGACCCGGCGGCCGAGGGGACCCGCCCGGCGGCTCGTTAGCGCGGCGCTGGCTGGCGGCCTCCCCGCCCGCCCGCCCGGCGGCCCGTCCTCCCGGCCGGCTTCCTGTCTGCGGTGTCGGCGGATCTGTCATCAGAGCCGCGCGGAGCCTGCGCCCTGACAGCGAGGAGGTAACGCTCCCTGCCTGAATCCCCCATTAACTTTGTGAGGCGTATTGATTTCTTGTAAAAATAATGATATTGACAGGCCTTCCAGGAGTAATTGTTTCCAGAGCGTGGAGGTCAGCGTGGCGAGGGGAGGGCTGGGAGCGGGGCTCTCAGGCTGGATGGAGAAGCCCCGAGGGGGGGGGGGGTGGGCACGCCTTTCAGCGGGATGCCTCCCCCTCCCCCCTCCAAGCTCTACACAGACCTCCACCGGGGCTTCGGGCTGCCACTGGACACCCGGGAGGGTCCCTGGCAGCCGAGTGCCCCCTGGAGGGTCCCCGGCCAGAACGGGGCCTTGCAGGCATGGACGGGGTGCCCGGCATGCGCATTCTCGAGGGGCCGCCAACCTCGCGGGTATCTCCTGGGCTTGGCTTGCAGAGGTCAACAGAGTTGCTCCTGGGCTGGTTTTGAAGGCTCCGCTGCTCCTGAGGCCGCTGCCCGCCAGGGGCGTGGCAGCCCGGGGCCGCTCACGGAGAGCCAGGGCAACCACACACACGTCCCGTCTAGTGGCCTTTGTTCCTTTTCCAAGAGCATCATGGACACGGAGGGCAGGTGGCCACTCCCGGGCCAGCCCGCGGTCCCCCGGGAGGCGGCGATCACAGTCGCTGGAGGTGGTCAGCGATGTCTCGGTAAACCTCGGGGATCCAGAGATGAGCTCCGGGTCCGAATGACAAGAGCCTGGGGATCCCCTTGCCCTGCAGGGCCTCCTGCAGGAGAGGCTGAGGTAGAGATGGGACCCCCAAACGTCCGGCCTTGTGGGTGCAGAGTGATGGGCGCGGGCACCGCATGCCAGGCTGTGGCTTCCTCCGGCTCGGGAAGGTTAAAGCAGGAAGAGACGTCTTCTAGAACAGTCCTGCCGGCCCACGCGTTTCCAAGTTCAACTGCCAGCAGCGAGGCTGAGCCGCCCTCCCTTCCGACAGAACGCCTCCCCCGTCGGTGTTTCAAATCACCGCGGGCCGGCCGGGACCGCACGGCGGGCTCCCGCTGACCTTGGCTTCTCACGAATATCCTTCTGTGGGGTCTTTAAAGAAGCAGAACCTATTTGAAGCGGCGGCCGGGCCGGTGTTAGAACTTGCCAGGGGTTGGCGTGTGCCTTGTGTGTGTGTGTGGACCGCCACCTGGCACCCTCCCATCCCGAAAGGAGGTGGCGCTGTGCGTCCCGGCGTGGGCACCAGCGCAGGCGGGGCGGAGGGAGGCGGGAGCCGGCCTTGGATGGGCAGCCACACGCGCTCGGAGCTGGCCCATGTCCGCCATCTCTCCTCCATGTTTTTCCCCAAATGAGGGAAATCCGATCACCGCTGCTAACGAACTGCAGTGACAGGTTGTCAATTAGCCGGGCTGGCTTTGTCTGAGTTTCTCCTTGGAGGAGTTGGTTTGTGTCAGTCAAGGAAGCCACCCCTGAGGTCCGTCCCCTGCCGTCCAGGCCGAGGTCCCTCCCCCCACTGTGTGGAAGGAGATCCGTGTCCCCCCTAATCCAATAGCCATGGCCCCGACGGCCCACCGAGCTCTGCTGGGAGCGGGTGTCCGGGCTTGGAGCAACATCTAATGGGTATTTAGGTGCAAACTAGCTGTGAAGTGTTAAATATTTACATGTGGAATGCCAATAGTAATTGTCCACTTTATCTGAGCTAGCCTAGGGAAATGCCTTATTTGTTCCCGTGTTACTTCAATAAACAGAAAGCTGGAAAATCCTCCCGCTATTTCTTGGGGGCTTAGAATTAATAAAGCCGGGCGGCATAAAATATGTGCTTTGGGTTTTTGAATGATCACTTCTGCACCAGGTCATATAATATGGCTTTAACTCCATGTGGCCTGTCTATTAAGGAAGACAGGATGAGCCTCACATATAATAAAAAATATTTATGCTTTTCTTAGTGATACTAACAAGGTAACATATCAGGGGAGAAATGGCAGGAGAAGAATAAGGTAACTGTGGCTTATGAATTCACGGCTCAGTGGGGTCCCGGCCGGCTCCCATAAACACCCTAGGATTCTCTGCTCGGCGCTGCTATTATTCCACAAATTGTGTTTTTTTGCTTTTTGTTTGTGAAATCTGAAGTGTCATAAATGCCCCCGTCTCATCTATATTTGATAGTTAATATCCGTCTCCACCAGGAAAGTGCACTTTACATGTGACAACATGCGATTACCTGAGAGCGTTATTGCAAAGGAAAAAATCAATACCAATTTATAATTCACGATCGCAGTCTATCAGATTTTATGGCTCTCTATCCAGTCTCATTAATTTTTTATTATGATCGACTGAAAGGGAAAGATTTTTAACATGTTTCGCTGTTATTTATTCAACCTTAATAATTAAATAAACCTTAATTGGCTGTGTTTTGAGGCATCTTAGCCGTGTGGCCGGCAAGGGTTGAGGTGACCCTCCCATTATTCATGCAGGAGCCCCCTCTCCGTTCCTTCTGAGCGTCTTGGCCGGGGCGGGGGGGGGGGGGTTTCTCTGCGTGCCATCACCAGGGCCAGAGAAATGGATTTTGTCATCACCTAATCACATTCGGTTGAAGAGGAGACCATTTGTTTTAATTCAAAATAATAAATGGTCGATAGCACCGAGAGGAGCACGATAGAATATTCCGGATCCATGGGAGCTGGTGCCATGTATCTGTGCACAACGCTGATCCTCAGCTAATATCTTGATTCACGAGGCCAAGGGGCCCCGTGGCACCCAGACGCACTCGGGGCCGCCCTCGCCCGGCGCACCTCCCGATTGGCGGCGAGTGGGCCTCTGTGAAAGGTGATTGACAGATGGAAAATTCCACTTTCAAAGTTGATCCGCATTCATTTCTGTTGTTCGCGGGCATGTCAGCCGCCCCCCCTCCTCCGGCGGGCGGCAGCGGGATGCATTAGCCGCTTCCACGGTGGGAAAGGCGGGCCGACGGGCCCGGCGTGGGGCGCTCTGAAGGAAAATCAATCCCATCATAAGTGAGAAGTATGGATAAGTTTGAACGGTGGCAACTTTCATCATTTCATTTCTGGCCACGCCGGTGGGTTTGCTGAGTGCCCGGGGCCACGCCGGCCGCCCAGCTGCGGGGGGGAGGACGGGAGGGTAATAGAGTTGGGCTACGAGGGAAATTCTTCTCCCTGGTATTTGTCAGGGAAGTTTCTCGTGGCGTGGCGCAGAAGGAACATCAAACCCTGAGATTATATGCACTGGACGTTTTGACAGGAGGGAAAAAAAGCTCCTATTGACTCTGACAGGCCGTGGCAACCCCGTTCCATCAACCAGGCCTCAGCCAGACGTCTTTTCAAAACGTGGCTTCGCCTGGCAGAGAGAGCCGCCTATTGTTAAGGCCACTTCGGGACGTCCCGGGCGTCCCTCTGGCCGGGAGGGGCCCGCCCCACCCACATGCCCAGCCCCTCTCCCCCTCCCCCAGAAACCCAAACTTGGGGGAGTCCTTCCTAGTACTGAGCAGGGGCACCCTCTTATGTTAGAAACGCTGTGAAAACGGTGGGAGACGAACATGTTGCAATTTCACAATCTTGTTCTTAATATTATTGAAAGAGAGCTCTTCTCGGCGGTAATAAATTTAACACAAAAATCAAATACAAAACAAATTTATTCTTCCAGGGCTGACGGCCCAGTCATTTCTTTCTTGTCTTGCATTAAGCTTTAAAATCAACTGTCGTTCCCTATCGATTGCATCTGAATTGTTATCTATATTTCTCAAAAGCGCTCTTGACAGTTAATACAGTTTAAATTATAATCTGGGGAAAAGCCTCTTGTGTTCCCCGGCAAATTGCTTAGATTCTGAGTAAAGCTGCTTTTATTCGCCAGCCTTTTCTCGCGGCCATCTATTTCAGCAAGGATCACTCAGGCCAAATTATTCTAAATTTACACTCGGCTGGTATGTAAATCATATTGTGGAAATCACTTTCGGAATCACTCCGGGTGTGAGCCGCGCTGGAGTGTGGGAGCGGGGCATTAATGAGACAAACATCACCTCAGGAGGCCCCTGGCCGTGGGGCGGGGCAGGGCGGGGCGGGGCGGCGCTCCTGCTGCTAGGAGGCGGTTCTGTGGGTTTCTGGGCCTGGGGAGGGGGGAGAGGGGGTACCTCCCTCCTCCTGGAGAAGCCCTATGCCCTGGTTCTCAGGGAGTGGCCTGGTCTCCAGGGGCAGATGGGAGGGGCATGGCCACTGTCCTGGCACCTGTGTGGGGCCCCAAGTGACCTGGGTCTCCCTTCTTCCTTGCTTCCTCGGGGGTTTGGGAGACGGGGTGGGTGGGGGGGAGAAGGCTGGGTCAAGGGATGTTCTCTGGACCACCAGGCCCCTCTCAGAGCTGGCCTGTAGACATGCTGCAGATGCCGTTTCAAATTCTCCCGTAGCCCCATAAACCAAGGAAAAGGAACAAATGAAATCATCCTGTTTATTTATTTGTTTTTTAACAATACATCTTTATTGATTTCAGAGAGGAAGGGAGAGGGAGAGAGAGATGGGAACATCAGTGATGAGAGAGAGTCATGGACCGGCTGCCCCTGCACCCCCCCCACTGGGGATGGAGCCCACAGCCTGAGCGTGTGCCCTGACCGGGAGTCGAACTGTTGACCGCCTGGTTCACAGGCTGACGCTCAGTCGCTGAGCCACGCCAGTCCCGCACCCCTGCATTTTAGTAATGTTTTTAATTTAACTCCATGGAGACCGAAGGTTATCATTTCGATATGTGATCAATAGCACAACGCGCCGGGACGGCCTGGCTCAGGGGTTGAGCATCGACCGATGAACCAGCAGGTCACGGTTCGATTCCTGATCAGGGCACGTGCCCGGGTTGCAGGCTCATCCCCAGTGGGTGCCTCGCAGGAGGCAGCCGGTCAGTGATTTCCTGTCCTGCTTGATGTTTCTATGTCTCCCTCCGTCTCGCAGCCTCTCTGAAACCAATACAAATTATACAAAAAGCAAAAAGTATTGAGGTCTTTACAATTTTTCCCTCACTAGAGTCTGGAAATCACGCCACCCCGCACACCTGCGGGTCCACGTGGACCAGCCCGAAGCTCACTCTCAGGCACCACACGTGGCGGTGACCTCCCCAGGGGCTGGCACGTGCCAGGCGCCTGCAGTGCCCCCCCGGGTGTCCTTCAGGCCGGAGGGAGCTACTGCGCTGTTGTCTCCAGCACCATGCCATCTGAAGGACGAGGGTGGGGGAGAGCTAAGGGTGGACCCCTGGAGTCTAAAATCACCTGACCCCAAAGGGACTTCCTTTTAGGAATATACCCCTCCCCCGTCCCGGGAGGCACAGACAGGGTCTCAGCACTTCCCTTGGGTGTGGTGGGACCTTCATCCTGTGGGCGGCTTTGGTCTTTCTGCAGTTACATTTCATCCTCACCGACTCGGGGTTGCTCCCTGTGCGATGAGATTCCAGCAGTTGCAATACAGGGAGCTATTTAAGGAATCGCTTCTGTTCCTTGAGGAATAACTAATTATGCATTCATTTATTCGTTCAGGAAATATTTATTGAAGATCCATTAGTTTGAGGCAAGGTGGTTAAAACATGGTTCCTGCTCGGAAGGAACGCTGACTGGATGGGTGTAGATAGATCTCTACAGACGTATACTAGGTATACTGCTTAACAGTGCGGATTTTTTTCAATACATGGAGTTACACACACGTTGATATATATGCGATTTGATATGTATGTTACTTTGTTGTATTAACAGCAAGCATCAAAACTTCATATGTCAAATTTGCTGAAGGTGTTAACATCATAAATAATTTTACCCTTAAAAATGTCGAATTTTGTGCCAAAAAAAGGGCATTTGTGGGAAGTTTTAATTCATTATTTTGAAGAAAAAGTTAATCATATACTTCAGGAAGCTTATGGTGAACATGCTGCATCTCAAGATACTTGTGAATGCTGGTTTGAACACTTTAAAAGTGATGATTTCGATGTGAAAGACCAAGAACGTCCAGGTCAACTGAAAAAGTTTGAAGACCAACAATTTCAAGAATTATTGGATGAAGATTCATGTCAGACTCAAACACAACTTGCAGGAAGAGTAAATGTTGCTCAATTTTCAATCATTTACAAGCAATGGGAAAGATTTTAAAGGAAGGAAAATGGGTGCCACATCAACCGAACGAAAGACAAATGGAAAACCGAAAAGTCATCAGTAAAATGTTGCTTCAATGGCACAAAAGAAAGTCTTTTTTGCATAGAATTGTGACAGGCGATGAAAAGTGGGTTTATTTTGAGAATCCCAAATGCACAAAATCATGAGCTGATCTAGGTCAACCATCAACATCGACTGTAAGGCCAGTTTGCTTCAGAAAGAAGACCATGCTCTGCGTTTGGTGGGACCAGGAAGGTGTGGTGTAATATGAGCTTCTAAAACCAGGTGAAACCATTAATACTGATCGCAACTGACAACAAAAGATCAATTTGAACCACGCTTTGATTGTGAAACAACCAGAATGGGCCAGAAGACACAGCAAAGTAATTTTGCTTCATGATAACACACCATCACACACTTCAAAACCAGTTAAAGACATGTTAGAAGATCTTGCCTGGGAGTTATTAACCTGCCCGCCATATTCACCAGACCTTGCTCCTTCAGATGACCACTTGTTCTGATCAATGGCACACGCACTTGCTGAGCAGCACTTCAAAACATATGAGGAAGTGGAAAATTGGGTCTCTGAATGGTTTGCCTCAAAATAAGAAAACTTCTATTGGGATGGTATCCACAAATTACCTGAAAGATGGGGGAAATGTATAATTAGTGATGGACATCACTTTGAATAAAGCACTTTTGATGTTTCTCTTGAAATTATTGGTGTTTTCTTTGATTACAAAATCTGCCATTATTAACCAGTACACCTAGTATACACATATTAGTAGATGTAGAGGTAGGTATAAATATGTAGGAAGATAAAATTCTATCTATAGATTTGTGCCTATAGATATCTTTCTATATCTATCTATCTATCTATCTATCTATCTATCTCTATCGGTATCTATATCCATCTATCCACCCATCCATCTCCATAGCTACAACTCTTATATGCCTTAGTGTTTGGCAGGAGATGGAAAGATAAACACAGGGCAGAACAAGTTGGGGAAAGAGGACCCTGGGGCAGCACAGGAACACAGGGCTTTGGGGACCTGGACTATGAAGATAGGGGGCTGAGCACCCTCAGAAATGAGTTGGCGAAGGACATTCTGAGTAGAAGCAGGAAACAGTTAAGTGTCTAACACACATCCAGGAACTGTTTTACCCTTGGCCGGGTAAGGATATGGGTCCCAGTGAGTAGGTAGGTGACCCCTCTCAGGGGGGTAGCAGTGATTTCCTAGGGAGCCCATGGGCATTGAATCAGGGTTTTCGGGATGAAAGAGCAGAGGGAAGGCGGCAGGGGCTCGGCTGACCTTGCTGCTTCTGCCTCTGTACCTGAACGTTAGTTTGAACTCCGACCCCAAGTCCTCCCTCAGCAATAAAGTGCTGTGCTTCCTGTGACAACTTTCACAGCAATGCAGATGTTACTGTCACCTGGTTCTCCTGCCTTATGCCTCTCCCTGCCCCCGTGGCAGCAGGACAGTGCCTCTTGGCACCCATGAGGGCATGGAGGTCACTGTCACCAGTGTCACCTTCACCTCCAGGCCCTACAGCACTCCTCCCCGTCCTGGACTCCTCTCCCAATAATGTGGGATATTCGTCCATCTGGAGAACCATTGGGGACTGAGAAATGCACCCATAAACAATTTTATTTTTATTTGAAACTAGAGGCCTGGTGATGAAATTCGTGCACTCAGGGGGGCAATCCCTTAGCCCGGTTTGCGAGAGGGCACAGGCCAGGCCAAGGGACCCCACTGGTGCATGATCAGGGCCAGGGAGGGATTGTGGGAGGGCTCCAGGATGTGTCCGGCCCATCTTGCTCAGTCCCAATGGGTCAGACTCCAGCAGCAACCTAACCTACCAGTCGTAGTATCTGCCCCCAGTGGTTAGTGCACATCATAGCAAGTGGTTGAGTGGTTTTAGCATATCATTAGCATATTATGCTTTGATTGGTCTGGATGACTGGACACTTAGCGTATTAGGCTTTTATTATATAGGATTAAAAAAATTGTCACCCAAGGATTTATTTATTGGTTATAAAGAGAGGAAAGGGGTGAGAGAGAGAGAGAGAAAAACATTGATGTGAGAGAGAAACTTTGATTCGTTGCCTCCCATAGGTGCTCAGACTGGGGTTGAAACCTACAATCCAGGGTACGAGCCCTGACTGGGAATCGAACCCACAGCCTTTCAGTGCATGGGACAGTGCTCCCACCCACGGAGCCACCCGGCCAGGCCCCCATGAACAAGGCTCCAGATCTCACAGCATTTCCTCATCGAATAGGTTCACTCCATGACGACCTGACATCGGTGAGTGGGAGTCAGTCCGCGTTTTGCGAGGGTGGGACGCCGTCTGGCATCTCTTCATTCACAGAGCGTAGCACGGAGCGCACATGTTCTCGGGCGGGCCAGTGGAAAGGATGCGTGGAAAACATCAGCTCAGCTCCTCAAGACGAACGTTCTGGCTCATCGGTCCCAGGGGCCAGGGCCTCCCAAGCACCTGTGCCGGGAGACCACTCTGTGGGAAGCTGACCTGGTGGCTTTGGTGTTGCCCTGGCACACAACATCTGGTGAAACCATGGCTGAATGCCAGTGCACAGTCGTTCTGACCTACAAAACCGGTAGTTGTCACCCACTGTCCTGTGGGGTGGACCTGTATTGGAGGTGTCGAGAGCAGAGTGAGCCGCCTCTGTGACTTTCACCCGAGCCTGGGGACCGTCTGTCTCTCTGTCCGTTGTGTTGCTGCCTTGGCTCCTAGAAGACGATGGCGGAGAGTTCACAGAGAAGCGCCGTGAGCCCTCTGGAGGCCCCGCCGTGGGTGTGAGCGACGCTAACGGGGGCTTGTTGGGCCCAGTGCAGGGCGGGGGCAGCACTGGGCGTCCTGTTCCTCTGCCCTACCCTGGCGGGCGCCTGGCCCGCACTGCTTCTTGCTGTGTAGACGGCCCGTGTGCCTTGAGCTGTTTTAATGCATTACCGGCTCCGGGTCTCAGGTTACGGCGATGCATGTCCCGCAGGTGGTCACACTCTCAGGAAAACGCCGTCACAAGCGGGCTGTCCTTGCTCAGGGTGCTAAGTGTAGGCGTCAGCAGCTGAGATTCGCCCCGCAGTGGGGACGGGGAAGGGAGTCGCTGGAAAACACGGAATGCTGGGCCTCTCCGTGGGCTGTCCGCTCCAGAACTTCCCAGTCGGTTCCCCGGTGGATTGGCGCTGGCCGCTCCCACGTGGTTCTCGCAGTCCCTTCCAGAGACGCCAGGCCCACGCGGCCACGAGAGGGAGTGTGCGCCCAGCTCCCGGCCAGACGGGCCTCAGAAACCCCCGACTCGCTTGTCTTAAGTGTTGGTCCTACCAGGAGTCCATGCCCTTGGCTGTGGGGTGATCATTGGACCTCGAGGTCAGAGAAAGCCGATGAGGCGTTGAACCGTAGAAAAAAGTCCCCTCAAGGTCCTTGGTGTTTCCCGCGACTAACTAGTTCTCAGGGACCACTAACTAGGCGCCTTGTGGTAGAGGACCAAGTCTGACCCCAGACCAGTGGTCGCGAGCCACACGCAACTCTTTGGCCCCTTGCGTGTGGCTCTTCCACAGAACACCACGGCCCCGGGCGAGTCTACTTCGAAGAAGTGGCGTTGGAAGAAGTTTAAGTTTAAAAAATTCGGCTCTCCAAAGAAATTCCAAGCATTGTCTTATTAATATGTGGCTCTGTGGACTAATGAGTTTGCCGACCACTGCACCAGACAAAGGCCAAAGGACTTCTGTTTGCCCCAAACGCCCGCCCTCCCTCCCCCGGCAGTCCCGGCCCCACCTTTGCCAGGCAGGGGCCGTGGCTTTGTTGGTAGATCACATGTGGCCTTCCGCTGACGGAGGCCCTCTCTGTCCTCATCCTGGGCAGGACTTCCAGGGAGGAGCTGAAGAGGGGACTTGAGAGTGTTTCCCAGCCGAGGGGCTGCGTCTTCTCCAATTTCCCATCTGGCCACGCTGGGTCGGGGAGCTGAGTGGGGAGCTGCGTTTGGGCGTGAGCTCCGCTGTCAGTCAAGGGTCCCCAACTGTGCACGGCAGCCCCGGCAAGGAGGCCCACCCCAACTCATTAAGCCCAGAGCAGGCTGTACCGAGGGCGCCTCGGTGTGATTTTAATATTTGGTGCATGTGACAGGATCATTTTAGTGATTTGCAGGATTTATCTCCTCTTAAAAGTACTGCCTAAGGCTACTCTAATTGGTAGGAAAGCAAATTCCCTCTCCTCCTCCTGTCAGTCTCTGTTTTATTTACTGAGAACTGCCGAAACCTATTTACACAATAATGAGGATAAATCACCGGATGCTTTCAACACAAAGAGAAATGTGGCGGGAGTTGAAAGCTGTACAATTAAAACAAAATTCCAGATACTCCTGAAGTGGTGTGAGCAGTTAGGGAGAGCAAAGGGAAATTAAGACGAATGGTCGGATGGCACCCCGGACCCGCGCGAGGGAAGCTAATCAGGATCAGAAATCCAGAGATATTTTATGATGGGCAATTTCACTTGAAACGGCAACGAAGTAAATGCCTGTGAGTTACCATCAATATTTGTAATAAAAATAAACCATCGTACATCCCTCCAGCCTGCAAACAAACAGGGCGAGTTTAGGCGCCATAATTATGACATTGCCGGGGCGGCGGTAAGTCATGTGCGGATGTCAGCGTGCGTGCGTGCGTGCGTGCGTGGGCAGCCTCCGGCTCCTTCCCCGGCCGCAAGGGCCACTGCCACTTGGGCGAGACTCTCCAAAAGTACTTGACTGATCGACCTGGAAGGGCCCACTTATTTCAATGTCAAGAGCGTCCTGCCTTGGAGAATGACTTACTGGAGGGCGTGCCACAGAGAGAGACTCGATGACCCAAAGAATTATGCAGGGGCCCTGCCCTTGAACTTGGCCTTCATGGTGTTGGGTGCTGCCTGCTCTTCATGGCTCTCAAGGCCGCCAGGTTTGCATGAGCTCCTGGGTGAGCGCAGCCCCCCCCTGTGAGGATGGGGCCGGTTATGTGACTCAGGAAGGTGCAGCTTGGGAAGGGAAGCCGCTTGGAGCAACCACACACCGCCGACCCGGGCACGCTCTCGGAGGCAAAGCCGCTCTGGGTGGCTGTTTAGGAAATGGCTGTTTCTAACGTAAGAGGTTTGAGTTAAACTTTTTTAAAAAAAATATTTTTTATTGATTTTTCACAGAGAGAAAGGGAGAGGAATAGAGAGTCAGAAACATCGATGAGAGAGAAACATCGATCAGCTGCCTCCTGCACACCGCCCACTGGGGATGTGCCCGCAGCCAAGGTACATGCCCTTGACTGGAATCGAACCTGGGAACTTTCAGTCCGAAGGCCGATGCTCTATCCACTGAGCCAAACCGGTTTGGGCTTGAGTTAAACTTCTTAAAAGTGATAAGAAGGGGAGGCCCTTTGCCATCAGGCGGTGGGGCCAGGAGGCTTGAGGGGGGCATCCCAGCCTGGCCCTGCCAGCCTTCCGAACCCCTGGGGGCTGGGCCAGGTGTCCCCGGCCCTTTCTGGTTCTGGCGTCTGTGCTGTTGTGCCTTCCTTCTGCCCTACCCCCATTGCACCTTTCCTCAGCTGCCCAGCCCCCCAGCCCTCAGCATGCGCCTTTCTCCCCGCATCCTGACAGCGAGGTGATGGCTGCTCCGTGATCCTGGGGAAAAAATAATTCACATAAGCAGATTTTAGCACATTTACCGGGTCTTTTAACTTCATCTGACACTGTTTGGATGGAAGATGAGAGAAGTATATTTTTATATCCCAAGGGAGTGACTTTATGATGACTCTTTCAAGGTGAATATTGGCATTTATTTAGCCTGAGCAGAAAATAAAAAGGAACACGCAGGAGCGTGCGCACAGAAACACTGGCGTCAGCAAAGAGTATTTTATTTTGTTGCTTTGAATTGCCATCCCTCAAACACAGCTAAATCTAAGTTAATTTAAAGTTTCTCCTGAGGAATTCATCTCAAATTAAAGCGTTTCTCTGCCCTGATGACAAGAGCCGGGAACACGCCTGAATTTCCTCCAAACTGCGCTCTGTTTTTTACCGTCTCCGAAGATTCGCCTTTTTGGGCCTTACCCCACTATCTCCGAGAGGAAATTAATTTAACTAATGACAGCTCCGACGGAAACATCAATCAGAGGGAGGGAGGGGGGAGGGACGCGGCCAGCACGGAAGAGTTTGGAAGCAGAAGACGGCTCCCACGTCGAACCCAGCGCCAGCCTGTCCTGCTCTCGGGCACCAAGGTGACGGCCTGTTGACCCCACCCCCACCCCCAGCTCTCTCCCGCCTCTGGGGGTTCTGGGTGGCCTAGGACACACCGACTGTCCCTCCCGGTGTCTCTTGCCAGCTGCCACTGCTTTTGCATGGCACCTTGGGGAGGCTTCGCTTAGTTATGTCTTAACCAAGCGGTTGGGGGCTCCGTTAGCCTGTTTGGAGAGCACCTGGCGGGGGGCGAGGGCTGTGGCCTTGGCCGGAGCCCAGCCCGGGGCCAGCCAGGAGAACAGCTTCTGTAGGTTCCTCCCCTCCCCCAAACAGGGCTTTGTGGCCCCCCGGGCACCGAGACACGCCAGCCGCCCGTTGAGAAACGTTTAGGCCGTTCTCATTGGCGGCGGGTGGTGCCGCGCCCCCGCCTTACTGATGCCGCCTCCGATTCATGAATGAGGCAGCGGAGGACAGTCGCTATCAGACGCTCACACGTAGCTCTCCGTAAAAGATTAGCCGGGGAGGGCGGGCGGGGTTTCTGACACGCCGCCGATGAGAGGCGCCGGCGCGGCCGCGGGGACAGACGCCGAGGGGCAGGCAGCGCGCACACGTGGCCGCCCGCGCCGCCACGCCAGGCCGCGTGGAACATCTGTCCCGGGGAACTTTTGCAGATCGCCGGCCGGAAGGGCTGCCTCCGCGCCCGAGGCGGCCGCGGCCCGGGCCGCAGGGTGGTGGACAGGACGCGCACCCGAGCGGCCGGCCGGCCCGGGGTGGGGTGGGGGGGGGCTGCCCGGAGGAGGCGGCAGGCAGGAGCTGTCAGTTTGAGAAATGAGGAGGGGAAGACGCTGAGACCCGCTTGGCAGATGTGCGAGGGGAACGGGGAGCATATTGATCAATTAAATATGCAAATACCTCCGTGAGCAAAGACAGAGATGAATAAACTGACAGAAACATCAAACTGCACATTAATGGTCCCGCCAAGTGCCCATCCCGACAGTTTAGTTTTAAATAGATGCCACTTCACCCGGGTCGGCTTACAGCATCCATCACGACCCGAACAGGGGCGGGAGGCCTGGGGGGGTGGGAGGGGCTTCGGACCCTGTGCCATGCTCTTGGTGCTCGCCCCCCCCCCCCCCCCCACCTCTAGGCCCTGCTCTCAGCCCGGCAACAAGGCAGGGAATTCAGGTTTCCCGGTGACAATAACCCACCGTAGCCCATTGCCGCCCACTTTTTTCATTTCCTTTCTCAGCCTCCCCGAAGAAAGCCTGATTGTTCCGGGCCAGACTCCCCCGGCAGGTCCACTGCCCAAGGGCGAACCCCATAAACCCGGGGACACCCCTCCGGCTTAGGTTTCATTCCCGCGCGGCAGACCCTGGCCGGGCGGGGAGCGGCCCCTTTTTGTCTTCGACTTTCTACTCCGTGAGAGGCACCTAATTATGACTTTGCTCTTCAGACTAATGAAATTATCGTCTTGTTCTCTCGCTTCTGTACTGTTGTCAAGACTTTGAAACATGATCGTTTAATTACTGACACCCACCGCAGCTCATTTCATGCACGCAGAGCCGGGAAGCGCGTCGCCAGCGGCCCGGCGGGCGCGCCGAGCTCTGCCCTTTCGGCTGCGTGTGTGAAAGTCCTCTTTTCATATGAAAATGTAATCCCGCAGCCGGGTCAGCGTGGGCTCCCTTCTGCTGAGCAGCCCCCCGATCTCGCCACGTAGGATGGCGTTCTTTGAGATGCCTCGCCGGGGAAAAGGGCAGGGGCGGCGGCGGTGTGCGGAGGACGCCTCACAAAACCCCAGCCAAGTTCAATGCTATCTGCCCTCGGCCGCCCGTGCGCCCGCGCAGCCGCAGCGAGTGGCCCCCTCGCAGTCGGCGTGGGAAAGTGAGATGTCATTTAAAGGAACGGGGGGGAAAATATTCAGACGTTGACATTTGGGCTGTTTTTCCACTCAGATAACATCAAAACTTGTACTTCTTGATAATAAATAGGAGAATGTCAGCTGTCACTCAGGGCCCCGGAGAAGGCACCGCGCGGGGCGGGAACGGGGCTGCCGGGAACGATTTCCGGCTCTGTGCGGCTCCCGGCGAGAGGGACTGTGCGTCGATACGCCCTGTGTTCCCAGGAAGGCCCTGTGCAGCCGCTGCCCCTCCGCACCCCTGCCTCCCAAACCCGCCTGAGGCCTGCCTGGCCCCTCTGCATTTATGGGGAGCCAGTCTGCAGGTGCGGGTGGGCACGGGAGCAGGGGCTGTGTGCCCCTGGGCTTCCCAGCACCCCTTCCATGAGGGCGGCCATGGGGCTCTGCTCTCCTCCTGCCAAGGCCCTGGGGTCACTAGTGTCACCCCCGGACCCCTCAACTCCCTATCCCTCCGCTGGCGTTCCACTCCCATGGGTTCAGAGCAGGAAAGTGGTGCCGGAGTGGCACTGGGGGACCGTGGGGGACGGGCGTTCCCGCAGGCTGTGGGCTGTGCACAGGTGTGGGCTCCAAGACCCCTG